>OZ012735.1:267476308-268011651 GCA_963859935.3 Lathyrus sativus
ATGAAATACAACAGCAAAAGAAACAACATCAGCAGCTCTGCATCACGATCTGTCTTCAAGTCATCTCCAATCAGCTACAGGCTTCAACAAGCATCAATCTCCATCTTCATGGCCTTCAGGCAAGGGCTTTGATCATCAGTCTTCTATCTGCAATGGCTTTTCTTCAAGCTCAAACCTCCAGGATGAGGGATTAGTCACAAGAGTGAATGGGTGTTAAGCAATCAGTTGACTACCAAGGGTGGTGAACAGACTGCTTCTAACACAAAAGACATTTTCTCTCAAGAGTTCTATCTGTTGGACACTATCACCAAGCCTTCCAAAGGAAGGGGGTGAGTGTCTTAGAGAGACTCTGAATCACAGAGAAGAATGGATGCAGACAAGGCAATCCATGTTTGAGAAACAAGCTTTCTAATCTAGAGCTCTGCCTAGCTCCTAAACCCTAGTCTCCTCATCATCTGCTAACAAGAAACTCTTCTTCAACTCTAGAAGTTGATCTTCACTCTCTGGATCTCCAATGGCTTCATCTTCATAAGTCTTCAGCTCTCCCAAGTCCCCAGACAATCCCAATACCCACACAAGCAAGCAATAATCCCCATAGGGCATACCACACCAGTCAATCAGATATACAGTACATTAATAGCAGTAGGGGAATCCTGACTTTTTCTAAGGGGATCTAATAACTACCCATAGCCCCTATAGTCCCATAACTAAACTATTCAAACCCTAAGTCCTAAGGGAAATGAATTGATTCTCCTAAGTCATCACCTAAAACCCTAGTTTGTTCATGTTGTTCACACCTACACTAAGCACCTAAATTTAATTTCTAAAAATGGGAACTAAATTGTATCTACAAGTTTAATGTCTAAACTAAACGACCTAAAAAGAATGGACAAAAAATATTAAAGCATCTAATAGAACAAAAATTAACAAAATCATGCATGAAATGAAACTATTTAAAATGCTATTTATTTAGAAAATATGGGAAAAATATCAAATAAAAAATAAAATGCAATTTTTATTTTTTATAATTTTCTAGACTCTTTAAAGAAAATAATGCAAAAATAATGAATTAAAAATATGCAATTTCTAATTTGTTATGAATTTTCAAAAATGAAATGTTGAAGTTCAAGTATACTACTTAAAAACCCTAATTAAACTATCCTAAGTTCAATTATCTAAACTAATCAAATTTTATTCTAAAAAATCTAGTAATAAATTCTGGGAATACTACAATTCAATATTAATCACCACAAAAAAGAATGGGCAAAAAATCTATTTCTAAGTGTAAGAACAAAAATCTACAAGATCATGTATGAAATAAAACCTTCAAAATATGCATTTATTTGTAAAATATGTGGAAAATGCGAAAAAAATATAAAATGCAATTTTTATATTTTTTTAATTTTCTATACATGTTAAGGAAAATATTAAAAAAAGAATGAGTAAAAAACATGCATTATTTATTTAGTTATGAATTTTGGAAGATGAGTAAAATAAAATGTAAATTGAAAATAGAAAATAAAATAATTAAAGAGGAGGGGTGCAATCTGGACCATTGGATTTAAGTCTTAGTCAAAGCCTTTGAAAGCATCCGACGGTTGATGTATTTCTTCTCCAAACCAAACCCTAATCTTCATGAAAAAGCAACTCCATGCAAGCTTCTTCCATGGATCATAGCTCCTTCATTACACCACGAAATCTCACGAAATAAAAACCAATTTCGCTCCATTTTCTGCCCTCTATCCAGCCATGTCCCTAACTTCCCTTGAAACCCTCTACAATGCACAAACCGAAACCCCCCATCCATGGTTCCACCATGGAAGCTTGACATGCAATTGTAACAAACCTTGAAAATAATTGTAGCCACGTGTTCTACATGTTACACTGAGTATACTAAACTATAGCACATGCATTAAAACCTCATATTCCAACCATTCTTGATCTTGAAAGAATTGACACCACATCTTGAACCTCCATGGATTGACCTTAAACTCACCATAAATGATCCTTAAGTGGTCTCTATCATGAATATCACAACAACTAACCCTAACCATGCATAATTATGGTGATTCGAAACAAAACGTATCCTTACCAATTGGATATGGTGATGGTTGCTATGCCCTGTTTCAGCCCTTGCCAATGGTGCCAAATGATCTTTATATGATGGTGATGATGCTAGTGAAGAGAATTCGTGCTCAAGCTTCTTGAAAATGGCAATTCGAACCTTCACGCAACTTGGAGTGATGAAGCGGAACTCATGATTCAGCCACGAATTGATGTGCCTTCTTAGTGCTTTTTACTCTACAACAATGGAGGATGATGATGATGATGATAGCTAGCACAAACAATGGAGTTTGGGAGAGATGGGAATCAAAATGCAATTTTGGAGTTATGAGATGAAAGTATGGTTTGCAAGCAAATAGAATCACCAACCATGGCATGATCTCACCCTTGGGTATTTATGGAAGTGAAAGGAAAGATCTAGAACATATGAAAAGCTTTCAAGGAAGTTCTAGAACTTCTCACGTAATGAGAAATTCAAAAATACTATTTTTAGTAAATCTCATAAAACTCATGATAAGTCTTCAAAATACCCTTATATGAGGTATACATGTGAGAACAAGGCATTTTATGCAAAATTAAGGCTTTGGCAAACAATTTCTCATGGTACCTTAAAGTGCAAGAAACAAATTTACAAAGGAAGTCCAATTTTTAAGCCTAAACTCAAAAATGTGGATAAACCATTGTTTCCAAAATGTTGTTTCCAATCAAAATCATCTATCATATGCCCCATTTTGGATTTGTAGATCTCTCAAACCAAAATCCAATTTCAACTTTTTCAAGTTATATGCCTTTTTAAGTCATTTTCACCATTTTAAAATATCCATGCTCCATGCATTTTCAAACTCTCACAACATCTTATCTAGCATTAAAATGCCATTTTGAGCAACTTTGATGTTGGGAAGTTTTCCATTTGAAGCTTCCTTGTAGGAGTTTTGGGCATTGGCTAAAAATGACCTGTAATTCCAAATTACCAAAATACCCCTGTCTTGCACAAGCCATAAGTAGAGTTCCCTAAATCATATGAAGGCATACCATACCTTTTTGGAAAGGGGAGACAATGAGGAACAACTCTCATGCTTGTCCAAAGTCCATTTGAATTATCCTTGAGGGCCAAACGTTTGTCAGAAGACAGTCAACTTTCACAGACAAATTTCAGTGCCATCTGGTGACCCCTAACTTGCAAGAGCCATAACTTGAGTTCTAGAAATATCCTTGATGTCTTCCACCACTCAAATTAAAGGTTTTGAGATCCTCTACAAGTTTCATGTTGGCCAAGGATCCATTTGAAGCTTGCATTTTGACTTATCTTGCTTGGAAGTTTGTCCTAAACTAGGGAATTTTACACAGAAACCCTAATTTAGAAACTCCTCTTCTCCTTGATTTCTCTTGAATTCTTCTTAGCATAACAACATATCCTTACTCTTCATGTCAAATGATGAACCCCACATCTCTCCAATAGCCCTTAATGCCTTTCAATCAGTCAATTGACCTAGAGTTGACCCAGGGTTGACCCAGATGAAACCCTAGTTGACTGTCTTCAACTGTAATTCTTGTGACTTCACCAATGACTTGTCTCCTTCTCCAAATGACTTTCTAAGTCCTCCAAGATGTCTAGATACTCCCCATGCTCTCAATTCACAACTCATAATTCCCTTGTTGACCCTCAGACACCCTCAGTTAGGAGATATACTCAATGCTTGATCCATTGAACCCCCTGCTTTCAAATTCTTTTCTGATGACTTGAATGAGATTGAATTAGGATAATAACCTCTTGATAGGCCTCTAGAGATGAGAATAATGATTGGTCCCCCTGTTGTATGACTTGCTATGCTTATGCTATGCCGATGAGTAACCTATGTACATGACTCTATATGCAAATGCTAATGACATTGAAACATAAACCAAGTGAATAAGGTTGGGCAAATTTTAGGGTGCAACAGCTGCCCCTATTCAAGCGGCTTAGACCCGATTGGGTGAAGAGCCCAGAGCCTTCAGACATTCGCGGTACGAGACGGTTGAATACTAGGAACCCAGAAATTTGCCAACCGCAGAAATAAACTGCGCCACTGCTTGGGGAACGACATTCATCAGCTGAATTTAACTGTTACGGCAACCCACTGATCTCGTGCGACCGTGCTGGGGATTCTTCTCATCATCCTGAAAAAGATTGAATTATCGGAAACTTCGTCCTTTGCTTGTCCACGTCAGGACTCTATCTGCTGTCAACTCGGAAAAAACTTTAACAACTTTGCTGGGGACGGCTCGTCTGCCTTCTCGTCAGAGATAAATCGTCCACGTTAGGAATAAACTCTTCCACGTTAGGAATACCACCGTCCACGTTAGGACTCACCTTTCCACGTAAGGAATAACCGTTCCACGTTAGGAATAATACTGTCCACGTTAGGACTCACCTTTCCACGTAAGGAATACATCGCTTTTCCCCGTCAGGGGTGACTTTTCTCTGCTTTGTCAAACTCTTCCACGTAAGGAATACGTCTTCTTTTGCTTTGTCCACGTAAGGACTCTTTCTTTTTCCACGTTAGGAATCACAAATTTTCCACGTAAGGAACCCCAATCTTTCCACGTGAGGAATACTATATCAATCTTTCTTTCCACGTTAGGAATGCTTCTTCTTTCCACGTAAGGAATACCGTTTCTTCTTTCCGTCCACGTCAGGACTAAACTCTCCACGTAAGGAATCTATCTTCTTCTTCCACGTTAGGAATAACTTCTTTGATCTGTCCGCGTCAGGACTAAACTCTTCCACGTCAGGAATAATCTCTTTCTTTCCACGTCAGGAATCAATCTTGATATGTCCGCGTGAGGACTCAATCTTTCCACGTAAGGAATAAACTCGTCTTTCCACGTAAGGAAACCATTTTTCTTCCACGTAAGGAATGCTCTTGATATGTCCACGTAAGGACTCTGATCTTTCCACGTTAGGAATCAAACCTTGATCTGTCCACGTCAGGACTAAACTTTTCCACGTAAGGAAACACCTTCTCTTTCCACGTCAGGAATCAACTTCTTTTTCATCTGTCCGCGTCAGGACTAAACTTTCCACGTAAGGAATCAATCTCTTTTCCACGTAAGGAATCACCATTTTTCCACGTAAGGAATAAGACTTCGTCTGGATCTGTCCGCGTCAGGACTAAACTCTTCCACGTTAGGAATGCACTTGTCTCCCCGTAAGGAATCCATCTCGATATGTCCGCGTAAGGACTCAATCTTTCCACGTAAGGAATACCAACTTCTTTCCACGTAAGGAATAAATTCGTCTTTCCACGTAAGGAAACCATCTTCTTTCCACGTAAGGAAACATTGTCTTTCCACGTAAGGAGAACATCGTCCACGTTAGGACCCACCTTTCCACGTCAGGAACACCATCTTAATCTGTCCACGTAAGGACTCCAATCTTTCCACGTAAGGAATACAATCTCAATCTGTCCACGTAAGGACTAAACTTTCCACGTAAGGAATCTACCTTCTTTCGACGTTAGGAATCTCCTCTTGATATGTCCGCGTAAGGACTCTAATCTTTCCACGTAAGGAATCAATCTTGATATGTCCGCGTGAGGACTCAAATCTTTCCACGTAAGGAAACCCATTCTTTTCCACGTAAGGAATCTCATCTTTCCACGTTAGGAATAAACTCGTCTTTCCACGTAAGGAATCTCCATCTTTTTCCACGTAAGGAAACTATTTTTCTTCCACGTAAGGAATACCTTTTGATATGTCCACGTAAGGATTCTGATCTTTCCGCGTTGGGAATCAAACTTTGATCTGTCCGCGTCAGGACTAAACTTTTCCACGTAAGGAATCACCATTTTTCCTCGTAAAGAATAAGACTTCGTCTGGATCTGTCCGCGTCAGGACTAAACCCTTCCACGTTAGGAATGCACTTGTTTCCCCGTAAGGAATCCATTTCGATATGTCCGCGTAAGGACTCAATCTTTCCACGTAAGGAATACCAACTTCTTTCCACGTAAGGAATAAATTCGTCTTTCCACGTAAGGAAACCATCTTCTTTCCACGTAAGGAATAAATTCGTCTTTCCACGTAAGGAGAACATCGTCCACGTTAGGACCCACCTTTCCACGTAAGGAATCACAATTTTAATCTGCCCACGTAAGGACTCCCATCTTTCCACGTAAGGAATGAACTTGCTCTTCCACGTAAGGAACTGAAACCTCTTTTTCCACGTAAGGAATAGATTCGTCCACGTCAGGACCCATGTTTCGTCTTGATTTGTCCACGTAAGGACTACATCTTTTCTGCTGAGAAAATACATCTTGTCCCCGTCAGGACTCAGTTCTCCATTGATCCCAACTCACAAACTTCTTAGCACCGACGTGACAGCGACTTTGAGGCGGACTCTACTGGGGATATTTGGAAACCAAACTACCGGACGCCTGTTCTGATAACCGGCGGTGGCCTCTGAAATTCTGATTCATGGAACCCCTGATGACAACTAACTCTGCCTGGGAATAAAGAGAAATTTATCCTGATAACTCTGTGGGGAATACGGCCGAAACTGACATTATCATTGGATGTCCCATGCCGAGATCTTGAATGTTTGGTAGTTCATTTGAGCAAGAGTTCTCTCCACCTGAACTGCTAGAGTACAGAAACTGCTTCAGCAAAATAAATGCTGAAGATAATGCCGACTCCGCCGGGGATAGCCAGATGCTACATAATTATTCCAGCAAAATAAATGCTGGAAGGGTGAAGTCAACCCTGCTGGGAAATTAGGAACTCAAACCAAGCACCCTGTTGAGGTAACCCCCTGCTGGGGAATATAACTTTGCTGGGGAATAGCAGATGTGCACAGTATGATCGGACTTTCTGCTGGAGAGTGAACTGATATTACACAGTATCCCTGACAAAATAAATGACAGGACCCACCACCAACTCTGCTGGGGAGAGTCTTGATCTTCGAGTTCCACTGGGAGGAAAGAACACTTGCTGAAAAGAGAGAACTCCGCTTCGGGGATACTAACGTGCCCCCAGTCTGTATTTTGTATAGCTTGCCCCTGAATCTGCAACCATTTTGGAATGGACCCTACAGTCCTTGTATCTTGACAACCAGACATGGACGGCTTCTACATTTCGGACCTCGAAGGGGTGTTTCAAGAACATAACTTTCGTGCTTCTAGGGTGACCTGCCCCGGTCTTGCAACAACCTTTTGTCTCTGATCGACTGAGTCGTGGAGTACTGCCCATAGCTATGAGAGATTTGCCACATCTTGACCTGACTGCCCCAGATTTACTGATTCTAGGATGACTGACTCTACCTGAATTAATCAGTATAGCTTGCCCCAGTTCACGAAACATTTGGGCATTTCTGCATTTTATCCCGGTCATACCTTCCACTGTAGGAATCTTTCCTATCAGCATGCGCTTACTCGCCAGTAACACAAGTTGTTCTGCATAAAAGATATACTAAATGCAATGCATATGACAGTTTCAAAGTCCAAGTCTGTTCACTAAAAAAATTTTGTGACATGTAATGAATCAATTATCAAGATGTCAATATGAAAGCTGGTAAGAGGAACCCTTTTAGGAGTCAGAATTGACGAGATCTTTACTGACGTATGCTCTTGACCAAAACCTGTTTCAATTAGGACTTTTTCGGGTTGTAACGTGGTCAGGTTCACGGTTAACAAGGAAAGATATAGGCTCAAAATTTATTTCGACCCACCCATTCTTCGTGATGTTCTCCAATCCTATGTTCAGCTAATCCGACCTCAGCGTTCACCTATTAGAGGTGGCATGATAGGAGTGATGGTTCAGGATACCACACATTTTTTGTTTTTGAGTGACAGTCATTTGCTTTTCGTCTTTGGGTGCCCAGAATCACACGACTTTTGTCCCTTTCGAGGATTTTTCTTTTTCTTTGACAATCCTTTCGGTCTTTTGTTTTGTTTTTTTTTCTTTTTCATTCCCTAACTTTTGCCTGGACTGAGTATCTTTTGAGATTCTTTTGATTTTCCAGTCCAGCGGGATGCCCTAATTTTTGCTTAAGTCGCTTGTTTTCAAGTTTTGACTTAGCGGGCTTTTGATTCTTTTTGCTTTTCGTTCTCTTTTTTTTTTTTGAACAAGTCGTGTGACACTGGTTTGTCTGACTTCTTGTGGGGTAATGTGACTGTTTCACTCTTTGTCGGCACGGTTTAACCATTGCGGTTCTTTAGGCACGACTTATACAAGTGTGATTTATCCTCAACCGGACACTCCTTTCACGATTCGAACGCTTGGCCGAACTAACTGACGCCTACCCTGCCCCGGGTTGAGATTTAGGTTTTTTTTCATTTTCAAAAGAAACTCCTACTACTGGCTCAAAGGGGTTATCAAGGGATTATCTTCCTTATATCTTCGGTGTTTATGGATTGAAACAATGCCTGTATCTCATCAACAGGTTCTTTGTCCAAAAGCATACGATCGGAATATTATTCGTCATCTGTTTTCGTCATCCTCCCCAGATTCCTGCTAAAACAAGCATTAAGCATTAAAGAAAAACAAAGAGTGAACACGACTGGATTAATTCAAAACATGCATATTCATTTCGTTTATTAATATCAATTGAAAAACAACAAGTTTTAAGAGCGAAATTTGCAATTACACAGAAAAGAAACTACAAATGCGAGGACATGAACAAGATAACATGAAAAATGTCGGCGTCTCGGAACTGGACTTCCTGCACTCTGACTTATTGGCGAGTCAACCATCCTCAGAAGCTATCATCAGGGGTAGTCTACTGCTGTCTCGATCTTCTTTCACCGGCCCGATCAAATCTGGGAAACTTTTTCATCACCCCGGTTTTCGCTTGTCGATGGCCTTGCACCGCCTTGGGAACCCTGTCAGAGAAATTAATGACCCTGCTGTCGATTAAATCTTGGACGTTATGCTTGAACGCGTGGCAACCTTCAATATCATGTCCGGGAGCCCTGGAGTGGAATTCACAGTGCCTGCTCGCATCATAGCCATCCGACAGAGTGCCGGTTATTGGCGCCAGAGTTCTTTTCTCCACCAAGTTCAATCTTAGTAGTGTCTGTAACAAATCTGTGTACGTTGAGGGAGGCTTCTTAAACACCCTCCTTGGCTTTTTTTCCCGAATTCTTTGCTGAGTCGTATATTGGCGTCTTGTAGGCTGCTGGCTTTGCTCGGACGTTTCCTTAGGCTCACGCGTTATCATCCTTAAGTTCAACCCTGGCATTGGCAACTGTTGTGGACATGGAGACTTAGCTTCCAGTGGCTCTGGGATATACCTCGATTCATCTGCAACCTCTGGCGGAGAAATGGGAATATCAGTCCCTGCAACTTTTATGCCCCCCGGTACAAACTCAATTATTTTCTCATCCAGCAAATCTTGAATCTTATGCTTAAAAGCTTTGCAGTTTGCAATGCTATGCCCCGGTGCTCCGGAGTGGAAGGCACAATGGGCGTTCAGGTCATAGTCTGGTGGTGGCTGCCCTGTCAGTGGAACCAAAATGCGGGGCTCAGCCAGTTGAAGTTGGAACAAGAGTAGCACCAGCTGATCATAATCCACAGGGATCTCATCAAATACTCTGTTAGAAGACCTCATCCTCTTACCACACCTTCTTGAGTTATCCTGCAAAATCAATTGCGACTGCTGACGAGGAGAATTCTGAGCTTCGAATCGTGGGGAGGGTCTCTTACGCCTATCATGCGTGGGTGCCGATTCTTTAGACCCCTGAGGAACAGATAAGCCAGCCGCGTCTTCCGACATTTTCCCTCCTTCTCTCCGGAGTACGTTCCTTAATACTTCATCCATCAACCCTATATGTGCCTTCAGTCGGCAGTTCTCTTCTTCTAGCGTCTCTTGATTCGAGCACAACTCTTGCATATCTTTCGTGAACTGCCCCAGCTGGCCTCGAACATCCGTTAATTCTGCTTGAACCTGTTTGATGGCTACCCCCACAAGTTGGCGTATGCGGCCTGGGAGAAAACCTTGATTCTCTAGCTGAGCAAAGCCGGCAGCTCTATCATTAGCCCGTGCCATCAGAGGCTGTACCGTATCCTGCAACTGCTTCTGACTCTCGGCCATGGCTTCTATTACCTGTATGATCCGCATTATGTGGTCGCGCACCTCTTGCATCTCAGTCGGATCCTGACTCATGACTTCCTTGCTGCTGCTTCTGGTTGAACGCCAGGGAATTCTTCGGTCGCTAATCTTGGAGGACCTGGTGGATACAGGAGATGAGATACAATTTAATAATTACCTGTAATGCAATATGAATATGAATGCAATGCAATGTGTGTGCCTGTGCATTAGGGTGATTCATTCCCCCAGTTCTAGTGTGAAGGTGCCAGTGCAGTGACAGTGTTGACAATAGGAATATCGGAGCTGAATCATAGAAAGCCTTATATATTGCAGGGAAAATCAATAAGCCCAGAGTACAATATCACTGAGTACAACGAGAAGGCATGACCTCATCCAACAATCCTGGTGATGGTCAGCACTATGCAAATAAAGCATACAGGCGAATAAGGGAAATAATCAAATGCTCTCAAAAGCCCGGTACTCTTCTATCAACTTCTTGGTCTCTGGGTGACCTGGTTGGGTGAGCAGTCCTTCAACCAGCTGGTTTCTTCTCTTAAGAACATGACACACGTCTCCAGCAGTTTCTTCCCATGTCGCTTCTCCGAAGCAATCTTCTAGTTTTCGCTTTTGGGACACAACTTCATCTCTGCATTTGATTGCCTTGTTCAGTGCATTCTGGACACTATACCGGGTCATCACTTCCTCCTCACACTCTTTGATGCAAGACTTCAGCTTCTCTTCGAGGTCGGAGGTTTGCTGCCTCAGCTTATCTTCCCTCTTCTTATTGTTGGTGAGTGTAGCATTCCAAGTCTTGTTGCAAGAGGAGATTTCTCGATGTGCCGCGTCAAGCGCTTTCTTTTTGGCTTCCAGCACGTCATGGGAGCTTCTGAACTCTTGCCCCAGACGTTCGCGCTTTTTCTTTTCCTCGGTCAACTCAGCCCCTAACCTGTTTAACAGCTCGATCTGTTGTTGGAAAGCATATACGGCCTTGTTTTTCTCACTGCGTACTTGAGCTAGCTCTTGCTCTAACCCTTCGTTGATCTTCATCAAGGCTTCTTTTTCTCTCACAATTTGCTCATAGACTTCCCTAGAAACAGTAGTTGGCTCCGCTACCGGAATAGGAACAAGGATTGGTACATCTGGAAATGGCATTAATAACTGACTTGCTCTTTCCTGGATCCAAACCCTGTAAGGTGCATAGGCCTGGCAATCGTTCTTACCTAACAGTGGTTTCCCCTTGCGGTTAATACGTGTCCAGGCGTGTTGCAACTCAGCTAGCAATTCTCCCTTCAAATCACCTGTGAAGTACAGAGATTCCTGTACTTCTTCCTCCTGAGGTGGATTCTTCAGTGCATATCCGAACTGGCGAATGAATAGAGAAGGGTTGTAATTGATACACCCTTTTCTTCCTATCAACGGCACATTAGGGCACCCAGAACAACTGAAGATGAGCTTAGATCCCAACAGGTCTCGATCAAACCACTCCATATCTTTCGACGATAGCCTCATCAGGCGCTCTGGCCAACCAGCTGGGACTGTAGTCTCTGCAACAAATCTTCTCTTAGGAAGGTGACTCTCAAACCACCTACTCAACAAGGGTACACACAGATGAACATTCTTCCCTCTTCCCTTCTCATTCTTGTAATGCAGTGAGTGGTAGAGATCTCCGAGTAAGGTAGGTACAGGATTACCAGCGGCAAACAAGTAGAAGGCGTTGAAGTCCACAAAATCCGGTATATTGGGGAACAGTACTATGCCATAAATGCACAAGGCCAACACAGCATTGAAAGCAACCCAACACCCGCTCTTGGCATACTCTTGGGCTTTACCAACTAAGAATTGGAGTGAGAAGCCTGGAACTCCACGGGAGACAGTAGTCACAAGTTCAGAAGCATCAATATGCAAGGCTTTTGCCAAATCCTCCGGCTTGGGCTTGGCGTCATAATGAATGAATGGAACCTGGTTCTGCACGGGCAGCTCAACATACTCAGCGTATTCCTCCAGGGTTGGTCCCATAATAAAGTCAGAGAACGTAAAGCACCTCAAAGCAGGGTCGTAGAATTGCATCAAAGCATACATCCCATCTAACTCTACCTCTGTAGGTTTGCACACCAATCTCAGTAGTCTACCATAGCTCATCCGGAAGCTCCTACGAACACCCTCATCAGCAAGAGAGATCAACCCAAGTAGAGGAACAATATCAGGCGTAGGCAATTTGTAAGCAACCGTTCTCCTTAAGCTAGTCATGATCAAACACTCAGAAGTCTGGGTACTAGAACTAGGGAAATGCAAATGCGCCTGCAGCACAGACACACGTTAGTGAAATGCAAATGGTAATGGATATGCAGTGATGCAATGCAAGTAACATGCAACAGGGACCAAAGCTGTAGCTGAATAGCCTGGACCATATCAAGAAGTCTCAGATAGATTCTCTAGAAGTCCTCAAACCCTGGTCTCAAATAGACCTAAAACAAAGCCCCAATACCGGTCTCTGATAGACCCCATGATCACAACCTGAATGGTCTCTGACAGACCTCAAATCATATCCCCCACTGGTCTCTGACAGACCTCAGAACACATCTCCAAATAGTCTCTGACAGACCTCGGAACACACCAACTGGTCTCTGACAGACCTTAGAACACATCTCCACCTGGTCTCTGACAGACCTTAGAACCCTCCATAAACATCCAGGATCCTGATCAAGAAACAAACCGGTGGTCTGAAGGTCTAATTACCTGCATAACCCTGAATCCCCTCACAGGTGGGTGGCCCTATAACTGGCACAAGGTACGGCATCCTATGCGGTCGTCGGCGTCACAGACTTTCAGGGTTGATGATACGATTCCCAGAAGGAGTGGCATCATCAATCCCTGAAGAGGCCTCACTTAGCCGACTTCCAAATGATCGGTCCCCAGAGTCGACAATCCAACTAACCAGCAACCCACGCCAACCAAAGGAAGGGGCAGGAGGCCAACCAGAGGAACCTCGTCTGAGTGTAGATTTCATGGGACACCAAAGCAAGCAAAGCAAGCGGGCACCCACTAATTTCTACTCTAATTCTAGGTGCACTCAAGCCCAGGTCCGGCTTATCTCTCAATATCAGAACACCCGTCACACCCCAACATACAGCAACAATAATCAATATATAAAGCTGAAAATACAAGGTTAGAAATATAAAATAACTCCATACAAAATCCTCGACGGGAAAACAAGCGTTAGGATTGACTCTCTTAAGGGACGTTGGATCCCAAATGCATAAGAACTATCGCAGTCCTTAGCAGCCAGGGGACGTTGGTTCCCCAGCAGAGTCGCCAGCTGTTGGGGATGACCCCAAACAGCTAGGAAAAAACCTAAGGCGAGACTCGCATAGGGAACCATTGCAGTCCCCAGCAGAGTCGCCAGCTGTCGCTACTGCGAAAATCGGCGCCGGCTGACAGAAGAGTCGCCACCGTGCGTTATTTATCCCACGGGAGGGAAAGGAAACGCTCAGAGTAAACCTCGCACAAAACGGGAAAGGTATGGTCGTCGCAACCAAAACCTGGATTCGGGAGTCGGTTACGCAAGGGGAAGGTATTAGCACCCCTCACGTCCGTCGTACTCGACGGGATCCACGCTTGTTTTCGGGTATGGATTGTTATTCTATCTAAACTAAAGGTCAAGGGTTAAGAAGAAAGAAAAAAGTGACTCGGCAAAGTATCGCACTTTATGCCTACGTATTCTCGACTGGAACGAGAAATCAGAGTCAACGTAGTTCGCCTACCTACGGGAAAGGAGGGGAAGGTTGCTCGCTAGGATATCGCATCCTATGCCTACGTACTTCCACACAGCATGGAAGATCAGAGCAAACGTAGTTCGGGCCACTTACGATACAAGTCTGTCTTGATTGATTTTATTCCTTCTGAAAAAGGTTTTCTTGATTGACAGTCCAAGCGGACAAAAATGACGTTTTGGTGAGTTCACATTCTTTTACGGAAGAAGTGCCTTTTATTGTGTTTGAAATCTTTATGTGTTTTTCTGTTTGTTTTGAGGAAGAAGAGACAGAACTCTAACCTACGGTTGCGAAGGGAAACAAACTAACCTAATGTTATCATGCATGGGTTAAGACCTAGTGTCTATCATGCTCCTCTCTTGCACAGAGAGAAACAGAGATCCTAAGGGATAGGCAGAAACAGAAACAATATCAGATATATACAGTAAAACAGTAAAATGCATGGATGCAACAGTACAAACGAGGCAAGGGAGTCCCACTCAACCTCAAACCTAGAAAACAATGGGCGAAAGCGAACAGGCTTCACTTTCAACCCAACAGGGTAAACAGCAAACAATACAACCAGGAAAACCAATCAATACATCAGCAATGAAATACAACAGCAAAAGAAACAGTATCAGCAGCTCTGCATCACCATCTGTCTTCAAGTCATCTCCAATCAGCTACAGGCTTCAACAAGCATCAATCTCCATCTTCATGGCCTTCAGGCAAGGGCTTTGATCATCAGTCTTCTATCTGCAATGGCTTTTCTTCAAGCTCAAACCTCCAGGATGAGGGATTAGTCACAAGAGTGAATGGGTGTTAAGCAATCAGTTGACTACCAAGGGTGGTGAACAGACTGCTTCTAACACAAAAGACATTTTCTCTCAAGAGTTCTATCTCTTGGACACTATCACCAAGCCTTCCAAAGGAAGGGGGTGAGTGTCTTAGAGAGACTCTGAATCACAGAGAAGAATGGATGCAGACAAGGCAATCCATGTTTGAGAAACAAGCTTTCTAATCTAGAGCTCTGCCTAGCTCCTAAACCCTAGTCTCCTCATCATCTGCTAACAAGAAACTCCTCTTCAACTCTAGAAGTTGATCTTCACTCTCTGGATCTCCAATGGCTTCATCTTCATAAGTCTTCAGCTCTCCCAAGTCCCCAGACAATCCCAATACCCACACAAGCAAGCAATAATCCCCATAGGGCATACCACACCAGTCAATCAGATATACAGTACATTAATAGCAGTAGGGGAATCCTGACTTTTTCTAAGGGGATCTAATAACTACCCATAGCCCCTATAGTCCCATAACTAAACTATTCAAACCCTAAGTCCTAAGGGAAATGAATTGATTCTCCTAAGTCATCACCTAAAACCCTAGTTTGTTCATGTTGTTCACACCTACACTAAGCACCTAAATTTAATTTCTAAAAATGGGAACTAAATTGTATCTACAAGTTTAATGTCTAAACTAAACGACCTAAAAAGAATGGACAAAAAATATTAAAGCATCTAATAGAACAAAAATTAACAAAATCATGCATGAAATGAAACTATTTAAAATGCTATTTATTTAGAAAATATGGGAAAAATATCAAATAAAAAATAAAATGCAATTTTTATTTTTTATAATTTTCTAGACTCTTTAAAGAAAATAATGCAAAAATAATGAATTAAAAATATGCAATTTCTAATTTGTTATGAATTTTCAAAAATGAAATGTTGAAGTTCAAGTATACTACTTAAAAACCCTAATTAAACTATCCTAAGTTCAATTATCTAAACTAATCAAATTTTATTCTAAAAAATCTAGTAATAAATTCTGGGAATACTACAATTCAATATTAATCACCACAAAAAAGAATGGGCAAAAAATCTATTTCTAAGTGTAAGAACAAAAATCTACAAGATCATGTATGAAATAAAACCTTCAAAATATGCATTTATTTGTAAAATATGTGGAAAATGCGAAAAAAATATAAAATGCAATTTTTATATTTTTTTAATTTTCTATACATGTTAAGGAAAATATTAAAAAAAGAATGAGTAAAAAACATGCATTATTTATTTAGTTATGAATTTTGGAAGATGAGTAAAATAAAATGCAAATTGAAAATAGAAAATAAAATAATTAAAGAGGAGGGGTGCAATCTGGACCATTGGATTTAAGTCTTAGTCAAAGCCTTTGAAAGCATCCGACGGTTGATGTATTTCTTCTCCAAACCAAACCCTAATCTTCATGAAAAAGCAACTCCATGCAAGCTTCTTCCATGGAACATAGCTCCTTCATTACACCACGAAATCTCACGAAATAAAAACCAATTTCGCTCCATTTTCTGCCCTCTATCCAGCCATGTCCCTAACTTCCCTTGAAACCCTCTACAATGCACAAACCGAAACCCCCCATCCATGGTTCCACCATGGAAGCTTGACATGCAATTGTAACAAACCTTGAAAATAATTGTAGCCACGTGTTCTACATGTTACACTGAGTATACTAAACTATAGCACATGCATTAAAACCTCATATTCCAACCATTCTTGATCTTGAAAGAATTGACACCACATCTTGAACCTCCATGGATTGACCTTAAACTCACCATAAATGATCCTTAAGTGGTCTCTATCATGAATATCACAACAACTAACCCTAACCATGCATAATTATGGTGATTCGAAACAAAACGTATCCTTACCAATTGGATATGGTGATGGTTGCTATGCCCTGTTTCAGCCCTTGCCAATGGTGCCAAATGATCTTTATATGATGGTGATGATGCTAGTGAAGAGAATTCGTGCTCAAGCTTCTTGAAAATGGCAATTCGAACCTTCACGCAACTTGGAGTGATGAAGCGGAACTCATGATTCAGCCACGAATTGATGTGCCTTCTTAGTGCTTTTTACTCTACAACAATGGAGGATGATGATGATGATGATAGCTAGCACAAACAATGGAGTTTGGGAGAGATGGGAATCAAAATGCAATTTTGGAGTTATGAGATGAAAGTATGGTTTGCAAGCAAATAGAATCACCAACCATGGCATGATCTCACCCTTGGGTATTTATGGAAGTGAAAGGAAAGATCTAGAACATATGAAAAGCTTTCAAGGAAGTTCTAGAACTTCTCACGTAATGAGAAATTCAAAAATACTATTTTTAGTAAATCTCATAAAACTCATGATAAGTCTTCAAAATACCCTTATATGAGGTATACATGTGAGAACAAGGCATTTTATGCAAAATTAAGGCTTTGGCAAACAATTTCTCATGGTACCTTAAAGTGCAAGAAACAAATTTACAAAGGAAGTCCAATTTTTAAGCCTAAACTCAAAAATGTGGATAAACCATTGTTTCCAAAATGTTTTTTCCAATCAAAATCATCTATCATATGCCCCATTTTGGATTTGTAGATCTCTCAAACCAAAATCCAATTTCAACTTTTTCAAGTTATATGCCTTTTTAAGTCATTTTCACCATTTTAAAATATCCATGCTCCATGCATTTTCAAACTCTCATAACATCTTATCTAGCATTAAAATGCCATTTTGAGCAACTTTGATGTTGGGAAGTTTTCCATTTGAAGCTTCCTTGTAGGAGTTTTGGGCATTGGCTAAAAATGACCTGTAATTCCAAATTACCAAAATACCCCTGTCTTGCACAAGCCATAAGTAGAGTTCCCTAAATCATATGAAGGCATACCATACCTTTTTGGAAAGGGGAGACAATGAGGAACAACTCTCATGCTTGTCCAAAGTCCATTTGAATTATCCTTGAGGGCCAAACGTTTGTCAGAAGACAGTCAACTTTCACAGACAAATTTCAGTGCCATCTGGTGACCCCTAACTTGCAAGAGCCATAACTTGAGTTCTAGAAATATCCTTGATGTCTTCCACCACTCAAATTAAAGGTTTTGAGATCCTCTACAAGTTTCATGTTGGCCAAGGATCCATTTGAAGCTTGCATTTTGACTTATCTTGCTTGGAAGTTTGTCCTAAACTAGGGAATTTTACACAGAAACCCTAATTTAGAAACTCCTCTTCTCCTTGATTTCTCTTGAATTCTTCTTAGCATAACAACATATCCTTACTCTTCATGTCAAATGATGAACCCCACATCTCTCCAATAGCCCTTAATGCCTTTCAATCAGTCAATTGACCTAGAGTTGACCCAGGGTTGACCCAGATGAAACCCTAGTTGACTGTCTTCAACTGTAATTCTTGTGACTTCACCAATGACTTGTCTCCTTCTCCAAATGACTTTCTAAGTCCTCCAAGATGTCTAGATACTCCCCATGCTCTCAATTCACAACTCATAATTCCCTTGTTGACCCTCAGACACCCTCAGTTAGGAGATATACTCAATGCTTGATCCATTGAACCCCCTGCTTTCAAATTCTTTTATGATGACTTGAATGAGATTGAATTAGGATAATAACCTCTTGATAGGCCTCTAGAGATGAGAATAATGATTGGTCCCCCTGTTGTATGACTTGCTATGCTTATGCTATGTCGATGAGTAACCTATGTACATGACTCTATATGCAAATGCTAATGACATTGAAACATAAACCAAGTGAATAAGGTTGGGCAAATTTTAGGGTGCAACACTCTCCTAGCGAGTGAGGTAGCGAGTGAGTCCAGTAGGTTCTGTTTTCCTTCGCGAGGAGGTTCGCTAAGCGAACAGGTAGCGAGTATTCGCTGTGGCGAGTTGGATAGCGAATCATTACAGTAGCCACTGCTGGCATTCGCTAGGAGGTTCGCTAAGCGAACAGGTAGCGAGCATTCGCTGGGAGCTCGCCTAGCGAGGGTGTAGCGAGCGTAGCAGAATGTGGTTTTTCTATGCTATTATGTTGTGTGCACTAAGAGTGTAGTGCCCTTGGACTTTGTTGATCATAGGGGAGATGATTGAGTGTTATAGAGTGAGTACTCGGTGATAGTATGTGATTTCCGTTACTAATTATTTAAATGGATAATTAGTTGGTGTATGAATCATGCGGAGCATGGTGTAGTGATCAGTAGGATCGTGTATTCCCGAGTGGTGGGACCTGTTTATATCTTGGTGATAAAGTATGAACTTGTTTACTTGGTGATGGTACTCGTTTTCCTTGATATTGTTGGTGAACAATTAGTTAATGTATATATATGTAGTGATCAGTAGGATCGTGCGTTCCCGAGTGTTGGGATGTGGTTATATCTGGTGTTATAGTATGAAGTTGTTTACTATCTGATTGATCTATACGGTGTTGGTGTATGTTATATCTGTACATATATGCATTGATGTATGATGATATGATCAGGAGGATCGTGTGCACTTTGAGTGCCTAATTATGATAGCTATGCATTGGTGTGTGCATATCATGGTGTTTTGGTGGGATGAATCATGTCTCAGTAGGTTCGTTATATGGTGTTGTTAGGGTGAATAGTTGATGTGTTGGTGTGTTTTACTGCCTTATTTACATGTATTACATTACCATTATATTTTGATCATGATTTCTCACCCCTTTGCTGTTGTTGTGTCTGTGCTTCTCTGGAAGTACAGATAATCCAGGTACTTAGATAGCTTGGATGGTGGTGTGCCAGTCGAGTCTAGGATGCTCTGATACATAGCACGGGACTTGGGTGTTTTGTTGTGTCTATGTTGAACTTATTTCTTTTTCATGTGTCGTATCATGAATTTGATGTATTTTACTTTATGAAACAAATTCCGCTGTATTATTTTGAAAAGAATGAATAAAGTATTTTTATAAAATTTGGAGATGTGATATCCCACTTTTTGGTGAAAACTCTGATTATTATTTTAATATTCATATTTTATTTAATTTGGGAAAGTGGGGTGTTACAGTTGACACTCGTAATTTTATCACATCCATGAGTATGCGTAGGGTATCAATTGAAGATGGAAGAAAAACGGTGAGGCAGCCCCTTAATCCTTTGATTCTTTATGTTATGGAAAAGAAGACCACTTTCACGTGCCCATTCGACACTTTTACTTATCGAAGATTCTTCTTTGATCCTGGAATAAAATTCGAAGGCACTAATAAATATTTCAAGGTCAATGGATGCTACCCAAAGTTATTTTATGACATCCCCACTTTGGGAGAGGAGCCTGTAGAAGATCTCTCTTTGGGAAAGGCTACTTATATGATCACATATCCACCTTGACTACCCGGGTGTGTTCTTTCCTTTCTCTCACTCTTATTTAATAGTTATGTCCTTTCATTGAGGATAATGCATGTATTAAGTGTGGGGGAGGGAATCATTTTTTTTATTTTGTTTTCTTTGTTTTGTTTTAAATTTTCTTTTGTTTTTGTTTTGTTCTTAAATTTAAAAATAAAATTGTTTTAATTAGAAACACAATGCGTTTTTTTTTTGAAATTTTTAGGCTATAGATCAATTTAAGGTTAGATTGTGGAGACTTGGGAACAGTTCATAAGATCGTTATCGTTTTAACACCTTAAGTCTCCAAAATATGGAAATTGATTTAAATACTTATTATGACATAGTCTTGAGTTCTTGTCTTTTAATAGCTCTTAAGTAGTTTATCTAGCAGTCAATACCATCTAGAAGTCACACACTAAGTAATTAAGCTGATGCAAATAACTGATTGACCTCGTGCTTAATAAGAAGTCAAAATAGGAATCCGCCTTTTAAGTTAGGTGACCTTCACCCGTTCACTTAGGCTAACGGTTGTGAAACCTTCACACACAAAAAGAGACAAAAAAAAAGAAAAAAAGTGTCTAATTGTGAATTGTTGAAAATATATGGATCATAGTCACTAACAAGCTTATTTACCATGTGTGTGAATAAATAAAGGGCTTAATGTGATTGCACTAGAATGAAAGAGAGCAAAAAGGAGGATGAGTAAGTTAGACTTAGCCACAATGGCATGATTTGGATTGGTTTGTATATGAGGGAGCTTTATGACCGCACAATTGCAGATTTGTGTTCTTACGATATCCTTAGTGTGCAAAATTAGTACCTATCGATGCAATCTTGACCGAAGAAGAGTTTATAGCCTAGAATGAGTATCTAAATATTTTTGTGTTTCATGCGTTTTTATAGTACTTTGCTCGGAGTGCAAAGGTTTAAGTGTGGGGGAATTTTGTAGATGCTTTTGATTGACTGCATTTTGTGGCAAAACATTGATGGATGTATGAATGTCATGACTGATGTTATGACATACATAATGAGTGTTCAGCAGGGTAATTTTGAATAGCTAAGAGTCAAGTATGTTGGATGTCATGTGTAACATCCCAATTTTTAATAACTGATTAATTGTACTAGTTAGTTGGTTTATATGGTTTAAAGTGAATTATTGGATTTAACTGATTTATTCTAATTGGTAGAATCATGAGGATTTATCAGATGTTTTCTAACCAATGTCAAGATGAGATATTTTATGAGAAAATGAATTGAAAAATATTTTAAGAGAAGAAATATAATTGGAGAGAAATAGGAAGGCAGGATATATATATGGGAAGAAGAGGAACAAAAATGTATAATAGAAAACATGAAAGTAAAGTGGAGGAAGAAGAGAAAGTAGAAGGAAAAAGAAGGAAAAGCTCGGAAAAGCTCAAAAATGACTTCTAGCTTCCGATTAATCGAGGTAAGGGTGTGAAATCTTACTATCTTAATTAATGTGTATGATTATGTATGCGCATGTTTGGATTTGTTAGGGGTTTCCTACATTTTCCATTTTAGGTCGAAATGAGTTTAATCGGTAGAAACTGAGTTTTATCGGTTAGAATTTGGAATAAACGGTGTAGTATAGTCGGGTGATGAGTGGGTCGTGCTACTGGAATAGATTTGGATTAAATCGGTTGGTTTTGTGAGGTTTGGGCTTTTGAACAGCCATGGGAGTTCTGATCTCGCAGGTTCGCCAGGCGAATGGCAGCGAGGCTTCGCCAGGCGAAGCCCAGCGAACGGTAGTGAATCAAGTCAGAACCAAACACCCTGTCTTCGTTGGCAAGTTCGCCAGGCGAATGAGTGTGGCGAAGGTTCGCCAGGTGAGTGTGCTAGCGAGTAATTCCAGAATAAATCCCAATGGTCTTTGCTGGCAAGTTCGCCAGGCGAACGGGTAGCGAAGGTTCGCCAGGGGCTTCGCCAGGCGAAGGTTAGCGAACACAGCAGCGTGTTTTCTTTTCTTGTGCTTTCCATTCGTGGATTGATTGTGTGGTTTGGTTGCAATCATTCCTTGTCTGAGATGACTAATTATATGTTGTTATGTGTACTGTGGGTAGCCGTATGGCGTGAATCCTAGATTATGAATTGATTGTGAATATGTGGCCTTTTGGCATATGTGACGCATTGTTTAAATTGATTGAAAATGCATGATGGATGTGATTGAGTTTATTGCCGTTTGGCACGATATTTACAAGTGCATATTGCTCGTATGTGATGTATGATGATTGTAAATGTGAACCATGTTTAAATATTGTGAGTGCATAATGAATATATGCGATTAACATGATGAATGCATGAGTATGTTTGTAAACATGTGTGCATTTCAAGAGTGTCATGAGTCATGTTGCATGTGAAGCATCATGGTATGCATTCTTGTATGTCTGATTCCTCGGAGAATCTGCAGAACCTCGTGTGCCCTTGTGGGGTGTGAGCGATGGTTATTTATTGATCCCTCGGAGGATTTGCGGAACCTCGTATGTTGCGATGGTTATATTGATTCCTCAGAGAATCTGCAAAACCCCGTGTGCCCTTGTGGGGTGCGAGCGATGGTTATTTATTGATCCCTCAAAGGATTTGCAGAACCTCGTATGTTGCGATGGTTATATTGATTCCTTGGAGAATCTGCAGAACCTCGTGTGCCCTTGTGGGGTGTAAGCGATGGTTATTTATTGATCCCTCGGAGGATTTGCAGAACCTCGTATGTTGCGATGGTTATATTGATTCCTCGGAGAATCTGCAGAACCTCGTGTGCCCTTGTGGGGTGTGGATGATGGTTATTTATTGATCCCTCGGAGGATTTGCAGAACCTCATATGTTGCGATGGTTATATTGATTCTTTGGAGAATCTGCAGAACCTCGTGTGCCCTTGTGGGGTGTGAGCGATGGTTATTTTTGGTTCTTCAATTGAACCTGCTGAAATGAGTCGGTACCGCATTTGCATCTGCATAGAGTCGTGTGTCGGTCTCTATGAGTTGCATGTTGTCATCTTCATATGATGCATTGGTGAAATAAACATGAATGTAGATGTTTATGTGAATTAGCAATGGAATAAACATGTTGTAAATGTTTATGTGAAAATGATGTGAATTATAGAAGTATGATTGTATATGCTTATATGATTTGCGGTAAATGAAACATAATGTATATGTGATTGTTAAGAGAAGTGTGCATATGTGTATATATATATATATATATATATATATATATATATATATATATATATATATATATATATATATATATATATATATATATATATATATATATATATATATATATATATATATATATATATATATATATATATATATATATATATATATATATATATATATATATATATATATATATATATATATATATATATATATATATATATATATATATATATATATATATGATATGTTGATGTGGGAGTGGTGAGTGTTTGAATTGATTGAGAAATGTGGCATATATGTATTCTATGATTGTTTATATACATAATTATATGCATTGTTATTATGGTAATATTTCTCACCCTTCTGTTGTATTATGATGCTCTATGAGGCATTGCAGATTAGGATTGCTGGAGTTGTATTTTGGAGTATAGCTCCTTTTCTCTTGAGTCGGTCGCTCTGATATGTAACGTCGGGTAGCTAGGCTTGTAGAGTATCTTCATGATTACATTATATATGTAATAGTTGATGATGTTTGGTAAACTGTGATTGATGTTATGAACAACCTAATGACGTGTACTTGTATTTTATCATGTCTTAAGTAATTCAATGTTTTAGTCTTCCGCCTTAACATAAAACATGAATATGCTTATTTTAAGAACCATGCGTTTATTCTTTTTAGTTGAGATTTACCCCTTTTGAATTATTTCTTTATAAACATTAATATTCATGTGGTCGTTTCGTGAGTAATGTGACGCACTCCTTTTATACCATGAAATAAATAAACTCTGATGGATTTTTTAATTCGTGCCTAAATGATTTAATTGTGTTATTTGGGGGTATAGAAATGGGGCGTTACATTAAGTGGTATCAGAGCAGGTCGGTCCGTCCGGCGAAGTTGTGTTTGTTGGTTGTACCCTTGTACGCGACATGTGTGTTAAACACTGTTGGTACGTGTTTGTTGTTTAGCCTTTGTCTGCAGAAGTGGGGATGATCGAAGTGGGGGAGAAGCTTGTGATTCTCCAGGATGCTGCAAGAGTGGAGTTATAGCTCGGTGTGTTGATAAGCTCTATTATAGTTTGGTAAAGATGGTTTATACTCCATCATGATTTTCGGCTGTCTGTTGACAAATTGAGGAACTGATCACCCTTAATCTCTTGTTGATAGTAGTTGGGATTGTGTTGGATGGGGTAGACGTGTCTTGCGAGCTTAGATGGCGTGTGCAGTGAATTGTTTGGAGTGAAGCCAAGTGCTTAAGGATTGTTCTGAGAAGTCGACGCAGGATAGTGTCGAGTGTCGCTACTCGAAAAAATGCATCGTGCAACGACGGGGAGGCGAAAAAGAAAGGACAGAAGAGTCGCCACCGAACTTTATTTATCCCATGAGGGGAAAGGAAAATATCGAGAAAACCTTAAGAAAGAAATGGATAAGATGGTCTCGCAACCATGAACGGGTTCGGAAGCCGGTTATGCGAAGGGAAGGTATTAGCACCCCTCGCATCCATCGTACTCGATGGGAACCTTTTGTTTGTCGATGTGTGAATTTATTTGCTTAAATATTATGCTATAAAAAGAGTGTTCTAAAAGATAGAGAGAAGGGTTTAGAAACGAAGAAAGGAGGGATAGAGAGATAATGGGGGAGAAAGGAGATAGAACAGACTCGGTAGGACTTCGCAGTCCTATGCCTACGTATTCTCAATAGATGTGAGAAAGTCAGAGTCGACGTAGTTCAGGGAACTACAGATATAGGGGGGAATATGCTCGGCAAGGATTGTGGCCCTTGTGCCTACGTATCTTTACTCAAAAGAAGTAAAGAATCAGAGCAGCCGTAGTTCGGCCTACGGTTTGCGGGTGAGTTCTGGTAGACGCTACTATCGTGCGCATTCTAGCAGTTTAGGTGTTTTGCTGCTCGCATGTGAGGAGACTTACGCGTTACCTGTTTGCGGTAGAACGGACGTAGCATGCCTTTCTGGGAAAGGGTGGAAAAGAGAAAAGGGTGCTCGCTAGGATATTGCAATCCTATGCCTACGTATTCTCAATCAGACATGAGAAATCAGAGCAACGTAGTTCGTGCCTACAGTGCGGATAACCGGTGTGTTTGGGGATGATGTTATCGTGCGCGTTCTAGCAGTTTAGGTGTTTTGCTGCTCGCATGTGAGGAGACTTATGCGTACCTGTTTGCGGTAGAACGGACGTAACATATCCTTTTGAGAGACTGGTTTTCACCATGCGAGGCAAGGTATCATGTTTGATTGGTTGAGATTGTTTTTGGGGCGAGATAGGTCCTCGGATAGTAACCCCTACAGGTAGTACCCGATTCTTTATCTCAAAGTTTTTGTTGTAAAAAATGTGTGGCGAACATAGCGTCTTCGTATTGAAAGACGAGTATCAAGACCACACACACTACAGTGAGTATCCTGACACTCGGAGAGGAAGAAGACTACACTCAATCCTCTCTCTTTAGTTCAACACAAAGAGAACTTCATTCTCTTATTAAAGTGTTTTTGGTTTTGAATGGTAAGTGCTTTGCGACAGAGAACCCTACGGTAAACGTCAGCACTCGGGATAGGAGAAGGCCTACGCCTAACCACTCCACGACCATTCAAGTTTTTGTTATGAAAAGATTTGAAAATGCACTCGGTACAAGACCGAGGTTTTAGGTGTGAAAGGTTACAGAAGGGAGTTGTGAAAGGAGAGGTGATGGAAGAAGTCGCGTCTTCGTATCGAAAGACGAGTGTCGAGACCACCCTCACTACAGTGGGCATCCCATCACTCGGAGAAGAAGAGGTCTACACCCAATCTTCTCTCTTTAACTCGATATAAAGAGAAATCAATTTATTATGGTTTGAAAATGGACTCGGTACGAGACCGAGGTTTTAGGAGAGATGGTATGGAAACGTCTTCGTATTGAAAGACGAGCGTCGAAACCACCCTCACTACAGTGGGTATCCCATCGCTCGAAGAAGAAGAGGTCTACACCCAATCCTCTCTTTTTAATTCAATACAAAGAGTTGATTTTAAGGAGATGAGATTTGAAAAAAGGATGGGAAGCGTCTTCGTATTGAAAGACGAGTGTCGGAACCACCCTCACTACAGTGGGTATCCCAACACTCGGAGAGGAGGAAAGTCTACACTTAATCCCCTCTTTTTAATTCAATACAAAGATAATTTGATTTTGAAAATTGTTTGACAAAGTTTTTGAATCGAGTCGGGACAAGTAATGAAGAGAGAAAAGAGGTGGTCTCAGATCCAACATTACTTATCAATAATTTGACTGGTAATGAATTACGGAGGTCTCGTCATCGACCCAAAAGGCAAAAAAGCTCAATAACAAACGCGAAGTGAAATTCAACTCTAGAGAGAAAATGAAATAGAAATATATAAATCTAGAAAGTATATATAAAAAAAAACTATATAAAAGTTTCTAAAAGAAAATATAAAGTTATAATATATATATATATATATAAACATATAATAAAATTAATCAAGAACATAAAAAATAAATATAAAAAAAAGAAAAGAAAGAGGGTTGAAAGGGAAACGGGGGTTGAGTATAGCAAAAGTCATACGGGCTCTAAGCCCAAGTCAATCAGTCAACAACAAAGAAACAAATAAACAAGTCCACGCTGTCAGCAAACACTATCCTCTCAAATCTCCTTCTCCACTTCACATTTTTACCTTTTTAGTCCGATTCTCCGTCACCATGGAACACAACACCGGCGAATCGTAACATCATCACCCTCCATCATTTTCTTTTCGCTGGAGAAGTTGTTTGAAGAGGTTTGTGGATGGGTTTCAATTTGGGTCATCTGGGCTGAGACAGAAGTTTGAGGTTGAGAAATCTAGGTTTTGCGTGGAGCATATGGATCGGTTTGGATCATTGTGTTGTTAAGGGATTGAGGTGAGTGGAAACGAAAACGGGTAAGTGTTGCTGATGGATCGAAGAAGTTTGAGTTAGTTTTGATTTTCTGGGTTTTTATTTCTCGTCGGTGAGTTTGTAAGCTGAAAGAGGATGATGGTTTCTGAAACAGGTTTAATGTAATTTTGAGTGAGGTTGCGTCACGAAGAGAGGGTTAGGGGTTACGTTTGTACATATCAACCTCGTATCGCCGCAACAAGGATCGATCGAAAAGGAAAATGGAGCATGTTGCTGCAGTGAAAACATCACCGTTGAAGAGTCACACGATGACGGCGGCTCTAGGTTGTTGCTCGAAGGCTGTTATTGAGTCTAGGTCGAAGATTTCGCGACGGTAAGTGAATAGGGCGAGTGAAGATAGCAACGGCAACAGTAGTGCAAGGGGTATGAGTTTGTTGATTACTGGATGCATTTGATGAGTTTGTGCGTTAATGGCGGAAAGGTGTTGGCTATGGATTCTGAAGGTTTGAGTTTGAAGAATGGAGAAATGGGTTTGCTGTTACGGTTTTGGGTGGATGAAGGGTGGTTGTTTGGTCGAAATTGAACGATAATGGTGGTTCAATGAGGTTTCTGTTTTCTGGGTCAGGTTTGAAGTCTCTTCCTCTCCTCCTTCGTTCCAGCTCTGTTTCTGTTGTGGGTTCTCAAAATGGAAGATGGGTTGAAAATGAGTCTTGGTTGTGAGTTTGATTCAAAATGATTTAAGGTTTTGTTTGTTGTGGTTGTGCAGACTATGAACATGATGACGACGCCGTTTCAACAGGACCTGCTGCAAACAGTGAGAAAACTGATGGTAGAAGCTGCAGAGATCGTTGATTGACATTGATTTCAGGTATTTCTGAGCTTGTTGAAGAAGATTCGTTTGGTGGTGGAAAATGGTGGGGGAGTTAAGGTTGACGGTATTTGACATTCTGGGGTTGTGTTTGGAGGTCGTTTGGTTTTAGGGTTGGGGGCTGATGTTGTTGTTCGTTAATGGAGGTGCTGTTGTGGATTCAGCTGTGAAGACGTTGTGAGATGGTTTTGAAGAGGGAAAATGGTTGGTTGAAGGTCGAAGACCACCCCCCCTTAGATGATTTTGCAGTTGGTGTTTTTTTGTGAGAACCAACCCCCCCCCCCCCCCAATGAAGAGTCCCCTTTTCTCTCTTTTGTAGGGGTCTTTTTTTATGAATTCTTGATGTAGTGTGGCTGTCTTTGTTGCAGGTTTGTACAGGCTAGCAGGTTTTGTCTGCTGTGGTGAATTGGTGTAGCAAACATGGTACGATTTGGCAAGGTTTTGTCTGGTGTGGAGAGTGGTTTTAGGTGTGGCAGGGTGTGTGGGCTGGTTTGTACTTTTGTGGTGTGGTCCCCTCTTTTATGCAAGTTGTATTGTGATTTGCAGGTTTTCTATGGTGGCAGTTTTGGGTAGTGGTTGTCCGAATGCTGGCCTGAAGATTTTCTTTTACGGTTGATGAAAGGTAACTAAAAAAGACCAAGGGATCCGTGAAAAATATGTTCTCCTTTTTTGAAGAAGGAACAAACCTCCTTTTTCCACATCCTCTGTTGTTGGTGTCTGTTCTGCTTATGAATTAAGCATGGTTTTGGAATGGTTGGCTTTGTTGGGAGTGGAGTACGAATTCAACGTGCGGGCTGGTGCGTGTTTGTTGCTGCGAGTACGATTTGGTGTCTTATAATGCAGACGCAGCGTGAATTGAGGGATTTGGAGCACACACGGTAATTCCACAGGTTTTTTGTGTTGAATTTGCGCATTAGGAAAAGCATTACGGAAAGTATGTGGGATATAACTTTGGTTGTTTTGTCTCTTGCAGGTGACAACCTTATTATGACAGAGACGGCTGGGTTTGGGATGGCCTTCCTTATGGCAAACGAAATGTTGTTCTTTCATTCTTGTTACCGTGCTCGTACGTTTTCACTGTGAATTTAATCATAAAACTCCAAGACCATCAGGTTACGAAAACAAACTCATTAACCAGCACTTACTTCTCCATTCTCGCAGTTGAATTGGAATTACATATTCATATGAAACTCCACTGCAGACGAGACGCATCAGATATATAAACCCAACTGCACTCTACTACAAACGTTTCCTGTAAAAATCAGCTGCCACGAAACATCTAATAATAACATACAACTCCCCATCAAATTCAGATGTCTTAAGTGAGTATCCAGGAGCACTACACTTCATGTCTAAAATTTCTCCATGAGTTTGGTTAAGTCTTCATCAAACTTCTTTTGGAATTCCACAAGCTTAACATATCCCTCCTCCAAAACTTCTTTTTTTTTTTCTCTTCAGGTGATGTTGTGAAATCTCACAATTTAGAGGAATTGGAGTGCTGTATGGAAACCGTCATAGGTACATTGCTGGTACCTTTGCGGTTTAAGTCGTGTCTCGTCCCGTAAATTGTTCATGACTCAGTTTGTTTCTGTAAATTTGCGTGCAGGTTTCGGGGTCAAAAATGGTGTTGTTGTTGGCTGTAATTTTACCTCACCACTTCCTTTTTTTTCATTCTTTTTTTCAGGTTTTGTTTGCTAGCTGTGTACGGTTTGCACAGAGTTATGGCGCAGTTGTCATACGACCCGGATGTTAACAGCACAGCAACAATGTCTGGTTGTTTTTAGGCATTTGTGTGAGGGACCCCTTGTAGTGGTTTTTTTTGTGGCTTTGTTTCTACATATTATTTGTGTATATTTTTGACTTTGTAATATGGACCATGAGCCTTAGAGATGGGCCTTGGAAATGTTGTAATGGAATATGGGTTGTAACTCCTTAATGAAAATGGTATATTTTCCATGTGCATTTTTTTGTATGGATTGTGATTGGGGTTTTGCATACCCTTTTTTGTGTGGAACCTTTTGAGTGGCAATGGACCTTGGAAGAAAACATGAGTTTCTATTATTTGTGTAGAATTTCCTCAGATTTTGTATAACTGGAGTTTTGAATGGACCTCCAATATTACTAACAACCATCCCATATCAATTTCCAAACCTCAAATCTTCACATTAAAATTGAACAAAAGCTTATACTGAAAGTGCATCAATCTTGTATCCTTTGCAACTCAATTTCAACATATGAACTTGGACTTTGCACAAAAAAATTAATTTGAATCTTCACACACACGCCGCTTGGATTATGCGCATTCTGACCTTGATTTTTGAAATATAACTTTTTGTCTGCCCAACAAATTAGGTCAAAATAGATGATCCTCAATACATGTTGTACCCGCAACTGGCCTGATATCTTTAACTGAAACTTGGACTCGTATAACATTTTTTTAATTTTTTTGAATAATAGTTCAAGGGTGAATGTACAGATGAAAGTCATATATATAAGTAGGACAAATTTGGGGTATGACAGATGCCCCTATCTAATCGGCTTTAACTTAGTAAGATGAAATGTTATGGCATTCATTCTTTCGAGGTTGAAGATGATTAGATATAAAAGACCCTGAATTTGTCCGAAAAAGGAAGAAAACATGGGAAATGAAAAGCTTGATGCCTTGTCAAATTCGTTATCATCAAAAAGATGACAACACTCACACGCATTGTCCTGACATCAAAAGAATGTAAGGGATCCATTACCAAAATGATAGTGGAGGGCAAACGCTAGTCATGACACCAAAAGGATGCCAGACCCATCACCAAAAGGATGGTGGAGTGAAAAAAGCAAACCCGACACCAAAAGGATGTAAGGAGTCCATTACCAAAAGGATAATGGAAAACACGCTAGTCATGACACCAAAAGGATGTCAGACCCATCACCAAAAGGATGATGGAGCGGAGCAAGATCAACCCTAACACCAAAAGGATGTAGGAGGATAAGCTTCTCTGAAGAGATTGCCACTTATCACTGAAGATGGATAAGCTTCTCTGAAGAGATTGCCACTTATCACTGAAGATGGATAAGCTTCTCTGAAGAGATTGCCACTTATCACTGAAGATGGATAAGCTTCTCCCAAGAGATTGCCACTTATCACTGAAGATGGATAAGCTTCTCTGAAGAGATTGCCACTTATCACTGAAGATGGATAAGCTTCTCTGAAGAGATTGCCAATTATCACTGAAGATGGATAAGCTTCTCCCAAGAGATTGCCACTTATCACTGAAGATGGATAAGCTTCTCTGAAGAGATTGCCACTTATCACTGAAGATGGATAAGCTTCTCTGAAGAGATTGCCACTTATCACTGAAGATGGATAAGCTTCTCTGAAGAGATTGCCACTTATCACTGAAGATGGATAAGCTTCTCTGAAGAGATTGCCACTTATCACTGAAGATGGATAAGCTTCTCTGAAGAGATTGCCACTTATCACTGAAGATGGATAAGCTTCTCTGAAGAGATTGCCACTTATCACTGAAGATGGATAAGCTTCTCTGAAGAGATTGCCACTTATCGTTGATGAAGGATAAGCTTCTCTGAAGAGATTGCCACTTATCACTGAAGATGGATAAGCTTCTCTGAAGAGATTGCCACTTATCACAGAAGATGGATAAGCTTCTCTGAAGAGATTGCCACTTATCACTGAAGATGGATAAGCTTCTCTGAAGAGATTGCCAGTTATCACTGAAGATGGATAAGCTTCTCTGAAGAGATTGCCACTTATCACTGAAGTCTGCTGGAGACAATTCACTGGGGATCACCCATGGATTTACTGGAGATGCCCCTGTCTAGGCTGAATGTTGATTTTGAAGATCTGATTAACCACGAGGTTGCAATACATCATGCAATACACCCATGGTCTTGAAAAGATGCCCCTGGTTTGGGCTGAATTTTGCTTTGATAATCTTGAATTCCATGGGAGGACCCATGGCCTTTGCAGATAATGCCCCTGACTGGGCTGCTAATTGCCTTGAAGCTCAATAAGTTGCAAAACTTCGTGGGGAACACCCACGGTCTTGTGGAAGAATGCCCATGATTGGGCTCAATCTTGTCTTGGTATCTTCTGACTCTAGTAAGAGAAACCCACAGTCTTGCAAGAGGTGCCCCTGACTGGGCTGATGATGATCTTGGGAATCTTCAAAATTGATCTTGGATCTGATCTCACACATGCTAATGCTGAATGATACATATGTTTCATAAATGGAAATGCAAATGCAAATGCTAGAGCGCGAAGATGCAAGGGCTGGAGAAGCATGATACGATATTGGATATGCGTATGATGCAAAATGCTTATAAAGCCGAATGCAACGCGTATGATGCATATGATCGCAGATGGTAATGGAAATGCAGGTGATTGGGAATACAGGTTGGAGACACCAGCTTGGTGGACTTTGGTGGTTGCCAATGCTGATTGGACTTTGAGTTGGAAGTACCAGGTGAGGGCTGGTGTTCGGAGAGTAGACCAGATGGGACTGGTTGGCGAAAGGTTAAGCTGTCAAAGGAGAGCTGATTTTGTGGTTTGCCAGATGGAAGCTGGACTTTGGAATAAGGTTTACCAGACAAGAACTGGTGAAATGGCTAAAAGAAGGGTGACCAGATGAGAGCTGGTTTAAAAGCTGACATATACCAGGCGGGAATTGGTATTCAGCGAAGGGTTGACCAGATAGGACTGGTTTGAAGGTTTAAAGGTTTGACCAGTTGGGACCGGTACAAAGGTTTGCCAGGCAAGAACTGGACTTTGGAGGTTTAAAGGTTACAAGGTTTTGACAGGTTTAGGCTGTGGGATGAAGGATCCAATGACAGCAAGGCCTTTTCGGAAGGTTAAGGTTATTCGGGTGAGGTGATGGTATGATTCCCCAACACTCGTTTTGAACTCAACAATTGCTGACGAAAATGAACTTGCTTGAGTAACTTGCCATGAGACGACCTCGAGATTGGCTTGCCCCAGAGTTTGTACCACGAAAGGATTTATCATTGTTGAACCGACTCTTGGTGGTTGGCTTCAATATACTCTTTGGAGTAGCTTGTTCTTGAAAGAGCGGTGAAGCGACTTGACTTATCCTGATTGAGCGTTGGAGGGATCTATCTTCAAGTCAGCGAAACTCTGGGTGGCCTGCCCCTAATTGGTATGATTCACTTTTGATCAAACGCTTCTTGAATGATTTGCCCCATGATCGACCATTGTTTGGGGATTTGCCTCAGACTGATCCAGACTGCTGAATGATCCAGTCCTGCTTGATTGCTTCGTGTTGGAATTTCCTCTATGCCAACTACAGACTTGCAATTAAAAACTTGTTTGTTCACGAATGGTAATCTTAATGCAAAGTTCATGCAAGTTTTTGAAAAAATGTCGTTTATTACGTGTCGTGATAGTGACACGAATGGACCATTAGTCCAAACGTTGTGCTAACTTGATTGGTGTAAAAATATAGCAAAGATATTGACACCAATGCTGATGATTAGCAAATAAGTGGGAGTCAGGTTAAGCAACCTTGCGATAGTATGCTTTCAGAATAAACCTCGACTCAATTAGGTCTTTCGAGGGTTGTAACGTGGTCTGGCTCACGGTTATAAAACAAAGGATATTAGGCTCAAAGTATTAATTTGTACCCACCCCTTCTTCTTGATGATCTCCAGTCCTACGTTTAATTAATTCTGCACCTATTTGTCTTGACGGTGTGAGCTTGATTGTTCAAGGTTTGCTTGAGATGGCAGTCACCTTATTTTGATTTTGATGGAAGTCAGTGACCCCTTGGTTTGGGTGACCACTGAGTCTTATTTTGTTTTTGTTGAAGGCTTGAGGACCTCTTTTGCTTTTGTTTTTGATCCCTAACTTTTGCATGGACTGATCCTGCTTGTCAGATCCATCGGGATTGCCTTGATTTTTGCCTAAGTCCCCTTTGAGGTGCTTGACTTAGCAGGCTTTTGATTTTTTTTTTCTGATTTTGTTGGCGAATTGTGACTGCCATGTCGTGGGTCATTGATGAACAACCGTCTTCTGGATTTTGCTTTATGCATAGTGGACTAACTGAACAACTACCCTGCCCCAGGTTGAGTGTAAGGGTTTGAATATCCGAAGGAAACTCCTACTTCTAGGCTCGAAGTGGTTGACTAGGGATTAACTCCTTATATCTCCGGTGTTTAGGGGATTTGAAACAATGCCTGTACATCATTGACGAGATTATGTCTGAAAGCATACAGTTTGCTATTATGGGTATTTCGTTTTCGTCATCCTCCCTACAATCTTTGCTAAAACAAAAGCGATGAAGTGTGGTGGATAAAAATGTATGTGTCTGTGTTTGTGATAATAAGAAAAATGAGCGAATGCGACATAATTGATTCGGAAAATGCGTAATCACTTCATTAATATTACCATTCAAGACAACAATGTTTAAAATCAAGTAGCAATTAACAGGAAATAAACTACAAGATGCAAATGATAAAAGCGCCCAAGGACTGCCAATGTTGAGGACGTCTGCCTGTCTGAACCACTGGCTTTTGGAGATGACCCTTGGAATCTTCAAGCTTAGCCGGCTGAAAGGTTGACATGGACAACCAAGCTTCCTTCTGGAAAAGAGATGTACCCTTTGTCAATCAGTTGTTGCACTTTGGCTTGAAAGGCTTTGCATTCTTCAGTCGAGTGCCCCACGGATCCACCATGATATCCACACTGAACATTGGGATTGTACCCCGGCGGGTAAGGTTCTGGCACAGGCTTAAGAGTCTTAGGCTCCACCAATGAGTTTTGAATCAGATGTGGGAGAAGATGACTGTGCGATATAGGGACCGGATGAAGAGGAGCAGTCCTTCTTTCCAAGTTGTTACTGGGCCTATGCTGATTTTGGCGCTGATTCGGACGACCTCGACTATGGGCTTGTTGATTTGCATGAGGAGCGACCCATGGCTTGCGGGATGAAGCTTTAGGCGTGGCTGATTTCTCATAAGGATAACATGGCACTGGTAATGATGCATGTTGAGCAGATGAGGGACCACAGAGTTTTGTTGGTATATCGTGAGAATACTCAAGGTTTGCTATGAACGCGTTGGTTTCATCCTTGTCTTCCTCATGGAAATCATCGAAAGATTCAATCTCACTGGCCTGGCTGCCTGATGCGTCCTGGATTTGTCCACTTTTGAGGTAACTTTCGAGGCGCTCTCCTACAATCACCAGGTCAGAGAAGCTTGATGGTGTACAACCAGCCATTCTTTCAAAATAAGAGCCCTGCAAACTGTTGATGAACATGTCAATCAGCTCCTTGTCCGAGAGTGGTGGTTGTACTCTTGCTGCGAATTCTCTCCTCCGCTGTGCATATCCCTTAAAAGGTTCGTTTTCATTCTGAGATAGGCTTTGCAACTGCATGCGGGTGGGAGGAGTGTCTAGATTAAACTGGTAAAACTTTAGAAAAGCATTGGCTAGGTCCCTCCATGATTGGATATGACTCCTTACTAAATCTGTGTACCAACTTAATGATGCCCCACTCAGACTTTCTTGAAAACAGTGGATCATCAACTTATCGTCATGAGTGTAAGGGGTCATTTTTCGACAGTACATCACCAAATGACGCCTCGGGCAACTAAAGCCGGTGTACTTCTCGAAGTTGGGTATCTTGAATCTCGGAGGGATCACTAAATCTAACACTAGACACATATCAGCAGCATCAAGGTCGGGCATGTCAGAAACTCTCATAGATTGAATTGTCTCCTCAAGGGCCCGAAGTTTTTCTTCCATGGGATCAGTCATTGGCATCCTCTGGGGTCGAGTAGGAACATTTACTTGCGGAGGATGGCCATCCGGCAAAAGATCATACAGTGGATTGTTCGTCACAGTAAACCCTGGCAGGGACTCAACATTCTGGCGGTCGTTCTCTGGCATAGCTACCTCAGTTTGCATTGTCTGACTGACCCTTCAAGGTGTCTATGCTCCTTTTGCTTCAAATGCTTCACAGCTCTCACGAGTTCAATAAAGGTGTCGGGAAATCAGCTGCGGGTTATGAATAGAGGATGGGTAAGCTTTTGGCACTGGGAAGAAAATGCAAAATGATGCAGAGATGCTTATGCAAATGCAATGCAATGAGTGCACGCGGGAACAGATCCATATCAAGGATTAAAGTCACAGATCCTGCAAGACAACAACAAGAGGTATCTCTCCCATTGGGTGGGCAATCTACTGGTTTATAAGAGGGTATTCCAAAGGCTTTTCAAACAAAGTCCCATGCACTAACCCTCAAAAGTTTCCCATCAGAACGACTACTCGTAAGACGGTAATTCTTTCAAAAGGATGAACACAGAGTTATGTTTTAGGAACCTTCAGAATAAGGTTCTACAAAAGGTCCTCAGAGTCACGGACTCCCAAGTTGGAAATAAAGACGCCATTACGACTACACGTAAGACATAATCATCCCAAAGGGGTCTCGTCTGAGCGGTGGAATTCGATCCAACTCAACGAGTCCTAAGTCTCGCAAATCAGAAAGAATCCACCTCCTAACTTAGTGTATACTCGAAAGCTCGAGTAGGAAGCTTTTATCCTCACAAACCATTCAAATAAACCCAACAGTTAGAGAATAAAGCATAAACAAATAAAGCAAATAAAAACACAAACACGACAAACAAAATAGGCTTGGCTCGCTAGGGATCCCCAGCAGAGTCGCCAGCTGTCGCTACTCGAAAAAATGCATCGTGCAACGACGGGGAGGCGAAAAAGAAAGGACAGAAGAGTCGCACCGAACTTTATTTATCCCATGAGGGGAAAGGAAAATATCGAGAAAACCTTAAGAAAGAAATGGATAAGATGGTCTCGCAACCATGAACGGGTTCGGAAGCCGGTTATGCGAAGGGAAGGTATTAGCACCCCTCGCATCCATCGTACTCGATGGGAACCTTTTGTTTGTCGATGTGTGAATTTATTTGCTTAAATATTATGCTATAAAAAGAGTGTTCTAAAAGATAGAGAGAAGGGTTTAGAAACGAAGAAAGGAGGGATAGAGAGATAATGGGGGAGAAAGGAGATAGAACAGACTCGGTAGGACTTTGCAGTCCTATGCCTACGTATTCTCAATAGATGTGAGAAAGTCAGAGTCGACGTAGTTCGGGGAACTACAGATATAGGGGGGAATGTGCTCGGCAAGGATTGTGGCCCTTGTGCCTACGTATCTTTACTCAAAAGAAGTAAAGAATCAGAGCAGCCGTAGTTCGGCCTACGGTTTGCGGGTGAGTTCTGGTAGACGCTACTATCGTGCGCATTCTAGCAGTTTAGGTGTTTTGCTGCTCGCATGTGAGGAGACTTACGCGTTACCTATTTGCGGTAGAACGGACGTAGCATGCCTTTCTGGGAAAGGGTGGAAAAGAGAAAAGGGTGCTCGCTAGGATATTGCAATCCTATGCCTACGTATTCTCAATCAGACATGAGAAATCATACAAACGTAGTTCGTGCCTACAGTGCGGATAACCGGTGTGTTTGGGGATGATATTATCGTGCGCGTTCTAGCAGTTTAGGTGTTTTGCTGCTCGCATGTGAGGAGACTTATGCGTACCTGTTTGCGGTAGAACGGACGTAACATATCCTTTTGAGAGACTGGTTTTCACCATGCGAGGCAAGGTATCATGTTTGATTGGTTGAGATTGTTTTTGGGGCGAGATAGGTCCTCGGATAGTAACCCCTACAGGTAGTACCCGATTCTTTATCTCAAAGTTTTTATTGTAAAAAATGTGTGGCGAACATAGCGTCTTCGTATTGAAAGACGAGTATCAAGACCACACACACTACAGTGAGTATCCTGACACTCGGAGAGGAAGAAGACTACACTCAATCCTCTCTCTTTAGTTCAAAACAAAGAGAACTTCATTCTCTTATTAAAGTGTTTTTGGTTTTGAATGGTAAGTGCTTTGCGACAGAGAACCCTACGGTAAACGTCAGCACTCGAGATAGGAGAAGGCCTACGCCTAACCACTCCACGACCATTCAAGTTTTTGTTATGAAAAGATTTGAAAATGCACTCGGTACAAGACCGAGGTTTTAGGTGTGAAAGGTTACAGAAGGGAGTTGTGAAAGGAGAGGTGATGGAAGAAGTCGCGTCTTCGTATCGAAAGACGAGTGTCGAGACCACCCTCACTACAGTGGGCATCCCATCACTCGGAGAAGAAGAGGTCTACACCCAATCTTCTCTCTTTAACTCGATATAAAGAGAAATCAATTTATTATGGTTTGAAAATGGACTCGGTACGAGACCGAGGTTTTAGGAGAGATGGTATGGAAACGTCTTCGTATTGAAAGACGAGCGTCGAAACCACCCTCACTACAGTGGGTATCCCATCGCTCGAAGAAGAAGAGGTCTACACCCAATCCTCTCTTTTTAATTCAATACAAAGAGTTGATTTTAAGGAGATGAGATTTGAAAAAAGGATGGGAAGCGTCTTCGTATTGAAAGACGAGTGTCGGAACCACCCTCACTACAGTGGGTATCCCAACACTCGGAGAGGAGGAAAGTCTACACTTAATCCCCTCTTTTTAATTCAATACAAAGATAATTTGATTTTGAAAATTGTTTGACAAAGTTTTTGAATCGAGTCGGGACAAGTAATGAAGAGAGAAAAGAGGTGGTCTCAGATCCAACATTACTTATCAAAAATTTGACTGGTAATGAATTACGGAGGTCTCGTCATCGACCCAAAAGGCAAAAAAGCTCAATAACAAACGCGAAGTGAAATTCAACTCTAGAGAGAAAATGAAATAGAAATATATAAATCTAGAAAGTATATATAAAAAAAAACTATATAAAAGTTTCTAAAAGAAAATATAAAGTTATAATATATATATATATAAACATATAATAAAATTAATCAAGAACATAAAAAATAAATATAAAAAAAAGAAAAGAAAGAGGGTTGAAAGGGAAACGGGGGTTGAGTATAGCAAAAGTCATACGGGCTCTAAGCCCAAGTCAATCAGTCAACAACAAAGAAACAAATAAACAAGTCCACGCTGTCAGCAAACACTATCCTCTCAAATCTCCTTCTCCACTTCACATTTTTACCTTTTTAGTCCGATTCTCCGTCACCATGGAACACAACACCGGCGAATCGTAACATCATCACCCTCCATCATTTTCTTTTCGCTGGAGAAGTTGTTTGAAGAGGTTTGTGGATGGGTTTCAATTTGGGTCATCTGGGCTGAGACAGAAGTTTGAGGTTGAGAAATCTAGGTTTTGCGTGGAGCATATGGATCGGTTTGGATCATTGTGTTGTTAAGGGATTGAGGTGAGTGGAAACGAAAACGGGTAAGTGTTGCTGATGGATCGAAGAAGTTTGAGTTAGTTTTGATTTTCTGGGTTTTTATTTCTCGTCGGTGAGTTTGTAAGCTGAAAGAGGATGATGGTTTCTGAAACAGGTTTAATGTAATTTTGAGTGAGGTTGCGTCACGAAGAGAGGGTTAGGGGTTACGTTTGTACATATCAACCTCGTATCGCCGCAACAAGGATCGATCGAAAAGGAAAATGGAGCATGTTGCTGCAGTGAAAACGTCACCGTTGAAGAGTCACACGATGACGGCGGCTCTCGGTTGTTGCTCGAAGGCTGTTATTGAGTCTAGGTCGAAGATTTCGCGACGGTAAGTGAATAGGGCGAGTGAAGATAGCAACGGCAACAGTAGTGCAAGGGGTATGAGTTTGTTGATTACTGGATGCATTTGATGAGTTTGTGCGTTAATGGCGGAAAGGTGTTGGCTATGGATTCTGAAGGTTTGAGTTTGAAGAATGGAGAAATGGGTTTGCTGTTACGGTTTTGGGTGGATGAAGGGTGGTTGTTTGGTCGAAATTGAACGATAATGGTGGTTCAATGAGGTTTCTGTTTTCTGGGTCAGGTTTGAAGTCTCTTCCTCTCCTCCTTCGTTCCAGCTCTGTTTCTGTTGTGGGTTCTCAAAATGGAAGATGGGTTGAAAATGAGTCTTGGTTGTGAGTTTGATTCAAAATGATTTAAGGTTTTGTTTGTTGTGGTTGTGCAGACTATGAACATGATGACGACGCCGTTTCAACAGGACCTGCTGCAAACAGTGAGAAAACTGATGGTAGAAGCTGCAGAGATCATTGATTGACATTGATTTCAGGTATTTCTGAGCTTGTTGAAGAAGATTCGTTTGGTGGTGGAAAATGGTGGGGGAGTTAAGGTTGACGGTATTTGACATTCTGGGGTTGTGTTTGGAGGTCGTTTGGTTTTAGGGTTGGGGGCTGATGTTGTTGTTCGTTAATGGAGGTGCTGTTGTGGATTCAGCTGTGAAGACGTTGTGAGATGGTTTTGAAGAGGGAAAATGGTTGGTTGAAGGTCGAAGACCACCCCCCCCCCCCCTTAGATGATTTTGCAGCTGGTGTTTTTTTGTGAGAACCAACCCCCCCCCCAATGAAGAGTCCCCTTTTCTCTCTTTTGTAAGGGTCTTTTTTTATGAATTCTTGATGTAGTGTGGCTGTCTTTGTTGCAGGTTTGTACAGGCTAGCAGGTTTTGTCTGCTGTGGTGAATTGGTGTAGCAGACATGGTACGATTTGGCAAGGTTTTGTCTGGTGTGGAGAGTGGTTTTAGGTGTGGCAGGGTGTGTGGGCTGGTTTGTACTTTTGTGGTGTGGTCCCCTCTTTTATGCAAGTTGTATTGTGATTTGCAGGTTTTCTATGGTGGCAGTTTTGGGTAGTGGTTGTCCGAATGCTGGCCTGAAGATTTTCTTTTACGGTTGATGAAAGGTAACTGAAAAAGACCAAGGGATCCGTGAAAAATATGTTCTCCTTTTTTGAAGAAGGAACAAACCTCCTTTTTCCACATCCTCTGTTGTTGGTGTCTGTTCTGCTTATGAATTAAGCATGGTTTTGGAATGGTTGGCTTTGTTGGGAGTGGAGTACGAATTCAACGTGCGGGCTGGTGCGTGTTTGTTGCTGCGAGTATGATTTGGTGTCTTATAATGCAGACGCAGCGTGAATTGAGGGATTTGGAGCACACACGGTAATTCCACAGGTTTTTTGTGTTGAATTTGCGCATTAGGAAAAGCATTACGGAAAGTATGTGGGATATAACTTTGGTTGTTTTGTCTCTTGCAGGTGACAACCTTATTATGACAGAGACGGCTGGGTTTGGGATGGCCTTCCTTATGGCAAACGAAATGTTGTTCTTTCATTCTTGTTACCGTGCTCGTACGTTTTCACTGTGAATTTAATCATAAAACTCCAAGACCATCAGGTTACGAAAACAAACTCATTAACCAGCACTTACTTCTCCATTCTCGCAGTTGAATTGGAATTACATATTCATATGAAACTCCACTGCAGACGAGACGCATCAGATATATAAACCCAACTGCACTCTACTGCAAACGTTTCCTGTAAAAATCAGCTGCCACGAAACATCTAATAATAACATACAACTCCCCATCAAATTCAGATGTCTTAAGTGAGTATCCAGGAGCACTACACTTCATGTCTAAAATTTCTCCATGAGTTTGGTTAAGTCTTCATCAAACTTCTTTTGGAATTCCACAAGCTTAACATATCCCTCCTCCAAAACTTCTTTTTTTTTTCTCTTCAGGTGATGTTGTGAAATCTCACAATTTAGAGGAATTGGAGTGCTGTATGGAAACCGTCATAGGTACATTGCTGGTACCTTTGCGGTTTAAGTCGTGTCTCGTCCCGTAAATTGTTCATGACTCAGTTTGTTTCTGTAAATTTGCGTGCAGGTTTTGGGGTCAAAAATGGTGCTGTTGTTGGCTGTAATTTTACCTCACCACTTCCTTTTTTTTCATTCTTTTTTTCAGGTTTTGTTTGCTAGCTGTGTACGGTTTGCACAGAGTTATGGCGCAATTGTCATACGACCCGGATGTTAACAGCACAGCAACAATGTCTGGTTGTTTTTAGGCATTTGTGTGAGGGACCCCTTGTAGTGGTTTTTTTTGTGGCTTTGTTTCTACATATTATTTGTGTATATTTTTGACTTTGTAATATGGACCATGAGCCTTAGAGATGGGCCTTGGAAATGTTGTAATGGAATATGGGTTGTAACTCCTTAATGAAAATGGTATATTTTCCATGTGCATTTTTTTGTATGGATTGTGATTGGGATTTTGCATACCCTTTTTTGTGTGGAACCTTTTGAGTGGCAATGGACCTTGGAAGAAAACATGAGTTTCTATTATTTGTGTAGAATTTCCTCAGATTTTGTATAACTGGAGTTTTGAATGGACCTCCAATATTACTAACAACCATCCCATATCAATTTCCAAACCTCAAATCTTCACATTAAAATTGAACAAAAGCTTATACTGAAAGTGCATCAATCTTGTATCCTTTGCAACTCAATTTCAACATATGAACTTGGACTTTGCACAAAAAAATTAATTTGAATCTTCACACACACGCCGCTTGGATTATGCGCATTCTGACCTTGATTTTTGAAATATAACTTTTTGTCTGCCCAACAAATTAGGTCAAAATAGATGATCCTCAATACATGTTGTACCCGCAACTGGCCTGATATCTTTAACTGAAACTTGGACTCGTATAACATTTTTTTAATTTTTTTGAATAATAGTTCAAGGGTGAATGTACAGATGAAAGTCATATATATAAGTAGGACAAATTTGGGGTATGACAGATGCCCCTATCTAATCGTCTTTAACTTAGTAAGATGAAATGTTATGGCATTCATTCTTTCGAGGTTGAAGATGATTAGATATAAAAGACCCTGAATTTGTCCGAAAAAGGAAGAAAACATGGGAAATGAAAAGCTTGATGCCTTGTCAAATTCGTTATCATCAAAAAGATGACAACACTCACACGCATTGTCCTGACATCAAAAGAATGTAAGGGATCCATTACCAAAATGATAGTGGAAGGCAAACGCTAGTCATGACACCAAAAGGATGCCAGACCCATCACCAAAAGGATGGTGGAGTGAAAAAAGCAAACCCGACACCAAAAGGATGTAAGGAGTCCATTACCAAAAGGATAATGGAAAACACGCTAGTCATGACACCAAAAGGATGCCAGACCCATCACCAAAAGGATGATGGAGCGGAGCAAGATCAACCCTAACACCAAAAGGATGTAGGAGGATAAGCTTCTCTGAAGAGATTGCCACTTATCACTGAAGATGGATAAGCTTCTCTGAAGAGATTGCCACTTATCACTGAAGATGGATAAGCTTCTCTGAAGAGATTGCCACTTATCACTGAAGATGGATAAGCTTCTCCCAAGAGATTGCCACTTATCACTGAAGATGGATAAGCTTCTCTGAAGAGATTGCCACTTATCACTGAAGATGGATAAGCTTCTCTGAAGAGATTGCCAATTATCACTGAAGATGGATAAGCTTCTCCCAAGAGATTGCCACTTATCACTGAAGATGGATAAGCTTCTCTGAAGAGATTGCCACTTATCACTGAAGATGGATAAGCTTCTCTGAAGAGATTGCCACTTATCACTGAAGATGGATAAGCTTCTCTGAAGAGATTGCCACTTATCACTGAAGATGGATAAGCTTCTCTGAAGAGATTGCCACTTATCACTGAAGATGGATAAGCTTCTCTGAAGAGATTGCCACTTATCACTGAAGATGGATAAGCTTCTCTGAAGAGATTGCCACTTATCGTTGATGAAGGATAAGCTTCTCTGAAGAGATTGCCACTTATCACTGAAGATGGATAAGCTTCTCTGAAGAGATTGCCACTTATCACAGAAGATGGATAAGCTTCTCTGAAGAGATTGCCACTTATCACTGAAGATGGATAAGCTTCTCTGAAGAGATTGCCACTTATCACTGAAGATGGATAAGCTTCTCTGAAGATATTGCCACTTTATCACTGAAGTCTGCTGGAGACAATTCACTGGGGATCACCCATGGATTTACTGGAGATGCCCCTGTCTGGGCTGAATGTTGATTTTGAAGATCTGATTAACCACGAGGTTGCAATACATCATGCAATACACCCATGGTCTTGAAAAGATGCCCCTGGTTTGGGCTGAATTTTGCTTTGATAATCTTGAATTCCATGGGAGGACCCATGGCCTTTGCAGATAATGCCCCTGACTGGGCTGCTAATTGCCTTGAAGCTCAATAAGTTGCAAAACTTCGTGGGGAACACCCACGGTCTTGTGGAAGAATGCCCCTGATTGGGCTCAATCTTGTCTTGGTATCTTCTGACTCTAGTAAGAGAAACCCACAGTCTTGCAAGAGGTGCCCCTGACTGGGCTGATGATGATCTTGGGAATCTTCAAAATTGATCTTGGATCTGATCTCGCACATGCTAATGCTGAATGATACATATGTTTCATAAATGGAAATGCAAATGCAAATGCTAGAGCGCGAAGATGCAAGGGCTGGAGAAGCATGATACGATATTGGATATGCGTATGATGCAAAATGCTTATAAAGCCGAATGCAACGCGTATGATGCATATGATCGCAGATGGTAATGGAAATGCAGGTGATTGGGAATACAGGTTGGAGACACCAGCTTGGTGGACTTTGGTGGTTGCCAATGCTGATTGGACTTTGAGTTGGAAGTACCAGGTGAGGGCTGGTGTTCGGAGAGTAGACCAGATGGGACTGGTTGGCGAAAGGTTAAGCTGTCAAAGGAGAGCTGATTTTGTGGTTTGCCAGATGGAAGCTGGACTTTGGAATAAGGTTTACCAGACAAGAACTGGTGAAATGGCTAAAAGAAGGGTGACCAGATGAGAGCTGGTTTAAAAGCTGACATATACCAGGCGGGAATTGGTATTCAGCGAAGGGTTGACCAGATAGGACTGGTTTGAAGGTTTAAAGGTTTGACCAGTTGGGACCGGTACAAAGGTTTGCCAGGCAAGAACTGGACTTTGGAGGTTTAAAGGTTACAAGGTTTTGACAGGTTTAGGCTGTGGGATGAAGGATCCAATGACAGCAAGGCCTTTTCGGAAGGTTAAGGTTATTCGGGTGAGGTGATGGTATGATTCCCCAACACTCGTTTTGAACTCAACAATTGCTGACGAAAATGAACTTGCTTGAGTAACTTGCCATGAGACGACCTCGAGATTGGCTTGCCCCAGAGTTTGTACCACGAAAGGATTTATCATTGTTGAACCGACTCTTGGTGGTTGGCTTCAATATACTCTTTGGAGTAGCTTGTTCTTGAAAGAGCGGTGAAGCGACTTGACTTATCCTGATTGAGCGTTGGAGGGATCTATCTTCAAGTCAGCGAAACTCTGGGTGGCCTGCCCCTAATTGGTATGATTCACTTTTGATCAAACGCTTCTTGAATGATTTGCCCCATAATCGACCATTGTTTGGGGATTTGCCTCAGACTGATCCAGACTGCTGAATGATCCAGTCCTGCTTGATTGCTTCGTGTTGGAATTTCCTCTATGCCAACTACAGACTTGCAATTAAAAACTTGTTTGTTCACGAATGGTAATCTTAATGCAAAGTTCATGCAAGTTTTTGAAAAAATGTCGTTTATTACGTGTCGTGATAGTGACACGAATGGACCATTAGTCCAAACGTTGTGCTAACTTGATTGGTGTAAAAATATAGCAAAGATATTGACACCAATGCTGATGATTAGCAAATAAGTGGGAGTCAGGTTACGCAACCTTGCGATAGTATGCTTTCAGAATAAACCTCGACTCAATTAGGTCTTTCGAGGGTTGTAACGTGGTCTGGCTCACGGTTATAAAACAAAGGATATTAGGCTCAAAGTATTAATTTGTACCCACCCCTTCTTCTTGATGATCTCCAGTCCTACGTTTAATTAATTCTGCACCTATTTGTCTTGACGGTGTGAGCTTGATTGTTCAAGGTTTGCTTGAGATGGCAGTCACCTTATTTTGATTTTGATGGAAGTCAGTGACCCCTTGGTTTGGGTGACCACTGAGTTTTATTTTGTTTTTGTTGAAGGCTTGAGGACCTCTTTTGCTTTTGTTTTTGATCCCTAACTTTTGCATGGACTGATCCTGCTTGTCAGATCCATCGGGATTGCCTTGATTTTTGCCTAAGTCCCCTTTGAGGTGCTTGACTTAGCAGGCTTTTGATTTTTTTCCTGATTTTGTTGGCGAATTGTGACTGCCATGTCGTGGGTCATTGATGAACAACCGTCTTCTGGATTTTGCTTTATGCATAGTGGACTAACTGAACAACTACCCTGCCCCAGGTTGAGTGTAAGGGTTTGAATATCCGAAGGAAACTCCTACTTCTAGGCTCGAAGTGGTTGATTAGGGATTAACTCCTTATATCTCCGGTGTTTAGGGGATTTGAAACAATGCCTGTACATCATTGACGAGATTAGGGTATTTCGTTTTCGTCATCCTCCCTACAATCTTTGCTAAAACAAAAGCGATGAAGTGTGGTGGATAAAAATGTATGTGTCTGTGTTTGTGATAATAAGAAAAATGAGCGAATGCGACATAATTGATTCGGAAAATGCGTAATCACTTCATTAATATTACCATTCAAGACAACAATGTTTAAAATCAAGTAGCAATTAACAGGAAATAAACTACAAGATGCAAATGATAAAAGCGCCCAAGGACTGCCAATGTTGAGGACGTCTGCCTGTCTGAACCACTGGCTTTTGGAGATGACCCTTGGAATCTTCAAGCTTAGCCGGCTGAAAGGTTGACATGGAAAACCAAGCTTCCTTCTGGAAAAGAGATGTACCCTTTGTCAATCAGTTGTTGCACTTTGGCTTGGAAGGCTTTGCATTCTTCAGTCGAGTGCCCCACGGATCCATCATGATATCCACACTGAACATTGGGATTGTACCCCGGCGGGTAAGGTTCTGGCACAAGCTTAAGAGTCTTAGGCTCCACCAATGAGTTTTGAATCAGATGTGGGAGAAGATGACTGTGCGACATAGGGACCGGATGAAGAGGAGCAGTCCTTCTTTCCAAGTTGTTACTGGGCCTATGCTGATTTTGGCGCTGATTCGGACGACCTCGACTATGGGCTTGTTGATTTGCATGAGGAGCGACCCATGGCTTGCGGGATGAAGCTTTAGACGTGGCTGATTTCTCATAAGGATAACATGGCACTGGTAATGATGCATGTTGAGCAGATGAGGGACCACAGAGTTTTGTTGGTATATCGTGAGAATACTCAAGGTTTGCTATGAACGCGTTGGTTTCATCCTTGTCTTCCTCATGGAAATCATCGAAAGATTCAATCTCACTGGCCTGGCTGCCTGATGCGTCCTGGATTTGTCCACTTTTGAGGTAACTTTCGAGGCGCTCTCCTACAATCACCAGGTCAGAGAAGCTTGATGGTGTACAACCAGCCATTCTTTCAAAATAAGAGCCCTGCAAACTGTTGATGAACATGTCAATCAGCTCCTTGTCCGAGAGTGGTGGTTGTACTCTTGCTGCGAATTCTCTCCGCCGCTGTGCATATCCCTTAAAAGGTTCGTTTTCATTCTGAGATAGGCTTTGCAACTGCATGCGGGTGGGAGGAGTGTCTAGATTAAACTGGTAAAACTTTAGAAAAGCATTGGCTAGGTCCCTCCATGATTGGATATGACTCCTTACTAAATCTGTGTACCAACTTAATGATGCCCCACTCAGACTTTCTTGAAAACAGTGGATCATCAACTTATCGTCATGAGTGTAAGGGGTCATTTTTCGACAGTACATCACCAAATGACGCCTCGGGCAACTAAAGCCGGTGTACTTCTCGAAGTTGGGTATCTTGAATCTCGGAGGGATCACTAAATCTAGCACTAGACACATATCAGCAGCATCAAGGTCGGGCATGTCAGAAACTCTCATAGATTGAATTGTCTCCTCAAGGGCCCGAAGTTTTTCTTCCATGGGATCAGTCATTGGCATCCTCTGGGGTCGAGTAGGAACATTTACTTGCGGAGGATGGCCATCCGGCAAAAGATCATACAGTGGATTGTTCGTCACAGTAAACCCTGGCAGGGACTCAACATTCTGGCGGTCGTTCTCTGGCATAGCTACCTCAGTTTGCATTGTCTGACTGACCCTTCAAGGTGTCTATGCTCCTTTTGCTTCAAATGCTTCATAGCTCTCACGAGTTCAATAAAGGTGTCGGGAAATCAGCTGCGGGTTATGAATAGAGGATGGGTAAGCTTTTGGCACTGGGAAGAAAATGCAAAATGATGCAGAGATGCTTATGCAAATGCAATGCAATGAGTGCACGCGGGAACAGATCCATATCAAGGATTAAAGTCACAGATCCTGCAAGACAACAACAAGAGGTATCTCTCCCATCGGGTGGGCAATCTACTGGTTTATAAGAGGGTATTCCAAAGGCTTTTCAAACAAAGTCCCATGCACTAACCCTCAAAAGTTTCCCATCAGAACGACTACTCGTAAGACGGTAATTCTTTCAAAAGGATGAACACAGAGTTATGTTTTAGGAACCTTCAGAATAAGGTTCTACAAAAGGTCCTCAGAGTCACGGACTCCCAAGTTGGAAATAAAGACGCCATTACGACTACACGTAAGACATAATCATCCCAAAGGGGTCTCGTCTGAGCGGTGGAATTCGATCCAACTCAACGAGTCCTAAGTCTCGCAAATCAGAAAGAATCCACCTCCTAACTTAGTGTATACTCGAAAGCTCGAGTAGGAAGCTTTTATCCTCACAAACCATTCAAATAAACCCAACAGTTAGAGAATAAAGCATAAACAAATAAAGCAAATAAAAACACAAACACGACAAACAAAATAGGCTTGGCTCGCTAGGGATCCCCAGCAGAGTCGCCAGCTGTCGCTACTCGAAAAAATGCATCGTGCAACGACGGGGAGGCGAAAAAGAAAGGACAGAAGAGTCGCCACCGAACTTTATTTATCCCATGAGGGGAAAGGAAAATATCGAGAAAACCTTAAGAAAGAAATGGATAAGATGGTCTCGCAACCATGAACGGGTTCGGAAGCCGGTTATGCGAAGGGAAGGTATTAGCACCCCTCGCATCCATCGTACTCGATGGGAACCTTTTGTTTGTCGATGTGTGAATTTATTTGCTTAAATATTATGCTATAAAAAGAGTGTTCTAAAAGATAGAGAGAAGGGTTTAGAAACGAAGAAAGGAGGGATAGAGAGATAATGGGGGAGAAAGGAGATAGAACAGACTCGGTAGGACTTCGCAGTCCTATGCCTACGTATTCTCAATAGATGTGAGAAAGTCAGAGTCGACGTAGTTCGGGGAACTACAGATATAGGGGGGAATGTGCTCGGCAAGGATTGTGGCCCTTGTGCCTACGTATCTTTACTCAAAAGAAGTAAAGAATCAGAGCAGCCGTAGTTCGGCCTACGGTTTGCGGGTGAGTTCTGGTAGACGCTACTATCGTGCGCATTCTAGCAGTTTAGGTGTTTTGCTGCTCGCATGTGAGGAGACTTACGCGTTACCTGTTTGCGGTAGAACGGACGTAGCATGCCTTTCTGGGAAAGGGTGGAAAAGAGAAAAGGGTGCTCGCTAGGATATTGCAATCCTATGCCTACGTATTCTCAATCAGACATGAGAAATCAGAGCAACGTAGTTCGTGCCTACAGTGCGGATAACCGGTGTGTTTGGGGATGATGTTATCGTGCGCGTTCTAGCAGTTTAGGTGTTTTGCTGCTCGCATGTGAGGAGACTTATGCGTACCTGTTTGCGGTAGAACGGACGTAACATATCCTTTTGAGAGACTGGTTTTCACCATGCGAGGCAAGGTATCATGTTTGATTGGTTGAGATTGTTTTTGGGGCGAGATAGGTCCTCGGATAGTAACCCCTACAGGTAGTACCCGATTCTTTATCTCAAAGTTTTTGTTGTAAAAAATATGTGGCGAACATAGCGTCTTCGTATTGAAAGACGAGTATCAAGACCACACACACTACAGTGAGTATCCTGACACTCGGAGAGGAAGAAGACTACACTCAATCCTCTCTCTTTAGTTCAACACAAAGAGAACTTCATTCTCTTATTAAAGTGTTTTTGGTTTTGAATGGTAAGTGCTTTGCGACAGAGAACCCTACGGTAAACGTCAGCACTCGGGATAGGAGAAGGCCTACGCCTAACCACTCCACGACCATTCAAGTTTTTGTTATGAAAAGATTTGAAAATGCACTCGGTACAAGACCGAGGTTTTAGGTGTGAAAGGTTACAGAAGGGAGTTGTGAAAGGAGAGGTGATGGAAGAAGTCGCGTCTTCGTATCGAAAGACGAGTGTCGAGACCACCCTCACTACAGTGGGCATCCCATCACTCGGAGAAGAAGAGGTCTACACCCAATCTTCTCTTTTTAACTCGATATAAAGAGAAATCAATTTATTATGGTTTGAAAATGGACTCGGTACGAGACCGAGGTTTTAGGAGAGATGGTATGGAAACGTCTTCGTATTGAAAGACGAGCGTCGAAACCACCCTCACTACAGTGGGTATCCCATCGCTCGAAGAAGAAGAGGTCTACACCCAATCCTCTCTTTTTAATTCAATACAAAGAGTTGATTTTAAGGAGATGAGATTTGAAAAAAGGATGGGAAGCGTCTTCGTATTGAAAGACGAGTGTCGGAACCACCCTCACTACAGTGGGTATCCCAACACTCGGAGAGGAGGAAAGTCTACACTTAATCCCCTCTTTTTAATTCAATACAAAGATAATTTGATTTTGAAAATTGTTTGACAAAGTTTTTGAATCGAGTCGGGACAAGTAATGAAGAGAGAAAAGAGGTGGTCTCAGATCCAACATTACTTATCAATAATTTGACTGGTAATGAATTACGGAGGTCTCGTCATCGACCCAAAAGGCAAAAAAGCTCAATAACAAACGCGAAGTGAAATTCAACTCTAGAGAGAAAATGAAATAGAAATATATAAATCTAGAAAGTATATATAAAAAAAAAACTATATAAAAGTTTCTAAAAGAAAATATAAAGTTATAATATATATATATATATATATATATATATATATATATATATATATATATATATATATATATATATATATATATATATATATATATATATATATATATATATATATATATATATATATATATATATATATATATATATATATATATATATATATATATATATATATATATATATATATATATATATATATATATATATATATATATATATATATATATATATATATATATATATATATATATATATATATATATATATATATATATATATATATATATATATATATATATATATATATATATATATATATATATATATATATATATATATATATATATATATATATATATATATATATATATATATATATATATAAACATATAATAAAATTAATCAAGAGCATAAAAAATAAATATAAAAAAAAGAAAAGAAAGAGGGTTGAAAGGGAAACGGGGGTTGAGTATAGCAAAAGTCATACGGGCTCTAAGCCCAAGTCAATCAGTCAACAACAAAGAAACAAATAAACAAGTCCACGCTGTCAGCAAACACTATCCTCTCAAATCTCCTTCTCCACTTCACATTTTTACCTTTTTAGTCCGATTCTCCGTCACCATGGAACACAACACCGGCGAATCGTAACATCATCACCCTCCATCATTTTCTTTTCGCTGGAGAAGTTGTTTGAAGAGGTTTGTGGATGGGTTTCAATTTGGGTCATCTGGGCTGAGACAGAAGTTTGAGGTTGAGAAATCTAGGTTTTGCGTGGAGCATATGGATCGGTTTGGATCATTGTGTTGTTAAGGGATTGAGGTGAGTGGAAACGAAAACGGGTAAGTGTTGCTGATGGATCGAAGAAGTTTGAGTTAGTTTTGATTTTCTGGGTTTTTATTTCTCGTCGGTGAGTTTGTAAGCTGAAAGAGGATGATGGTTTCTGAAACAGGTTTAATGTAATTTTGAGTGAGGTTGCGTCACGAAGAGAGGGTTAGGGGTTACGTTTGTACATATCAACCTCGTATCGCCGCAACAAGGATCGATCGAAAAGGAAAATGGAGCATGTTGCTGCAGTGAAAACGTCACCGTTGAAGAGTCACACGATGACGGCGGCTCTCGGTTGTTGCTCGAAGGCTGTTATTGAGTCTAGGTCGAAGATTTCGCGACGGTAAGTGAATAGGGCGAGTGAAGATAGCAACGGCAACAGTAGTGCAAGGGGTATGAGTTTGTTGATTACTGGATGCATTTGATGAGTTTGTGCGTTAATGGCGGAAAGGTGTTGGCTATGGATTCTGAAGGTTTGAGTTTGAAGAATGGAGAAATGGGTTTGCTGTTACGGTTTTGGATGGATGAAGGGTGGTTGTTTGGTCGAAATTGAACGATAATGGTGGTTCAATGAGGTTTCTGTTTTCTGGGTCAGGTTTGAAGTCTCTTCCTCTCCTCCTTCGTTCCAGCTCTGTTTCTGTTGTGGGTTCTCAAAATGGAAGATGGGTTGAAAATGAGTCTTGGTTGTGAGTTTGATTCAAAATGATTTAAGGTTTTGTTTGTTGTGGTTGTGCAGACTATGAACATGATGACGACGCCGTTTCAACAGGACCTGCTGCAAACAGTGAGAAAACTGATGGTAGAAGCTGCAAAGATCGTTGATTGACATTGATTTCAGGTATTTCTGAGCTTGTTGAAGAAGATTCGTTTGGTGGTGGAAAATGGTGGGGGAGTTAAGGTTGACGGTATTTGACATTCTGGGGTTGTGTTTGGAGGTCGTTTGGTTTTAGGGTTGGGGGTTGATGTTGTTGTTCGTTAATGGAGGTGCTGTTGTGGATTCAGCTGTGAAGACGTTGTGAGATGGTTTTGAAGAGGGAAAATGGTTGGTTGAAGGTCGAAGACCACCACCCCCCCCCCCCCCCTTAGATGATTTTGCAGCTGGTGTTTTTTTGTGAGAACCAACCCCCCCCCCCCCCAATGAAGAGTCCCCTTTTCTCTCTTTTGTAGGGGTCTTTTTTTATGAATTCTTGATGTAGTGTGGCTGTCTTTGTTGCAGGTTTGTACAGGCTAGCAGGTTTTGTCTGCTGTGGTGAATTGGTGTAGCAGACATGGTACGATTTGGCAAGGTTTTGTCTGGTGTGGAGAGTGGTTTTAGGTGTGGCAGGGTGTGTGGGCTGGTTTGTACTTTTGTGGTGTGGTCCCCTCTTTTATGCAAGCTGTATTGTGATTTGCAGGTTTTCTATGGTGGCAGTTTTGGGTAGTGGTTGTCCGAATGTTGGCCTGAAGATTTTCTTTTATGGTTGATGAAAGGTAACTGAAAAAGACCAAGGGATCCGTGAAAAATATGTTCTCCTTTTTTGAAGAAGGAACAAACCTCCTTTTTCCACATCCTCTGTTGTTGGTGTCTGTTCTGCTTATGAATTAAGCATGGTTTTGGAATGGTTGGCTTTGTTGGGAGTGGAGTACGAATTCAACGTGCGGGCTGGTGCGTGTTTGTTGCTGCGAGTACGATTTGGTGTCTTATAATGCAGACGCAGCGTGAATTGAGGGATTTGGAGCACACACGGTAATTCCACAGGTTTTTTGTGTTGAATTTGCGCATTAGGAAAAGCATTACGGAAAGTATGTGGGATATAACTTTGGTTGTTTTGTCTCTTGCAGGTGACAACCTTATTATGACAGAGACGGCTGGGTTTGGGATGGCCTTCCTTATGGCAAACGAAATGTTGTTCTTTCATTCTCGTTACCGTGCTCGTACGTTTTCACTGTGAATTTAATCATAAAACTCCAAGACCATCAGGTTACGAAAACAAACTCATTAACCAGCACTTACTTCTCCATTCTCGCAGTTGAATTGGAATTACATATTCATATGAAACTCTACTGCAGACGAGACGCATCAGATATATAAACCCAACTGCACTCTACTGCAAACGTTTCCTGTAAAAATCAGCTGCCACGAAACATCTAATAACAACATGCAACTCCCCATCAAATTCAGATGTCTTAAGTGAGTATCCAGGAGCACTACACTTCATGTCTAAAATTTCTCCATGAGTTTGGTTAAGTCTTCATCAAACTTCTTTTGGAATTCCACAAGCTTAACATATCCCTCCTCCAAAACTTCTTTTTTTTTTCTCTTCAGGTGATGTTGTGAAATCTCACAATTTAGAGGAATTGGAGTGCTGTATGGAAACCGTCATAGGTACATTGCTGGTACCTTTGCGGTTTAAGTCGTGTCTCGTCCCGTAAATTGTTCATGACTCAGTTTGTTTCTGTAAATTTGCGTGCAGGTTTTGGGGTCAAAAATGGTGCTGTTGTTGGCTGTAATTTTACCTCACCACTTCCTTTTTTTCATTCTTTTTTTCAGGTTTTGTTTGCTAGCTGCGTACGGTTTGCACAGAGTTATGGCGCAGTTGTCATACGACCCGGATGTTAACAGCACAGCAACAATGTCTGGTTGTTTTTAGGCATTTGTGTGAGGGACCCCTTGTAGTGGTTTTTTTTGTGGCTTTGTTTCTACATATTATTTGTGTATATTTTTGACTTTGTAATATGGACCATGAGCCTTAGAGATGGGCCTTGGAAATGTTGTAATGGAATATGGGTTGTAACTCCGTAATGAAAATGGTATATTTTCCATGTGCATTTTTTTGTATGGATTGTGATTGGGATTTTGCATACCCTTTTTTGTGTGGAACCTTTTGAGTGGCAATGGACCTTGGAAGAAAACATGAGTTTCTATTATTTGTGTAGAATTTCCTCAGATTTTGTATAACTGGAGTTTTGAATGGACCTCCAATATTACTAACAACCATCCCATATCAATTTCCAAACCTCAAATCTTCACAATAAAATTGAACAAAAGCTTATACTGAAAGTGCATCAATCTTGTATCCTTTGCAACTCAATTTCAACATATGAACTTGGACTTTGCACAAAAAAATTAATTTGAATCTTCACACACACGCCGCTTGGATTATGCGCATTCTGACCTTGATTTTTGAAATATAACTTTTTGTCTGCCCAACAAATTAGGTCAAAATAGATGATCCTCAATACATGTTGTACCCGCAACTGGCCTGATATCTTTAACTGAAACTTGGACTCGTATAACATTTTTTTTAATTTTTTTGAATAATAGTTCAAGGGTGAATGTACAGATGAAAGTCATATATATAAGTAGGACAAATTTGGGGTATGACATCGAGATGTTGAATTTTGATGAGATTTTGAGTGCTAATGAAAGTGGGAGGTTGGCAATTTCCGATTGGTTATGGATGTCTGGAATTTATCCCGACAAAATAAGTGTTACAGGACCAGGATATGAAGTGGGGTTGTGAAAAACTTAATTTCGGGAACTGGTCCGAGATTGAGAACCCATGGTGTATGTGCGTTTGGATGGTCAAGGAGTTAAATTAATCAAGTAGTTGAGACTCGCGTTTGGAGTGGGTGCTACGACAATAGACCCCGAGGTTAAGTATATATAGAGTGGATGGTGACTTCTGGAGATTACTAAAGGGAGTAAGATACGGGACACAAGAGTGGTATGGTAAAATCTTCAACCATTTCGAGAAGCTGGAGATGTATTGAATGGCCTTCTAAGTGCATAATGTTGTTTCTACGATCCTGTAGTAACGGGAGGACCGTAATTTGGAATGACGCAAGGTTAAGACTTAAGAGCGTGGGAAGTCATTACAGTGCTCTATGTGACAAGAAGGTAGTGACATGGAATTGAGTAATTATTGATGTAATATGTTTGGATGTTGTGATGAGTGTGATTCGTGTTTTCGCCATAGGTTTACAACTGCGTATCCGTTTGGAGTGGAATTTTCCACACTTGAGTTGGTGAGCCAAGGGTTGTCCAACCAATGGTGTTTTGATGTATTAGAAGAATATAGAGAATCATGTTGCGTATCGAGAGTTTGAGTTATTAGTATTAGAGAGGAAGTAGTGTTATGTTACTATGAAGAAAGTTCAAAGAATTTTGGAAAAGCTGTCAACAGCTTGTGTGTTGGTTTTGTTGAATCCGACGAGACTATTTATTGTGTTGTGTGATGCTTTGGTGATATGATTGAGAGATACGTTAAATACGCAATTAAAAGTACAAGAGGAAATATCTGACAAGTGACTTAGGGTTGGTTGTTGTTGTGTGTTTGTACCGGAGTTTGGGAGCCTCAATTGTTTAGTTGGGATTCGAGAAGGTTGGAATTCTAATTGGAGTTAATAGATTGATTGAGTTTAGTAGATTGAAGTCGAAGGATTGATTTTCGGATTTATGAAAATGGTGACACGAGATGTTGTGATAAAGTCTATGTGTCTGAATAGTGTGGATTGGATGAGAGTACCTTGAAAGAATTGTTTTGGTGACCACAGATGGAGAGAGAAGTGGTCGCGGTTGTATATGCTGATTAGACTTGTTTAAAGTCGAAGTGTGAACATCAGAGGCTGTTGGCCTGATGCAACTGTCGAGTAATTCTGAGTAGTATGTGATACCGTCTAATATCGTTTCAGATGGGAACCTGTGTTTTTATTGAGATTTTGGAAGAGTCTGCGGACGTTTTGGGTGCCATGTTGAAGTTGAGCTTTGTCTAGCATCCGTGAACGGATGGGCAGACAAAAGGAGCTATCCAGTATGTAGAGGATTTGTTGAGAGCTCGTGCGTTGGATCAAGATGGGTAAGAAGGAGGTGTGGGACTCCTTTGTGTTGATATGTGTCTGGCAAGAGTGTTGTACTCGGACTTGGGATTGTGCAAGAGACAACTGAAAAGATTAAAGGATCCGAGAAAGAACGTGTTTTGAGATGTACAATGGTAACTGGTATTGAGCGAGCTTGAGGTCTCGGAAGCAAATTGTGTTTTGTTGAATCTGTATCAGAGTAGCGCAGCGGAAGCGTGGGAAAATAGCATGTTAGATTGTTTTAACGCTGTCACTAGGAGAAATTTCATAATGTGTTCATGTGTCTAAGCTGAGGAAGCGCATCAATCCATATGGATGGTGCATGAGTGAGAGAGGATTTGACTGTTGAGACAACTTTAAGGAAAAGGTATTTTGGAGGATCAACTAGAGAAAGTTGGATTTGAATCGGATAATATTTTCGAGGACGAAAATTCCTAAAGTGGGGGAGAGTTGTAATAGCCCGATTTTTAATAACTGATTAATTGTACTAGTTAGTTGGTTTGTATGGTTTAAAGTGAATTATTGGATTTAACTGATTTATTCTAATTGGTAGAATCATGAGGGTTTATCAGATGTTTTCTAACCAATGTCAAGATGAGATATTTTATGAGAAAATGAATTGACAAATATTTTAAGAGAAGAAATATAATTGGAGAGAAATAGGAAGGCAGGAAATATATATATATGGGAAGAAGAGGAACGACAATTTATAATAGAAAACATGAAAGGTAAGTGGAGGAAGAAGAGAAAGTAGAAGGAAAAAGAAGGAAAAGCTCGGAAAAGCTCAAGAACAACTTCTAGCTTCCGATTACAACTTCTAGCTTCCGATTAATTGAGGTAAGGGTGTGAAATCTTTGTGTATGATTATGTATACATGTGTTTGGATTTGTTCGGGGTTTCCTACATTTTTCATTTTAGGTCGAAATGAGTTTAATCGGTAGAAACTGAGTTTTATCGGTTAGAATTTGGAATAGACGGTGTAGTATAGTCGGGTGATGAGTGGGTCGTGCTACTGGAACAGATTTGGATTAAATCGGTTGGTTTTATGAGGTTTGGGCTTTTGAATAGCCATAGGAGTTCTGATCTCGCAGGTTCGCCAGGCGAAGCCCAGCAAACGGTAGCGAATCAAGTCAGAACCAAACACCCTGTCTTCGTTGGCAAGTTCGCCAGGCGAATGAGTGTGGCGAAGGTTCGCCAGGCGAGTGTGCTAGCGAGTGCTAGTGAGTAATTCCAGAATAAATATCAGTGGTCTTCGCTGGCAAGTTCGCCAGGCGAACGGGTAGCGAAGGTTCGCCAGGCGAAGGTTAGCGAACAGAGCAACATGTTTTCTTTTCTTGTGCTTTCCATTCATGGATTAATTGTGTGGTTTGGTTGTGATCATTCCTTGTCTGAGATGACTAATTATATGTTGTTATGTGTGTTGTGGGTAGCCGTATGGCGTGAATCCTAGATTATGAATTGATTATGAATATGTGGCCTTTTGGCATATGTGGCGCATTGTTTAAATTGATTGAAAATGCATGATGGATGTGATTGAGTTTATTGCCGTTTGGCACGATATTTGCAATTGCATATTGCTCGTATGTGATGTATGATGATTGTAAATGTGAACCATGTTTAAATATTGTGAGTGCATAATGAATATATGCGATTAAAATGATGAATGCATGACTATGTTTGTAAACATGTGTGCATTTCAAGAGTGTCATGAGTCATGTTGCATGTGAAGCATCATGGTATGCATTCTTGTGTGTCTAATTCCTCGGAGAATCTGCAGAACCTCATGTGCCCTTGTGGGGTGTGAGCGATGGTTATTTATTGATCCCTCGGAGGATTTGCAGAACCTCGTATGTTGCGATGGTTATATTGATTCCTCGGAGAATCTGCAGAACCTCGTGTGCCCTTGTAGGGTGTGAGCGATGGTTATTTATTGATCCCTCGGAGGATTTGCAGAACCTCGTATGTTCCGATGGTTATATTAATTCCTCGAAGAATCTGCAGAACCTCGTGTGCCCTTGTGGGGTGTGAGCGATGGTTATTTATTGATCCCTCGGAGGATTTGCAGAACCTCGTATGTTGCGATGGTTATATTAATTCCTCGGAGAATCTGCAGAACCTCGTGTGCCCTTGTGGGGTGTGAATGATGGTTATTTATTGATCCCTCGGAGGATTTGCAGAACCTCGTATGTTGCGATGGTTATATTGATTCCTCGGAGAATCTGCAGAACCTCGTGTGCCCTTGTGGGGTGTGAGCGATGGTTATTTTTGGTTCTTCAATTGAACCTGCTGAAATGAGTCGGTACCGCATTTGCATCTGCATAGAGTTGTGTGTCAGTCTCTATGAGTTGCATGTTGTCATCTTCATATGATGCATTGGTGAAATAAACATGAATGTAGATGTTTATGTGAATTAGCAATGGAATAAACATGTTGTAAATGTTTATGTGAAAATGATGTGAATTATAGAAGTATGATTGTATATGCTTATATGATTTGCGGTAAATGAAACATAATGTATATGTGATTGTATATGCTTATATATATATATATATATATATATATATATATATATATATATATATATATATATATATATATATATATATATATATATATATATATATATATATATATATATATATATATATATATATATATATATATATATATATATATATATATATATATATATATATATATATATATATATATATATATATATATATATATATATATATATATATATATATATATATATATATATATATATATATATATATATATATATATATATATATATATATATATATATATATATATATATATATATATATATATATATATATATATATATATATATATATATATATATATATATATATATATATATATATATATATGATATGTTGATGTGGGAGTGGTGAGTGTTTGAATTGATTGAGAAATATGGCATATATGTATTCTATGATTGTTTATATACATAATTATATGCATTGTTATTATGGTAATATTTCTCACCCTTCTGCTGTTTTATGATGCTCTATGAGGCATTGCAGATTAGGATTGCTGGAGTTGTATTTTGGAGTATAGCTCCTTTTCTCTTGAGTCGGTCGCTCTGATATGTAACGTCGGGTAGCTAGGCTTGTAGAATATCTTCGTGATTACATTATATATGTAATAGTTGATGATGTTTGGTAAACTGTGATTGATGTTATGAACAACCTAATGACGTGTACTTGTATTTTATCATGTCTTAAGTAATTCAATGTTTTAGTCTTCCGCCTTAACATAAAACATGAATATGCTTATTTTAAGAACCATGCGTTTATTCTTTTTAGTTGAGATTTACCCCTTTTGAATTATTTCTTTATAAAAATTAATATTCATGTGGTCGTTTCGTGAGTAATGTGACGCACTCCTTTTATACCATGAAATAAATATACTCTGATCGAATTTTTAACTCGTGCCTAAATGATTTAATTGTGTTATTTGGGGGTATAGAAAGGGGGAGTTACATCATGCTGAATGTTATGACATCAAACTTATGACATCAAGGGGCGTAGGTATTAGTTTCTGGTATTAGCTCAGGATATACTTCAGGAAACATTTTAGGAAGCCTAGTTATCTAAGGCGACATATCATGCATTGCTAAGGATAACATGGAATGCCCCTGACTCAATTGGACATGCGCAGTTTCACGAAGAGAGGTTTGTCTTGGGTAAACCTAACTTCTGCACGAAGGCCCAAGGACTATATGCTTCCTATATATACAGAAGCAGCAATCCTATTTGGAGACAGTTCTTGAAAGGGTTTTAGAGAACGTGTATTTTGTGAGTGAGTAATATTGTTCTTCACGTGTTTTTGTGTGTCTTAGGAGTACTTGTAAACCAAGTAATTATCTGTTGTATGATTGCATTGGTCTAGAGTCCTTAAGTTGTCTGTTAAATGTGTCACTCTAAAGCTTTTAAGCAAGAGTGTTGTGTCACTTGATCAAAGCTGTGAAGCAAGACTAAGGTGTGTTTGAAGTGTGACTTCATTGCCATTTGTAAATTTGAATTGGTTGATATCACTACTGTGATTGAGGGGGAGTGAGTTGGTAACTCTGGTCTAGTGTTAGGCTGAAGTGTCATTGGGTAGGTCATAAGTGAAGAGTGCAAACTGGTTGTTTGACTCTGAATTAATTCTACTAATAGTGAATTTCCTCCCGGGCTCGGTAGCCCCCAGATGTAGGTGTGGTTTGCACTGAACTGAGAAAACAATTACTTGTGTTATTTACTGTTTTCATTTACAGTTTATCATTAAGTTTTATAGTCTGTGTTACAGTGGATGTTGTAACGCCCCAAATTATGAATTCCCATTATTTTGTTGAGTCTGTTGATTTATTTGCATTACATTTGTTTTTAATTGTGAGATTTATGTGTTGATGTGTTATGTTCGCTTGTTGTGCTATTTTTACCGATTCGGAGAGTTTTCGGGGAAAATAGAGTAAAGGGTATTTTAGACATTTAGTATTAAGTGTTAAGTGGATTATTGTGTGAGAATTAATTGGTAAGTGTTTGGAAGGAAATGAAGAGGAAAGAAAATAGAATATGAGATTAAGAGAGAAAAGGAGATAGATAGAAACATTAGTGGAAAAACAAGAGAAAGAAAGAAGAGAGAAGAGAAAGAGGAGAAAGAAGAGGAAAACCTAGGATTTCATCAAGGATCAACATCCAAGCTTTCAATCGATCGGGTAAGGATGTGAAGCTCTATTATACTGTTAATGTGTATGATTATGTATGTTTTTGGTCATTTGATGTTGGATTGAGGAGAGTTTCTACTCACTTTCATCTTAGGGCAATATTAGGATTTAATCGGTAGAATGTTGTTTTAACAGGTTAGAATCGAGAAATGGATGGAGTAGGATAGTCGGGTCTTATTGGGTTGAACTTACTGGGGTTGTTTGGTTTTTGAATCGGTCGGTTTGTGAAGTTTGGGCTTTTGGACAGCCATGGGAGTTCTGAGTTCGCAGGTTCACCAGGCGAACGACAGCGAAGCTTCGCCAGGCGAAGCCCAGCGAACGGTAGCGAACCAAGTCAGAAGCATCCCCCTGTCTTCGTTGACAAGTTTTTCAGGCAAATGAGAGTGGCGAAGGTTCGCCAGGCGAGTGTGCTAGTGAGTAATTCCCGAATAACTCCCAGTGGTCTTCGCTGGCGAGTTCGCCAGGCAAACTAAGTAGCGAAGGTTCGCCAGAGGATTCTCCAGGCGAAGGTTGGCGAATGCGACAGCATTTTCCTATTCTCTGTGTTTTCCTTTTCCATGCGGATTTCTTTGTTCGGTTATGTTTAATCCTTATCGAATTGAATAGTTTTGTATGTGCCGTGTGGTACGTTATGATGTGGGTAGCCGCAAGGCGTGAATCCTAGAATGTGGAATTTTGATTGTGAAAGTATATACCTTATATGGAATGGTATGTGTTGAAATGAAGAGTATATATATATTATGGAGTATAAGTATATTGTGAATATGCATAGTGATATATTTGCGAATATGTATGCATGTAGAGAAATGTTGTGAGTCATTTTGCATAAAAGGCATCATGATGTACATCCTAGTGATGTTGATTCCTTGGAGAATCTGTTATAGTATTTGATTCCTCGGAGAATCTGCTGAGTATTTGATTCCTCGGAGAATCTGCTGAATATTCGATTCCTAGGAGAATCTGATGAATATTTGATTCCTTGGAGAATCTGCTGAATACTTGATTCCTTGGAGAATCTGCTGAATACTTGATTCCTTGGAGAATCTGCTGAATTGAGTCGGTACCGCATTTGCATCTGCATAGAGTCGTGAGTCAGTCTCTGTGAGTTGCATTGTTCATTTTTATACGATGCATTAAGTGAATTGAACATAATGGTTGATGTTATGTGGAAAATGATGAGTATGTATAGATGCATGATTTGATGAATATGCTTGATGGTGTGAATATGCCTTGAGATGTATATGATGAATTGTGATGAGAGGTGGTGAGAATTTGAATTATATAAATCTCATGTATGTATATAGATATATAATTATATGCATTGACTGTTATGATATTGTTTCTCACCCTTCTGTTGTTTCATAATGCTCTATGAGGCATTGCAGAGTAGGATTGCTGGAGGTCATTTTTGTGTGAAGCAAGTCTTCATTATTTTTGGTCGATGGCTCTGATATGTAACATCTGGGTAGTTAGGAAGCCTTTGGCTCTTTTTGGAGATACATTTGTTTTGATTTCTTTTGTGATACATCTGCGTATGTATCTGATGATGGATGTTTGTACATATGAATTAATAGAATGATGTATATATGTTTATATGAATGTATTGATTCAATGTTTAGATGTTTCCGCTTTATTCTAAATATTGAGATGTGGGTTTTAGAACTATGTTCTTCGGTCGTGAATTGCCCATTGTTGCATATCTATTTGAGCAGATGTTGTATGTGTATAATTTCATGATAATGTGATACATCTCTTTTATATCATGTATTAATTAAACTCTGATGAAATTTTTATCAAGTTCCTAAATGATTTATTTAATTATTTGGGGGTATAGAAATGGGGTGTTACAGATGTCATAACATCCGTGATAACATCCACTGTTGGGTACCTAGCATTTCAATTGGCATCAGAGCAGGCACCCTGCCTGTTATTTTCTGGGTCTAGGGAAGATAGATTTTGGTACTATGGACAAGGATATTGGATTCACAAATAGACCACCAATTCTGGATGGCTCAAATTATGACTACTTGGCACCTAGGATGATAGCCTTCTTGAAGTCTTTAGACAGCAAGGCATGGAGAGCTGCAAACTCAGGATGGGAACATCCAGTGAAGACTGATAAAGATGGATTATATGTGTTAATACCTGAGGAAGAATGGACCAAAGAACAAGAGGCCTTGGCTCTTGGGAATTCTAAGGCCTTGAATGCTCTATTCAATGGAATAGACAAGAACATTTTCAGACTGGTGCATCACTATGAACTGGCCAAAGAGGTTTGGGATACCCTCAAAACAATTCATGAAGGCACCTAAAAGGTCAAGATGTCAAGATTGCAGATGCTGACCACTAAATTTGAAAATCTGAGAATGAAGGAGGATGAGACTATTCATGAATTCTATATGAATATTCTTGAGATTTCCAATACCTCAGGAGCTTTAGGAGAAAAGATGTCTGAAGAAAAGCTTGTGAGGAAGATTCTAAGATATTTACCTAAGAGGTTTGCCATGAAAGTCACTGCTATTGAAGAAGCTCAGGATATAAGCAACATGAAAGTGGATGAACTCAATTGGTTCTCTCCAAACTTTTGAGATGGGAATGTGTGGCTAGGCTGAGAAAAAGAACAAAAGCATAATTTTTGTATCAAACACTGCAGAGGACCCAGATGAAGACAATGGTGGAAGCAAGGAGAATCTCTCAGAAGTTGTAGCTATGCTTAGAAGACAATTTAACATATTCGTGAAAAGGGTAGATAAGAAGGGTAGACTTAATGTCAAGAACATCTCATCTGACATTAACAAAAGAGCCAAGTCTGAAGGAAAGTTCAACCAAGGCAAAGGAGCTCAGTGTTATGAATGTGAGGGATATGGGCAAATTAGAGCTGAATGTCCCACCTATCTCAAGAAGCAAAAGAAGGGCCTCAAAGTCACTTGGTATGATGGAGATTCTGAGAGTGGATCAGAAGAAGAATCATCCAAACATGTCATTGTTCTGAACAGTGTATGCATATTTGATGGTGACTCAAGTGAAGATGAGCTGACCTTTGATGAACTTGCAGCCTCATATAAATAGCTATACATCAAAAGTGCTGAAGTATGTCAACTAGGGGAGAAGCATAAGAAAATCATCAAGAAGTTGGAAGCTGAGAAGAAGGAGAATCTTGAAACCATTGACTCACTCAAGTGAGGTCAAAATGTTAAACTCCAAACTTGATAAGATGACAAAATCTGTCAGGATGCTAAACCCTGGGACTAACACTCTAGAAAAAATCCTACAGAGTGGTGAGAAAGCAGGAAACATGTTTGGACTGGGATTTGTTGGTGAACAGAAACCCACCTTGGGATTCAAGAAACCAAAGGCTGAAAATCATAGACCAAACCGGATGTCACGATCAATGTCACAACATTAGAAGAACAAAAACATGAATCAGGCAAGGAGAAAGTCCCAAAGGTGGAGGTGTCACTACTGTGATAAATTTGGACACATAAAACCATTTTGCTTCAGTATGCATGGATTTCCTAGTCACTCTCATCAAGATGCTCCTGTCAAGAAGCAACAATGGGTGGCAAAGGAGGTTGGTCTGATAGCTCATACTTCTCTGAGAGTGTCAGCTATAGAAGACTGGTATTTTGATAGTGGTTGTTCTAAGCAAATGAATGGAATAAAGAATCTATTGGTGGACATCAAACCACATTCCACTAGGTATGTAACCTTTGGTGATAGAGCAAAAGGGGAAATCAAACGTGGTGGGAAACTAGACTGTCCTAGAGTTCCTAACCTAGACAATGTATTGTTGGTGAAAGGACTGACTGCCAACTTGATTAGTATCAGTCAGCTCTGTGACCAAGGACTCAATGTCAACTTCACAAAGGGAGAATGTGTTGTCACAAATAGAGATAAAAAGGAAGTCGTGAGGGGAGCTAGGTCTAAAGACAACTGCTACTTGTGGGAGCCTCAAATCTCAAGTAACTCCATTATCTGTTCTATGGACAAAGAAGAAAAGGAAGTCAAACTGTGGCATCAAAAACTTGGACATCTTCATCTAAGAGGGATGAAAAAAATCATTTCCAAGGAAGCTGTGAGAGGAATTCCAAAGCTGACTATTGATGAAGGTAAGCTCTGTGGTGAATGTCAAGTTGGCAAGCAAACCAAGATGTCAAATCCAAGAATTGGCCATCTTGCAACATCCAAAGTTCTTGAGTTGTTGCACATGGACCTTATGGGACTAATGCAGGTAGCGAGTCTTGGTGGAAAAAGGTATGCTTATGTAGTTGTTGATGATTACTCCAGATACACCTGGATAAGTTTCATCAGAGAAAAATCAGATGTATTTGAAGTCTTCAGAGAGCTGTGTATCAGACTTCAGAGAGAAAAAGAATGTGGTGTGGTCAGGATCAGAAGTGATCATGGTAAGTAATTTGAGAACTCTAAGTCTGCTGAATTCTGCTCATCTGAAGGAATCAGTCATGAATTCTCATCCCCTATTACTCCTCAGCAAAATGGAGTAGTGGAAAGGAAAAACAGGACTATCAAAATATCTGCTAGAGCCATGATTCATGCAAAGAAATTGCTTATACATATTTGGGCTGAAGCAATGAACACAGCCTTCTATGTTCACAACAGAGTTACCTTCAGAAAAGGAACTACCTCTACTCTGTATGAAATATGGAAAGGAAGGAAGCCAACTGTGAAGTATTTGCATGTATTTGGTAGCAAGTGTTACATCTTGACAGATCGTGAACAAAGGAGGAAAATGGATCCCAAAAGTGATGAAGGTATTTTTCTGGGATACTCTATCAACAACAGAGCTTATAGAGTATACAACTCCAAAATAAAAGTCCTGATGGAGTCCATTAATGTCATTATTGATGATCAGCATGAAGAAACCAATGTCATAGATGATGTTGGAACGTTCCTTGAGACACCTGCTGAAGGTATGGTCAATACTGAAGATACTCAAGTTGTAACCCCTAATTCTGAATCAGAAACTCCCAATAAAGAACCTTCTATCAGGATCCTAAAAGATTATCCCAAAGATCTTATCATTGGAGACCCCAATAGTGGTGTAAGGACCCGAGCTAGAGAAATCATCTCAAACTCATGTTTTGTGTCCAAGATTGAACCAAAAAATGTGAAGGAGGCTTTAACTGATGAATATTGGATCAAGGCCATGCAAGATGAATTAGAACAGTTTAAAAGGAATGAAGTGTGGGAATTGGTTCCAAGACCTGAAGGAACAAACATCATTGGAACCAAGTGGATTTACAAGAACAAGTCTGATGAACAAGGAGATGTAACCAGAAACAAGGCTAGATTAGTGGCACAGGGTTATAATCAAGTTGAAGGAATTGATTTTGATGAAACTTTTGCACTAGTTGCAAGACTTGAGTCAATCAGGCTGTTGTTAGGAATTGCCTGCAATCTGAAATTTAAACTATTCCAGATGGATGTGAAAATTGCTTTTCTGAATGGATATCTGAATGAGGAAGTATATGTGGCACAACCCAAGGGATTTGAGGATCCTAACTTGACAGACCACGAATACAATTTGAAGAAGGCACTGTATGGATTGAAACAAGCTCCTAGAGCTTGGTATGAGAGACTAACTGAATTCCTTACCACCAATGGATACAGAAAAGGAGGGATAGACAAGACCCTGTTTGTAAAGGATGAAGGTGGAAAAATCATGATTGCACAAAATTATGTGGATGACATAGTGTTTGGAGGGATGTCAGACAAAATGGTAAAACAATTTTTCAACTACATGCAATCTGAGTTTGAAATGAGCATGTGTGGAGAATTAACTTACTTCCTTGGATAACAAGTAAAGCAAATGGAAGATTCTATATTCATCTCCCAAAGTAAATATACCAAAAACATAGTCAAAAAGTTTGGGATGGACAATGCTGGCCACAAAAGAACACCTGCACCCACTCATCTGAAGTTATCAAAAGATGAAAGTGGTACTAGTGTCGATCAAAGGTTGTACAAGAGCATGATTGGCGGCTTGTTGCATCTAACAACCAGCAGACCTAATATTGCCTTTGCAGTTGGTGTGTGTGCTAGATATCCAGCAGATCCTAAAGTGAGTCACATAAATCAAGTCAAAAGGATTCTCAAATATGTGAATGGAACTTGTGATTATGGTATACTTTACTCTCATGGGTGTGGTCCTACTTTATCTGGGTATTGTGATGCTGACTGGGCTGGAAGTGCTGATGATAGAAAGAGAACCTCTGGTGGATGCTTCTTCTTTGGGAACAACCTTATATCATGGTTCAGCAAAAAGAAAAATTATGTCATATTATCCACTGCTGAAGTTGAATACATAGCAGCCGGTAGCAGTTGTTCTCAACTAGTCTGGATGAAGCAAATGTTGACTGAATACAATGTCACTTAGGATGTCATGAAATTGTACTGTGACAATCTAAGTTCTATCAACATTTCCAAGAATCTAATTCAGCATAACAGAACCAAGCATATTGATATCAGGCATCACTTCATAAGAGACCTTGTGGAAGACAAAGTGATCACCCTAGAACATGTGTTCGCTGGATTACAACTAGTTGACATTTTTACAAAGGCTTTAGATGCTACTCAATTTGAGAATCTAAGAGGAAAATTGGGAATTTGCATGTATGAGGACCTATAGCAATTACTGGCCAAAGGGAGTGTTCAGAATAAACGATGTTTTATTGGAAAACACTTGGAACAACTTGTGTATTTAATGCATTCCACACCCTTGACCAGTAAAGATCGGCATTCCACACCAATTTTCTTATTCCTCATCCAATTCACTCAATTTCCCTACTCTCCAAAATCTCTCAGACCTTCACTCTCAGCCTCCGCTCAACATCAGAATGTCTTTCCATCATGGTGCCTCTTCATCCAAGACTCCTCCCAAATTCTCAGCAGATGCTCCTCCCACTGCTGAAAAGTCCAAGGGCAAGTATCCTCCTCCCACTACTGACGAACTTAGGCGAATCAGCAACAGGGAAAGCTCAGTATGCGTGGACAAGTCCAATAGGGAAATTGTCGATAAGATTCTCCAGAGAGGGCTTCCTGTGCGTGGCATAACTATTCCTCTTGCTCGCATTGATCCTCCTCACAGCTCTGATAATGCACATGGCTCCACCAGTGCAGCTAGACCAGAGGAAGATTCTGATGACAGTGATGAGGATGTCTCAACAGATAGTGATGGCAGTGACTCCAGCTCTTCTGAGGAGGAAGATTAATATGGTGGCGTTGATGGCTTGCTGGTTTGCTTGGGCTGATGATGGTGTGTTGATGGTGTGACTAATTGTCTTTTTTGTTTCCTTGCTTAGATTTTGATCTTTATTTGACAGATGAAATATTTGTGTTGCTCATCATGAGCTTTATGTTGTAATGACCCCTAACATCTGCACTTCTATACTTATTTTGATATATACTATTTAGTTAGTTTTGATTTAAATTTGTGGCTAAAAAGGGCGAGAAGTGGTAGTTACAGCAGGGCTAGATGTGTGTCTCTCACAAGTGGAAGACTTGGTTGTTGCTGCTGCTCTAAGTGTGCTACATGTATTGCTGCTAATATGCATGTTTTAACTGAACATCCTTCCAGGTCTGATAACAGGATGTTATTCCTATTGTGTGAGTTCCTAATATGTGTAGGAATGTATGTTAGATGTGTGAGTTTTGGCTAAAGCTGCTAAGATGTGTGTGTGTTCCTTGATGAAACCTAGTAGTAGTATAGCTGCTAGATTTGTGTGTGTCTGCAGGGTGTTTGCAGAATGTGTGTGGATGTCCATCCTTTTAGGGGGAGTAGCACAGGATATTATCATTCACAGAAAGTTGTGACATCTATAGTCTAGGCTAACAGGTGATTGTGTTCTTCAGGATGTCATCCTGAATGTTCTGACATCCAGAATCTAGTCTGGATAAATTTGTGCCACTACAGGTTGTGCAGGTTATGTGTGCACTGATGTGTTGTGCATCAGTTGAGGGGGAGTATCACAAGATGATCCACAAATTATTGTGATACATGCCGTATGGACTAGCAGGTAGTTCTTAGGGTGTGAAGATGACTCTGATATGGTAGTGTCTTTGTGTGTGTTGTTAGCTAGTAGCTTTCCTGCATATATGGTATGATTTCTGCTGCTTGTGATCTCTGATATGGTAACAGAGTGTTTTAGCCAAAATTTGCCAAAGGGGGAGTTTGTAGATGTTTTTGATTGGCTGCATTTTGTGGTAAAACATTGATGGATGTACGAATGTCATGACTGATGTTATGACATACATAATGAGTGCTCAGTAGGGTAAGTTTGAATAGCTAAGAGTCAAGTATGTTGGATGTCATGCTGAATATTATGACATCAAGTGTATGACATCAGGGCACGCAAGTATTAGCTCAGGCTATACTTCAGGAAAGATTTTAGGAAGCCTAGCCATCTAAGGCGACATATCAACCATTGCTAAGGATAACATGGAATGCCCCTGACTCAATTGGACATGCGCAGTTTCACGAAGAGAGGTTTGTCTTGGGTAAACCTAACTTCTGCACGAAGGCCCAATGATTGTATGCTGCTTATATATACAGAAGTAGCAATCCTATTTGGAGACAGTTCTTGACAGGGTTTTAGAGAACGTGTATTTTGTGAGTGAAAATTTATGGTCTTCACGTGTTTTTGTGTGTCTTAGGAATACTTGTAAACCAAGAAATTATCTGCTATATGATTGCATTTGTCTAAATTCCTTAAGCTGTCTGTTAAGTGTGTCACTCTAAAGCTTTTAAGCAAGAGTGTTGTGTCACTTGATCAAAGTTATGAAGCAAGATCAAGGTGTGTTTGAAGTGTGACTTCATTGCCATTTTTAAGTTTGAATTGGTTGATATCATTGCTATGATTGAGGGAGAGTGAGTTGGTAACTCTGGTCTAGTGTTAGGTTGAAGTGTCATTGGGTAGATCTTAAGTGAAGGGTGCAAACTGGTTGTTTGACTCTGAATTAATTCTACTAATAGTGAATTTCCTCCTTGGCTTGGTATCACCCAGATGTAGGTGTGGTTTGCACTGAACTGGGTAAACAATTACTTATGTTATTTACTGTTTTCATTTACAGTTTGTCATTAAGTTTTGTAGTCTGTGGTACAGTGGATGTTATAACATCCGTTATAACATCCACTGTTGGGTACCTAGAATTTCAAATTTGATTAGTTCATTTTGATGCACCTTCCTATATGTTTAGACTTAGGCATTTCTATAGTTTAGTTGTTTAATTTACTATTTTATAATGTTTTTAGAATTCAATTTATTTTCAGCCTTATTTGATTTTCGTTTGTTATTTTCAGCATTAGCAGCTTTTAATAAAAAATTCACAACTGGAGCTACAGGAATCGGATTGAGGCGTTCTACCAATCTTTGGAAAGCTAAGGAAAAGATATACAACTTTCATGTTTCATGAAGAATCTAATTTAGATTGATTGAGTCTAGAAAAATTCGTTGAAGTTTCTGACTGTGATGATTTTGTGTTTTTCCCTATTGGGCGTGCTTTATGTTTCCGACCCAGTTAAGTGTGTAATGAAAACCTTATTCTGTTTATAAGATTGCTGTCATGCTATAGTGTCGGCTACCCTAGTTTTTCACGAATTTTTCTTTGACTTTCATGTTTTCAATGGCGAACTAATCCTGAGGGAAAATTTGTCGGTTTCGAAACCCGTAATCCTTTAAGGTTTATTATACCTCCTATTTAATTTAATTTCGTTCCAATTTGTTTTATAACTTTGTTTGCTTAATTCGTTATTATAAAATAAATTGGATTTATTTCGATTGATCGATGTTCCTTAACTTAATCGTGGATTAACTTAGTTTTTTCGTTAATTTGCGTCCTCTTTAACCGTCTGCTTCATTCGGTAATTAGGAATATAAGTCGCGTGGTATTGTCGAAGCTTGTTTGTCAATATTGCAATCGAATAGGGATTGGAAACGCTTGAGGAATTGGAATTGTAATAGCCGATGATGAGTTGGAAGTCGAACCGGTAGATTAACCTATTTTAAATCACTTACTTTACTGCTTATTTTCTTAATCGAATTCTAAATTAAAACTTAAAACCCCCCATAAACCTTTTCTTTAGTTGGTTGAAATAATACAAGAATCCTTGCGATACGACTCAAGTCATTGTCGCTAAATTACTGTTTTTCAAACTACTCGTTTTTTATCCGTGCGCGACAGCGGATTAAATTGGCGTCGTTGCCGGGGATTCTTGTTAATTTTAGTCAATTTTTAGAATTTTAATTTTAGAGTTTTGTTAGAGTTTTTGTTTTTTTTGTTTTTTGCTTTTTGTTTTGTGTGTTAATTTTCAGGGTTACATAATAGGTGTAAGCGTTTCAGCCTATCAGGTAAGTTGGAAGCTACTGTTTCGATTTGCTCCGAACTTTTTCCAGAAATTCTGAAAAAAATCGAAAAACAATACTCCTTTAGAATAAAATTCTAGAAGAATCTGATCCTGAAAATCGCAAATTCCTTATTTTTCTATTTTATTTTATTTATTCTGACTTGATTTGATTTTTTGGTATATTTTCATAATTTTTAGATTTTATTTTATTCGGTTTTCTATTTTTCCATTCTTTTTCTAATTAGGAACATTGTTGATATTTTTCAAATTGTTTACTGCATTGCTGAATTAGTTTTGTGATTTCTAATTCTTTGTTAATTTTTTTTCCATTTTGATAACATGGTTGATCAAAGAACTCTCAGAAAACTTGCTACTCCTGATATAAATTATAATGATTTATGTATTAAATATCATGTTGTTACTGTACCTTTTGAATTGAAACCTGGTTTAGTACACTTGTTGCCAAGGTTTAATGGTCTTGCAGGTGAGGACCCGTATAGGCATCTGAAAGAATTCCAAGTTGTGTGCTCTACAACTTTGAGACCTGAAGGAATCACAGAAGATCACATCAAGCAGAGAGCCTTCCCGCTTTCACTACAGGGAGCTGTCAAAGATTTGTTTTACTATCTTGAGCCTAAATTTGTCACAACCTGGAACGATTTGAAGAAAGTCTTTCTACAAAGATACTTTCCTGCCTCAAGAGTTGCCTCAATCAGAAAAGATATATGTGGTATTAGACAGATTGACATGGAGTCATTTTCCGAATACTGGGAAAGATTCAAACAATTAGTGTCCAGATGTCCACAACACCAGATTAGCAAACAATTACTTATCCAATATTTCTATGAGGAATTGCTACCAATGGATAGAAAAAATTTAGATGTTGCTAGTGGTGGAGCACTTTTTGATAAGACCCTGGCTACTGCAAAAGCCTTGATTGAGAATATGTCACTCAACTCCCAACAATTTACAACTATAAACAATTCTATCCAAAAAAAAGGTGTGAATGAGATTCAGGTTTCTTCTTACAATAAAGCTCTAGAAACCAGACTTGATGAGCTCACTTATTTAGTGAAACAACAATTAATGTTACCATTACCACCACCACATAACCCTCCATAAGTAACCACCTCTGCACCTTCTGGACCTTCACTAGAGGACCTTGTCAAGCAAATGGCTGTAAATGATCTCCAATTTTAGCAACAGACAAATTCTAGTATCCAGAACTTATAGGCACAAATTAGACAGCTTGCCACTTCAATGAATGCCATACAACAAGCTCAAGGATCAAACCAACTACCTGCCCAAATAGTAGTAAATCCTAATGTCACTAACCCTAATATGAGTGCAATGTCCTTAAGATCCGAAAAAGTTGCAGAACCAGCCCTAGAAAAAAATAAAGATGGTGTTGAGCACACACCTGAACCTACACCTGGACCTGAACCTGAACCTTCCATTGTTGTTGAGCTTCAAAAAGAGTATGTATCGCCAATTCCTTTTCCACATAGAGTACTGAAAAGTAAGAAGATTGATGAGGAAGAAGAGCATTATGTTTTTCATATTGAATTGATTTCTGAGTTTGTTGATGATACTTGTACTGATTTGTTTGCAGCTGATTTTCCATCATTGTCTTAGTTTGATGAAGTTACTCATATGATGTCTGCATTGAAACTATCCTTTGTTCTGAGATTGAGGCTGCCTTGCAGGTTAACATCTTTCCTACAGATGGAGTTGTTGAAGTTGTTTATACAGCTGAAGCTCTTGACATCCCGGCTGCCCCAACCAAACATTCTACTGAATAACCACCTTCTGAACCACTTCCTGAGGATTTATATTATTTATCAAAGCTTTAATTTGAGTAGGAAGAAAAGTCATTGCAGGAACATAAGAAGGGAATTGGATGGACCTTGGTTGACACTCGTAATTTTAGCCCATCCATGAGTATGTGTAGAGTCTCAATTGAAGATTGAAGAAAAGCGGTGAGGCAGCCCCTTAATCCTTTGATTCTTTATGTTGTGGAAAAGGAGACCACTTTCACGTGCCCATGCGACACTTTTACTTATCAAAGATTCTTCTTTGATCCTAGAACAAAAGTCGAAGGCACTAATAAATACTTCAAGGTCAATGGATGCTACCCAAAGTTACTTTATGACATCCCCACTTTGGGAGAGGAACCTATAGAAGATCTCTCTTTGGGAAAGGCTGCTTATATGATCACATATCCACCTTGACTACCCAGGTGTGTTATTTCCTTTCTCTCACTCTTATTTAATAGTTATGTCCTTTCATTGAGGACAATGCGTGTTTTAAGTGTGGAGGAGGGAATCATTGTTTTATTTTGTTTTCTTGTTTTGTTCTTAAATTTAAAAAAAAAATTGTTTTACTTAGAAACACAATGCAATTTTTGAAATTTTTAGGCTATAGATCAATTTGAGGTTAGATTGTGGTGACTTGGGAACAGTTCAAAAGATCGGTATCGTTTTAACACCTTAAGTCTCCCGAATATGGAAATTGATTTAAATACTTGTTATGACATAGTCTTGAGTTCTCGTCCTTTAAAAGCGCTTAAGTAGTTTATCTAGCAGTCAGTACCATCTAAAAGTCACACGCTAAGTAATTAAGCTAATACAAATACCTGAATGATCTCGTGCTTAATAAGAAGTTAAAATAGGAATCTGCCATTTAAGTTAGGTGACCCTCACCTGGTCACTTAGTCTAACGGTTGTGAAACATTCACACAAAAAAAGAGACAAAAAATAAAAAAAGTGTCTAATCGTGAATTATTGAAAATATATGGATCATTGTCACTAACAAACTTATTTACCATGTGTGTGAATAAATAAAGGGCTTAATGTGATTGCACTAGAATGAAAGAGAGCAAAAAGGAGGATGAGTAAGTTAGAGTTAGGCACAATGACATGATTTGGATTGGTTTGTATAGGATGGAGCTTTATGACCGCAGAATTTAGGATTTGTGTTCTTACGATATCCTTAGTATTCAAAATTAGTACCTATCGATGCAATCTTGACCGAAGAAAAGTTTACAGCCTAGAATGAGTATCTAAATGTTTTTGTGTTTCATGCGTTTTGATAATACTTTGCTCGGAGTGCAAAGGTTCAAGTTTGGGGGAATTTGATCAATTCATTTTGATGCACCTTCCTCTATGTTTAGACTTAGGCATTTCTATAGTTTAGTTTGTTTAATTTATTATTTTATAATGTTTTTACAATTCAATTTATTTTCAGCCTTATTTGATTTTTGTTTGTTATTTTCAGCATTAGCAGCTTTTAATAAAAAATTCATAACTGGAGCTACATGAATTGCATCGAGGCATTCTACTAGTTGTTGGAAAGCTAAGGAAAAGATCTACAACTTTCATGTTTCACAAAAAAGTTGATTCAGATTGCTTGAGTCTTGAATAATTCGTTGAAGTTTCTGACTGTGATAATTTGGTGTTTTTCCCTATTGGGCCTGATTTATGTTTCCGACCAAGTTGAGTGTGTAATGCAAACCTTATTCTGTTTACAAGGTTGCTGCTATGCTACAGTGACGGCTATCCTAGTTTTTCACGAATTTTTATTTGGCTTTCATGTTTTCTATGGCAAACTAATCCTGAGGGAAAATCTGTCGGTTTCGAAACCCGTAATCCTTTGAGATTTTTTATAATTCCAATTTAATTTAATTTCTTTGCAATTCATTTGATAACTTCGTTTGCTTAATTCATTCTTATAAAATAAGTTGGATTTAATTCGATTGATCGATATTCCTTAACTTAATCGCAGATTAACTTATCTTTTTCGTTAATTTGCGCCATCTTTAACCGTCTGCTTTATTCGGCAATTAGGAATATAAGTCGTTTGGTAATGTCGATGCTTGTTTGTCAATATTGCAATCGAATAGGGATTGGAACCGTTTGGGGAATTGGAATTGTAATAACCGATGCTGAGTTGGGAGTCGAACCGATAGATTAACCTGTTTTAAATCACTTATTTCAATATCACTTATTTTACTGCTTATTTTGTTAATCGAATTCTAAATCAAAACTTAAAACCCCCCATAAACCTTTTCTTTAGTTGGTTGAAATAATACAAGAATCCTTGTGATACGACTCGAGTCATTTTCGCTAAACTACCATTTTTCAAACTACTCGTTTTTTATCCGTGCGCGACAGCGGATCACCCATCATATTGGAAAAAAGTTAAAATAAATCATTGTAAAAATTACAAAAAAATAGTAAAGTTGTCCACCTCAAGTTTGTAATCGTACAAGTCCTTCATAACCAAAACAAAAAATTTTCCACAAGACCCACAACACAAGCTGCCAAAACTACTACGACAAACCTGCATTTTGAAAGCATTGTATTAACATCAAATAAACAACAACACCATGACGCAAACCATCCTGCTGCAGTTGCTTGCTAAAGCAATTCTGCACAAAATTTTTATGAAAACTACATCAGGAAACCTTGACCACATAAACCTGTTGTTCCCTGCTACTCAATCTGCACAAAGCCTATAACGAGAGCAACAATACAACAGTACAATGAACAATTCAGGATTTGAAAAGAAAAGGTTTTGGAAATTGAATTAAAAAAGAGGAAGGAGGGGGGAAACAAAAAATTAAAAGGAAAAGTTTCTGCAAAAATATAAAGAAACCTTGTTTCATCTTCTCGATTTGGTTTTCAGTTTAAACCCGCGTCTCTTCACATTTTTTTCCGCCGTGAACCCACATAATCCTTAGCTTCTACGATCATCTTGAGATACCTCTAAACCTCACCCTTATTCCATTCCCTCACGCCTCTTTCAAACGCCAACAAATCAAAATAGATAGAGATGAGATGGAGTAATAGAAGATAATCTGAGACGAAGCAATCGCAAACAACAATTCTTTAAAAAATTGAGATATTTCCTAAACCTAGAAAAAGAAAAAAGAAGAAAAGATCTAAATAAATAAAGGAGAGGAGAACCTAAAGTTTTTTTTTGCAGATTTCTTTACCTTCTTAAATCTTCGAGTCACCTTCTTGAACCTCTACGCCGTCGCGACTCAAGTGACGAAGTTCCACTGTTGAATGAAGTCGCAAACGAAAAGAGGAATTCCTTGAGAGATCGCGACCAAAAGAAGAAGCTGTGAGATCGTGAGAAGCTAAATCGAGTAAGAAGGTTGGGGAACTGAACACGCTTGGTCGTGTTTAGAGAAGGCGAACCATTTTTCTGAGTTTTTTTCAATAAGTCGTGTTTTTTCTTCTTTAAGATTTTGAACGATTAGATTTACCATCAAACGGGTCACACTGTGACTGGTCCAGGACCGCGTCCAGGTTGACTTCACTTCGCACCCCTCCCTTTCATACACATCCTTTTTTATTTTGTTTTTCTGTTTTGGTTAATTACTTTGAAATAATTCTATTAAATTTTTGTTAATATTTCTTGTTAGCATTTTGTTAATCTTTGTTAAAAATTATGGTTAATTACTTTGTTAATAATATTTTGTTAATATTTAGTTTTAATTAAGTGTTTTCATTTTAGGAATATATTTTCCTATTTATTTATTTGCTAAATTAATGAAAACAACAAAATATATTTTCTTGTTAATTTTTGAATTAATTCTAGAATTTAATCACTTAGGGTTTAATTTTAGATTTTTTGTTAATTTATTCCTAATTAATTTTTTTTATTTAGAAATATATTTTCTTGTTTTAATAATTATTTATATCATTTAGTTTATATTTCTTTTCAATTAAAAAAATGCAAAATATGTTTGTTTTCTAAGCATTACACAAAAATCCAAAATATGTATATAGTTTATCTCATATATTAAAATCTCAACAAAAAAAAGACTTTTATTCTAGGTTATGCTAGTCTTTTGTTTCAAATTTATTTGATTAGTTCACTTGTTTCTTGGATGATATAAATTTTTATGATGGTTGTTATTTGATACATGCTCTTGTCTTTAACTTGAATTGTTGAATTGTTGTCTCATTTAAGTATCATTGTTATCATGGTTCCAAAGGAAAAGATTTCTCTGTTGACTGCCATGTCATAGTTAGGATAGCCTTGTCTACAATTCCCTTGAGACCTTGTTAGAGTCTTACCCGATTATCCTAGCATTAGGATTATAATCGTCATACTCTATGTGAGTGTCATGGTTATAAACACTTACTCTCTTTTCCCTTTTATCCTAACCTTAGGATTATAGTCTTCGTACTCTATGTAAGTGTTGTGCCACGATCACTTACATCCCCCTTGGAACCTTGAGCACAGTCCAGAGTTCCTCACCCGTAGTGAGGTGAACTACGAATACTCTTATTCTATCCTAGTTAGGATACGTAGGCACGAGATGCGATGTCTTGGCGAACATACTTTGTAAATACCCTAGGTCTTTGCCTTAGCACCTTTTCCTTAGCAAGCAAACAAATAACATAAAACAAATACTAACAAGAGGTTCCTGTAGAGCACTATAGATACATAAGATGCTAACACCTTTCCTAGGTATAACCAACCCCCGAACCTTAGATTATGTTAGCTTTGTTGTTACATAGCGCACTTAGGGTTTTCTTCGATCTTTACCATTTCCTTTTGATAAATCAAAGCTCAGTGGTAAACTTCATGATTTGTGATTCAAGTTAATTCAATAGTTTGACATCCGATTCTCACTGCATTAGAAATGGCGACTCTGTAGGGGAAGAAAAAAGCCCTGAGAGGATTAGGCCTACCTTGTTTGCATTTGTTTATTTTATATGTTTGCTTGCTTGTATGTATGTATGTATATATATATATATATATATATATATATATATATATATATATATATATATATATATATATATATATATATATATATATATATATATATATATATATATATATATATATATATATATATATATATATATATATATATATATATATATATATTTGTTGTGTTTGGGTTTTTTCTGTATGCAGGGTTGTTACTTTGAGTGGTGAGATAAGTCATAACTCGGACTTGAGTGTAGACTTATGATAGGATTATGGTATAATCAATAGCTAACTATTGGGAATAGTCCTAACATGTTTAACATATGATATACCCACGCTCAGTGGAGACCTCTTTGGGATTACTGATATCGTATGAGTAGTCGTATTGACGTTACTTTTTCCGACCTGGGAGTCCGTGAAGTTGAGGACCTTTAGTATCCTTTCACCCATATAAGCCTTTTTAGGTTGTAGTGCAGTGATTATCTAGGTGTATATCTTTGATGGTTGTCATGCAATACTACACTCAGACGAGTTTATCTTAAGGATATTATTAGTCTACATGAGTAGTCGTGTAAATTGATAATATCTGAAAGATTTATCGATGACTCTGGGAACCTTTTAGAACCCTATTCTGTAGATCAAGAACCCTTAGTACACACTTTTTGGGATGGGTAGACCATGGTTCCACGCTCGTAATCATCTAACCTAGGCCTTTGTTTGTTTGCCTGTATATATGTGTGAATATGCGAATAGATGTATATGTGTGTTTATGCATACATTCATTCATGCGTTCATAAGCATTCCCTTTCAAAAATAAGTCTTCAAGGAACTTAGAGATTTAGTTGAAAAAATCTTATCTCTAGTAGTTGACTCAGAAATTGATTTCATTAACCAGGATAGACAACCTTAAGCAAGGTCTCATGAGCTAAAAGAGAGGTTTGGAGTCCCTTCTGCACAAGTTTCACTTGGTTGTTCACACTGAATCTTCTACACCCTTACAACATCAGAGTTCAAGATCTCAGAAGGATGGTAGAGCAGAATGTGGAGATTGAACGAGTTAGTGAAGAATTGGAAGACCTATGTGGGAACATAGGGCAGATTATGGAGATGCTGCAAGTTATATGTGCAAAGATGGATACTAAGACCACTGTGGTTTCTAAGATCATCAACACAACAGTGGATCCTCCACCTGTAGAAACTACTACCACCAATGTACCTCCTTATGGTCCTCCCTTTGGCTTTGTACCACCACCATTTACAGTGCAAACTAACTAACAGACTGTTCCTCTGACTTTTGAAGTTCCTCAAGCAATTCCTAACTCTGCACCAGATGTAGTGCAAACACAAGTCCGTCCTTACTTCTATGACGCACATCAAGTCTATGACATCCCTGACATGTCTGAAGAGGGAGATGAGCGCCATGAAAGGCTAAAAGAAAATGTTGAAACTATTGAAAAAAGAGTGAGAGCCATGGAAGGCAATCAGATATGTGGTGTTGATGCAAGAGAGATGTGTCTGGTATTTGGGCTGGTTATTCCACCGAAGTTCAAAACTCCAAGTTTTGACCAATATGAGGGTGCCACTTTCCCTAGAACCCATATGATCATGTACTACCGAAAGATGGCCGACTATGTTAACAATAATAAGCTGATGATTCATTGTTTTCAGGATAGCCTGAAGGGTGCCTCCTACAAATGGTACTTAAGTTTGGATCAGTCTCGTATCCATAGCTTCCAATACTTTTCAGATGCCTTCATTAATAACAACAAGTATAACATGGATCTCGCTTCATACAGAAGGCAACTTTTGAGTATGTCCTAGAAAAACTCCGAGTCATTTAAAGAATACAATCAACGTTGGAGGGAAACTGCTTCGCAAGTAGATCCACTCTTAACTGAAAAGGAGTTGGTTGACTGGTTTGGATACTGTGAGGCCATAATTTTATGAAAGGATGATTAGTAATGTGACTACTAGTTTCTCTGGTATTATGGCTGTGGGAGTTAAAGTAGAGCTTGGTCTGAAAAGTGGAAAGATGACCAACAAAGCTGGTAGCTCAAGCAGCAATAACAATGCAAAGAAACCCTCCGCCAGTTTTCATAAGAAAAAGGAAGGAGAAACCAATGTTGTGGTATCAAGCAGAAAGAAGAATCAGTCTTGGAAGCATCGACAACCACCACAGCTGAGCTATGTTCAGAATCCTGTGTACCCAGTTCAATATGCTCAGTAACAATAACCAAGTTCCTGTGTACCTGCCCGTGCACCAAGCACCTGTTTACTAGTTGGTTCAGCCACAGAGAACCTATCAACGAGCGGCCAACGCTTCTGCATATCAATCACCACAGACTTAAGCTTCTTGTCAGAATGCTCCAAACAGAAGACATGAAGGTAGGCCACCGATTCCTCTCATTCCTATGACATATATTGAGTTATATCTTTCTTTGGTATAACAAAGATTAATAACTACAAGGCCTTTGGGTCCACCCCCTGATCCACTTCCACCTTTTTATGATCCCAATGCCCATTGTGTGTTTCGTGAAGCGCGCCAGTCCAATATTTGGAAGGTTGTTTTGCCTTGAACCATATTGTAAGGGATTTGGTGGAGAAGAAGATTTGTCTTTTGCTGACTCTCAGCCTAATATTAGAAACAATCCTTTTCCTACCCATGGGGAAGTTAATGTAGTGGAGGATGCATTTGGTGAGACTTTGATCCTTGATGTTGCTGAGATTAAAACCCCACTTCAAGCCTTTCATGCAAAGTTAGTAAAGGATGGTTTGGTTAAGGATCGTCATTTAGAAGGTGAAGATTGTGATGTCAAACCTAAGGGATCTGTGTTGGTTCAGAAGGACATTCAAAATCAGATTGATGATGGATTCCTACAAGTGGTTTCTGTAGTTGAGCTTATCTTTAATTTACCATATTTGATTTCCTAAAGTTGTCAACATGTTGTTTGTTTCATCCTTTTGTAGTAATTTGTATTTGTATTTGGTGATACTGTTTGTAAACACTACCGAATTTTTGGAAATTGTAATCTCTAATGAATGAAGTTTTATGTTGGAACTACTATTAATGTTTGCAATTATCTTTGAGTTTTTGATACTTTTTGAAGCTTGCATTTGCATTGCATGTGCATGTCATTACATTTGCATCTCGCTTGCTTTTATCAGCCTTGAGTCTCATATTCTTCTTCCATATCTCTACAAGGACACCTAGCACGTGTTCGTGATAAATGGCAATGATGAATGAGATTTTGAAAGGTCAGGAAGCCCTGAAGAAGGAGATCTGAATCCTCAAAGGTCAAATGAACTGGATCTTGGAGACTTTGCAGAACTTGATGAAGAAAGAGGGGCACTCTTACCTTGTTGCATTCAGAGAAGTTATCACTTTACCATCTCCCACGGTTCTTCCACATCAAGGACACTCCCATGCGAAGACTTCGTGTGAACCAGCATTTGGCACTGCACCAAAATGTCATCCTTATCAGGGGGCTATCCGAAGAGCATTTTATCATCCAGTGGTTGTTTCCCCTCATGATTTTCAAGGAAAAAACAGAAACAAGAAGAAGAATCTTGTCAAAAGGAATAAGGCTCTTTACAATCCAATTATTATGCCGCTGAGAAAGCTCTATCTTCTATTGATTTAGAAATCGTTGGTGCCTCCGCAACCTTTCAACCTTGTACTTGGACCATGTCACAATGCAAACTTGGCTTGTGAGTTTTACAAAGGGGCTGAAGGGCACAACTTGGATACTTGTCTTGCATTAGGACCTTTTCTGCAAGAGCTTATCTATGACAAATATATGATCCTCGCGGAAGATCACCCGTAAGTTGAATGCAAATATCGTACTAGGACAATGGAGTATCCAGTTGAAGAGTGCAAGTGTTTCAAGCTGAGACTGCAAAACTTATTGGAGCTGCTGAAACCTCAAGAAGGTACGCCAAATGCTAATGTCTCGACTCCTGAGGCCAAAGACAAAGGACCTTTGAGGCCTCTCAGGGTTCTGTACCACAAGGAGAAAATAACCAGTGATGGAGGTGTTCCCCTGTCTCGACTTGGAAATTGAAGTCTACCAAAGTCAATTCTCCAAAGTTGGTTGTCTTATTGATTGCTTAAGTATTTCCCGTTGTATTTTCCTTGATTTTTGATTTCATGTCTACTTGTAAGCTTTGTTGTTTTTTTGAATTGGCAAGATTAATGAAATGTTTATGCATCTTTTGATTCAATCCATTCGTATTCACTCTTTCTCTTTCCTTTTATTGTCAGAAAAAAGCAAAAATATATATTTTTCTATCCACTTATCTTTACCAAACTGTTGTTTAAACAAAGATTAGAGAGGATGACGAAAAAATTATAACCATAGCTATTGTTAGTATGCTTTCAATTAAACTTTGCTAATGATGTAAGGCATTGTTTCAAACCTCAATCATTTGAGAAATAAGGAAGATAATCCCTTGTTAACCCCTTTGAGCTTAGAAGTAGGAGTTTTCTTTCTTTACCAAAAAAATGTAATCTCAACCTTGGGGTGGGTAGTTCTCAGTTAACTTGGCGATATGTGCATACAAGACACATTTCATATAAGGGTTGTGCTCACAGGTTTTCCTTTGCACACAACAAGCAAGTGTTGAAGGTATTTTCCAAGTATAAAGGACAATGATGGTTCACCATAACCATTAAACCAGGTAGTCACCTTTCTCAAAAAGGGAAAATTAAACAAAAAGAAAAAGCCCGCTAAGTCAAAACCTAGGAAAGAGACTTAGGAAAAACTGGGGCATCCCGCTGACTGTAAACATCAAAAGAAACAGTTCAGGAAAAAGTTAGGGATAATAAAAAAGAGAAATTCCTTAAAGATTCACTCTAAAAGTCCTCAATAGCAAGAAACAACCAAATGTTGTAAGGAAGTAGTGACTGCCTTAGGTTTCTAAACCATCACCAACTATCATCAGTTTGATTCCTAGCCTATAGAAACTTGAATGTATAGCCTGATTTAACTGAATGTAGGATTGAATTTCATAATGAAGATTAGGTAGGGAAAAAAAATATTTGAGCCTTTATCCTTTGTTTCATGAGTCGTGAACCAGGCTACATTACAACCTTTAAAAGACCTAATTGAGGTAGGGTTGTTTTGAAAGCATACTACAACAAGGTTGGATAACCTGACTCCTAATGATCTTTGATAATGGTTTGCGTTGACCACATTATCTATGATTCTGTAAATGACTAAATCTACTTCATTTTGATCATTTAACCACTCTACTATGTGTTTTTATCAATAAACTTTGATTTCAAAGCTTGCATGAATGTTTCATTGAAATTGCCAATTTTTAATAAACAATATAGTTTGCAAGACAAACCAATATCAAAGGAATCCCAACAAATGTAGTCATCTAGGAAATTTTACTTGGTAAAGGAAGCTTAACCTAGGGCAACCAATTTGAAGGATTTGTTAATCAACCATTCCTGGGGTTGTTGAATCAGGGGCAAAACTCTTCAAAGTTCAGAATATTGGGCCAATCCGTCTTGAGATCCTCTTATGGAAAGTTGTTTCCCAACTCCTTTCAAGGCAAGGACTCCAAAGACCCACCAACAAGGGTAAGTCTGTTTCCCGACTGTTACTCCCACAATCTGAAGGACAAGTCCGAGGACTTTGTTGTGAAAATGCAGTTAATATGGGGCAACTATGTCAAGATTTGTTGAATCTCTCTAAGCGTTTGAAGACAATGATGTTAGAACACAGATTGGTGTTTCTTATATCTCTATGTTTTGATGATAACTTTTATGGAATTTTGTATTAAGAAAATATGCACTCTAAAATTTGTTCAAAGTATTATTGTTTCAGGTATAAAATCGAAAACTCTTAAAGAAGCAAAATACATAAGTACAAGAAACTATGCAAGGCTCTGAAGCATCAGATGCAAGACTCTCAGAAGATTCTGAAGCGCTGCCAGAAGGATCTGAAGCAGAAGCTACAGAATGATATGAAGCGTTAATGAAAGAAGTGTACAAAAGTTGAAAGCTTTGATCTAATCAGACTCTGAAGTTCTTTTCACTGCAAGATTAGAGGCTTTGATAATCAAACTCTTATCATTAATATTCACGCTCAAGCACATACTGCTGCAAACTCTGATGAAGACTCTGATCAAGATTGAGACTCTGATATATTAAGATCAGATCATCTATCAAGGCTCTGAACATCTCAATCATTTTAGCTCTGATCTTCTTAAAGTATTTCATACCTTTAAGCTTGCTACAAGTTCTGAAGTGCAGATTATGAAGATTTCATCCTGAAGGAAGCTTGTTGAAGAAGCTGTAAACTTGATTGGACGTGGTGCTACTTCCAAATTAACCAACGGCTATTTTGTCCAAAGAAGTGACGTGGTGCAAATCCCAAGGCTTCTACAACCTTAACCTTTCCTGCAGAAAGCATATCTCTGCCCATACTTTTTGGTAATAAAAAGTCTTATATCCTTATATTATATACAGCTGCACATCACTCAAAGCATTTGGAAAAGCTATAAAAGGAGAACTTCCACAACATTTTGAAGCTGCTAATTTCCTGCTCATCACTTGCTCATTGCTAGTTCACTCAGAAAGAAATTCTCATACACGCTTGATTCATCAAAGTGAAAATCTCACAAAGATCTTATTGATTTGATCTTTCATAAAACTGAATAGTTTTTGTTGTACTTAATCTTAAGTGTAAACATCACAGTTGTGATACAGCTTATTAGAAGCATTCAAACACTTGTTAGTTTACATTAATTTGTAAGAAGTTCCTTAAGAAGACCAAGGTGTGGTTAGTAGTTCTTGAGAAGACTAAGACAGTTGTTCTTAGTGTTTACTATTGTAATCAGTTGATTAATAGTGGATTATGTCCTTGTGGAGAAAGGCAAATCATCTTTGATAAGGTGGACTGGAGTAGTTGAGTTCAACGAACCAGGATAAAAATCTTGAGTTTTTTTTATTGCCATTTTTGTTAAAAACTCTTATTCAACCCCCCCCCCCCCCCCCCCCCCTTCTAAGTGTTTTTTCTCACCTTCAGTTGGCATCAGAGCTCCGGTTATGTTTGTACTATCACTTAACCGTGACCAGAAAAGATCCACTGGGAAAAACTCTTGATATTCTTGGTTGATAAACATTATGGCTTCTGAAACTTCAACACCCAACAACAACAAATATGAAGAAAGAGTCAGCACAAAACCTCCCATGTTTGATGGAGAAAATTTGACTATTGGAAAGATAGACTAGAAAGTTTCTTTCTAGGATTTGATGTTGATCTTTGGGACTTAGTTATTGATGGATATAATCATCCCACTGATGGGAATGGCAAGAAAGTTGACAGAAAATCAATGACTGAGGCGCAAAAGAAGGAATTCAGAAATCACCATAAGGCTACAACTATCTTGCTAAATGTTATATCTCATACTGAGTATGAGAAAATAACCAACAGAGAAACTGCCTTTGATATATTTGAATCCCTGAAGATGACTCATGAAGGGAACTCTCAAGTTAAAGAAACCAAGGCTCTGGCACTGATCCAGAAGTATGAAGCTTTTAAAATGGAAGAATCTGAATCTATTGAAGCCATGTTTTCGCGATTCCAGATTCTCACTGCTGGCCTAAAGGTTCTGGACAAGGGTTACTCTACAGCAGATCATGTCAAGAAAATAATCAAAAGCTTGCCAACCAGATGGAGACCCATGGTCACTGCGCTGAAGCTGGCAAAGGATCTGAACAAGATTACGCTGGAGGAACTAATCAGTTCTCTAAGGAGTCATGAGATTGAACTAGAGGAAGATGAGCCTCTAAAGAAAGGTAAGTCAATTGCTTTAAAATCTAATAAATTTGTTAAAGCATTGTAGGTAATAGAAGAAAGCTCTGAAGAGTCTGCTTCTGAAGATGAAGAAGAACTATCCTTGCTGTCCAGGAGAATCAACAAACTCTGGAAGAATAAGCAAAGGAAGTTCAAGAACTTCAGAAAACCAGATCAACACAAAGAATCTTCTGGACACAAAAGATCTGGAGAACACTATGGATACATAAGATCTAGAGAATCCTCTGGACACAGACGATCTGGGAAAAGAGAGGTTGTTTGCTATGAATGCAAAGAACCTGGGCACTACAAGAGTGAATGTCCAAAGCTTCAGAAGGAGAACCCAAAAAGAAAGTCAGATCACAAAAAGAAAGTTCTGATGGCTACCTGGGATGACTCAGATGCATCTGATTCGTCATCAGAGTCAGAAGAGGAATGTGCAAATGTAGTATTCATGGCTGACATTGAAGACAGTGCTGAATCATCTGGATCAGAATCAGAATCTGATTCTGAGGAGGTATTTGCTGACCTTTCTAGACAGGAACTTGTTGAAAGTCTATCTGATATTCTTGAAAACTATAGCAAAGTTAAACTCAAATACAAAACGCTTCTAAAGCATATTGAATTTGAGAGTAACAAGTTTGAATCAGAAATAGCTGAACTAAAAGCTGAAAATCTTCAATTGAAAAATAATTTAGAATCTGCTCAACTAAACTCTGATTCAAAATCTGAACCCTGCTCTAAAAATATTTTACAAGAGTATGACTATAGTTTCAGGAAGTTTCTAACTAAAAGCCAAGATAGAAGCAAAATGGCTTCAATGATCTATGGTATTAGCAGAAACTATAGACAAGGTGTTGGATATAAATCTTTCTCTTATGAAGATTCAAATCCAAAATCTGTAGATAAACTGGATATCAAGTATCCTCCTTTATATTCTCAGTTTACATTTGGTCACTTAAATGATATTAAACACACAAGCTCTAATCAGAACAAACATGTGTTTAATAAATCTAAAGCTAATCAGAACAAGTCTTATGTTGAAAGACAGAAGTTTAGAAAAAGCTTTAAGGCAACTAACCAAAAAGGACCCAAGAAAATCTGGGAACCTAAGGATAAGATAATCTATGTTGCAGACATCCATAGCAGCAAAGTCAAGACTCCAGTCATGGTACCTGGACTCTGGATGCTCATGACATATGACGGGAAAAAGGTCTATGTTCCAAAGTCTGGAGCTTAGATCTGGAGGAGATGTCAAGTTTGGATGGAATCAGAAGGGCAAGATAATTGGCTCTGGAACCATAGGCAATGGTAAACTTCCTTCCATAACTAATGTCTTGCTTGTTGAAGGATTAGCTCATAATCTATTGTCCATAAGTCAATTAAGTGACAATGGTTATGACATAATCTTTAATCAAAAGTGTTGCAAAGCTGTTAGTCAAAAGGATGGCTCAATCCTCTTTAATGGTAAAAGGAAAAACAACATTTATAAAATTAGTCTTTCAGAACTTAAGGTTCAGAATGTTAAATGCCTTATGTCTGTAAATGAGGAGCAATGGGTCTGGCCCAGAAGATTGGGTCATATTAATATGAAACGTATATCTCAGATTAATAAGCTTAATCTGGTCAGAGGACTTCCTAATCTAAAGTTCAACTCAGATGCTCTTTGTGAAGCATGTCAGAAAGGAAAATTTTCAAAATCATATTTCAAATCCAAAAATGTTGTTTCAACTTCAAAGCCATTAGAGTTACTTCACATTGATCTATTTGGACCAGTGAAAACTGCATCCATAAGAGGCAAGAAGTATGGATTAGTCATTGTTGATGACTACAGCTGATGGACATGGGTAAAATTCCTAAAACACAAGGATGAGTCACATTTTGTGTTCTTTGACTTCTGCAAACAAGTCCAAACTGAAAAAGATTTCAAAATTGTTAAAGTCAGAAGTGATCATGGTGGAGAATTTGAAAACAAACATTTTGAAAAATATTTTAATGAAAATGGCATTGCTCATGATTTCTCCTGTCCTAGAACTCCACAACAGAATGGAGTTGTAGAGAGGAAAAATAGAACTTTGCAAGAGATGGCCAGAACCATGATCGATGAGAATAACATGGCAAAACATTTTTGGGCAGAAGCAATCAACACAGCATGTTACATTCAGAACAGAGTGTCTATTAGACCTCTTCTGGAAAAGACTCCTTATGAATTGTGGAGGAATAGAAACCCAAACATTTCTTATTTCCATCCTTTTGGATGTATTTGTTTTATGCTGAACACTAAAGAGAATCTTAACAAGTTTGATTCTAAAGCACAAAAGTGTTTCATGCTTGGATATTCTGAACGCTCTAAAGGTTACAGAGTATACAATACTGAGACACAGATTGTGGAGGAATCTATACATGTTAGATTTGATGATAAGCTTGGCAATCAAAAGCCAAAGCAGCTTGAAAACTCTGCAGATGGAGAAGTTATTCTCACAGAATCTAAGAAACCAGAGGTAGAGAAAGCTCAAGAAGAAGCTATGCCAGATGCAACTCCATTGGCTGCTCAGATGAATAACATGAATATTTCTGAAGAACCAACAGTTAAAGGATCATCCAGAATCAAAGCTTCTCATCCAGAAGAAATGATTATTAGGAAGAAAGATGACCCTATAAGAACAAGGTCGTTTATCATATCATCTGGAACATCACTTCTTGGGTTGGTGTCTATTATTGAACCAACATCTGTGGATGAGGCTCTGAGTGATAACGATTGGATACTTGCAATGCAAGATGAGCTGAACCAATTTACAAGAAATGATATGTGGGATCTGGTTCCAAGACCAAAAGGTTTCAACATTATTGGAACAAAATGGGTATTCATAAATAAACTAAATGAGCAAGGAGAAGTTGTTAGGAACAAAGCAAGGTTAGTAGCTCAAGGTTACAGTCAACAAGAAGGAATTAATTACACTGAAACTTATGCTCCAGTGGCAAGGTTAGAATTTATACGCCTTCTTATTTCATTTGCTGCACAACATAACATCACTCTATATCAGATGGATGTTAAGAGTGACTTCTTAAATGGCATTATAGAAGAAGAAGTTTATGTCCATCAACCTCCTAGTTTTGAAAGTGATAAATTTCCAGATCATGTTTTCAAACTCAAAAAATCTCTTTATGGTTTGAAACAAGCTCCCAGAGCTTGGTATGAAAGATTAAGTAATTTTTTTCTGGAAAAGAACTTTATTAGAGGCAAAGTGGACACAACTCTTTTCTGTAAAACATTTAAGAAAGATTTACTAGTTTGTCAAATTTATGTGGATGATATTATTTTTGGATCTACCAATATTATGCTGGGAAAGGAGTTTGCTTTGTCTATGCAGGCTGAATTTGAAATGAGCATGATGGGAGAACTTAGATTCTTTTTGGGAATCCAAGTAAATCAGACTCCAGAATGCACATACATCCACCAGACTAAATATGTCAAAGAGCTTCTGAAGAAATTCAATCTGAATGAAAGCAAATTGGAAAAGACTCCAATGCATCCTACAAGCACACTTGGTAAGGAAGAGGTAAGTAAGAAAGTTGATCAAAAACTTTACAGAGGTATGATTGGATCTCTCCTATATTTGACTGCTTCAAGACCTGATATTTTATTCAGTGTGTGTCTGTGTGCTAGATTCCAATCAGATCCTAGAGAATCTCACTTAACAGCTGTTAAGAGGATTCTAAGGTATCTGAAAGGTACTACTAATACGGGTCTGTGTTACAGAAGATCTGATGAGTATAAATTAGTTGGATTTTGTGATGCTGACTATGTTGGAGACAGAGTAGAACGTAAAAGCACTTCTGGAAGCTGTCAATTTCTTGGAAGTCATCTGATCTCCTGGTTCAGCAAGGAGCAACCCACAATTGCACTTTCAACAACAGAGGCAGAATATATTATTGCTGCTAATTGTAGCACCCAGATGCTCTGGATGAAAAGTCAATTGGAAGATTATCAGATTTTTGAGAGTAACATTTCTATCTTCTGTGATAATACTTCTGCTATATGCTTATCTAAAAACCCCATTTTACACTCTAAAGCTAAGCATATAGAGATTAAACATCATTTCATCAGAGACTATGTTCAGAAGGGAATTATCAATTTAAACATTGTGGATACAGATCATCAGTGGGCTGATATCTTTACAAAACCCCTTGCTGAAGATAGATTTAAATTTATTCTGAAAAATATAAGTATGGACTTTTGTCCAGAATAAAATATTCATCAGATGAAAAAAAATTTCAGATGATAAATGTCTAACTCTGAAGTATTTCTTTTTTACTATTCTGTGTTTATTTATTTGTGTGTAAATCTAAACTAACAAGGCTCAGAGGATCTGAACGTTGCCTAACGTTTCATTTCTCAAAGAGTTTCAGAGGCACATGCAAGCAAACATCTGTAGCTCAGAATCTAGAAAGGTAGAGTGCACCATACTGAATTGACATTCGAGGTATTGCTTTGAAAATCCAAAATCTCTTGATTTTCCGCCCTTCTGTCAGAATCTTAAATGCTTGATATGATTTTATTCCTTACATTAATTTCTTGATATGATTATGTTTCACTTTATTTAATGCTTATGTGTACGCGTGAGATCTTGTGTCTTTTTGCATGCCCTAAATTGCTCTATAAATTCTCACAACATTTCACAAATCACACTTTACACTCTTTTCACTTCTCATATGCATTTCTGTCTTCTCTATTGTTTCCATCTCATTTCAAAACCCAAAACCTCTCGTAAACCCAGACGCATCTCAAGAACATCAATGGCTTCATCATCTTCAACATCTGCTCAGATGCTAACCTCAATTGCTGTTGCATCTTCTCCAAATGTTGCTGCTTCATCTCAAACTGTTGTTGTGTACAAGGCACCTGTGAGAACTTTTCTCACTCCAATCAAAGATCTTGAGGTTCTGTGTGAGAACTTTGTGGATTTTGAATCCATTAAAGAAAATGGTTTTGATCTCTACCCAACCATCAAAACTTAGAACTGGGAAAAGTATTTTGACAGGATGATGGGTCCTGTTTATCCAACATTGGTGAAGGAATTCTGGATACACGCTCAAGTTTGACCTAAGTTCATTCATTCTTCTGTTCTTGGGAAGGAAATTGCTATCACTGAAAAGTTAATCAGACAACTACTTGAGTATAAGGAAACTGATGGAATCACAAGTATGGCTACTGCTCGTGTGGATTTGGCTGACATTTTTCAAGAAGTTTGTGTTTCTGGGGAACCGTCCATCAAGGTCAGAGATTTAAAGCCTGTTTACAGAATCTGGGCTAAGATTTTCATGAGTTCTATCTTTCATAGAAAATCTTCTAACTCACCAGATTATGTCAACTCAGAACAAATGTACTTCATGTTCTGTATGAGTAAAGGCAAGAAGGTGGATCTGCCTTATCTTCTGTTCAGTCATCTTCTAAACCATATAAAGGAAACAAGAGAAGAAGTAAGGGTTAAAGCTGGAAAGATCAGAAATTGGATCCCTATGGGAAGACTGATATTAGACATTCTAACAGAGAATGGTCTTGTGAAGCATCTGACTGATGCTGGAGTGACAGATGATCTGTCTTATGTTGTAGGATCTGTCATCAATGGGAACACTATGAAAAGAATGAAGGTCATTTCAGAGCTTGCTGGAAAACCCAAGAAATTTAACTCTGAAGACGTCAGCATAAGGAGAATTCCTTTAGCAGATTTTCCTATGTTCAGTGCTGATGAACCTAGGCACATCATTCTGACATTCATTTCTGAATGTTTGAGAGATGGTATCTGTAACACCCATTTTAATTATTTAGTCATTTTATTATTATTTTAAAAATTATACATTGGTGTGTCCTTTGGTGGGGGTGTATTTGGTGATGTTTGGTGGGTGTCCCTAATGTGGGAGGACTATTGGTGGTATTTTGGTGTGAAATATAATAATATAAAAATAATAGTAACATTGGTGGGGGTGTTATTATTATTATTATTATTATATTTATTATATTTGTTAATATTATTAATATTATTATTATTTTGGTGAAATAATGATATTATTATTATTATTATTATTATTATTATTATTATTATTATTATATTTATTATATTTGTTAATATTATTAATATTATTATTATTTTGGTGAAATAATGATATTATTATTATTATTATTATTATTATTATTATTATTATTATTATTATTATTATTATTATTATATTTATTATATTTATTATATTTGTTAATATTATTAATATTATTATTATTTTGGTGAAATAATGATATTATTATTATTATTATTATTATATTTATTATATTTGTTAATATTATTAATATTATTATTATTTTGGTGAAATAATGATATTATTATTATTATTATATTTATTAATATTATTAATATTATTATTATTATTTTGGTGAAATAATGATATTATTATTATTATTAATGAGTATTATTATTATTATGATTATTATTATTATTATTAGTATTATAATATTATTAGTATTAATAATAATATTGTATTATTTTATTAAGTTATTTTATTAATTGGGATTAGATTTAATAAAGAAAATAGAATGTGAAGGGGTGGGGAGAGGGGTACGATACATTTTAGAAATTGAGAAAAAGGGCGATAGAAAAGAGAGAAGAGAAAAGGACGAAAGAAAGGAAAAAGAGCGAAGGAAAAAGGGAACGAAGAACGGAAGAGAAAAGGGGAAGGCCAAGAGACCAATTCTAGGAGGATTTCTATCGATCAACCAATTGATAAGGTAAGGGGGGAGAAATTTGATTGGGAATGGTTTATGCATGTATAGGGTAGAGGGGATTCCTTAACCCCGTAGGAATTTATCGTTATATAAAGTTTTATATTGGCATGCTAGGATTATTGTTGATGTTGGGGGATTGATGAATGTTGATGATGCATTTTGGTGTATATATATATATATATATATATATATATATATATATATATATATATATATATATATATATATATATATATATATATATATATATATATATATATATATATATATATATATATATATATATATATATATATATATATATATATATATATATATATATATATATATATATATATATATATATATATATATATATATATATATATATATATATATATATATATATATATATATATATATATATATATATATATATATATATATATATATATATATATATATATATATATATATATATATATATATATATGGTGATGATAGTAACTGTAATGTTGATCCATTTTGTTGGATTGTTGATGTTACTGTAGTATTGATCCATTTTGTTGGATTGTTGATGTTACTGTAGTGTTGATAGTAACTAGGAATATAAAGCTGATGAGATTCTGTGTTGTTACCGTAGTGTTGGCAATGACCATGATTATAGCTTTGGGAAAGTTATGTGTTGTTTCCTTATAGTCTTGTTAACGACTATGGTTAGGACCTTGGTGAGATTCAGAGTGACTCTGAAGTGTCGGTAATGTACCATAATGTCGGCTCTAGAGTAGAAATTATAGGATAATTGGTAAGTATAATATCTATTGGCATGTTTGTGATTGTGGATTGATGTTGATGAATTGTTGATTTTGGTGTATAGGCTGAGGTGTTGGTTTAGAGAGGTTCTGAGTAACCTCAGAGACTTTTGGTGAGATGTCTGAATTGGTCTCGTGTGATCCCTCCAGCCTTGCTGTAGTGTGAAAATGATGAGTATGGGATATAACTTGTGTACTTGGTGATAGTACGCGTTTCCCTTAATATTGTTGGTGAACAATTAGTTGATGTATATGTGTGTAGTGATCAGTAGGATCGTGTATTTCCCGAGCGATGAGATGTGTTTATATTTGGTGTTAGAAAGTGAGACTACTCACTGTGTGATTGAATTATATGATGTTGGTGTATGTTATATCTATACATATGCATTGATGTATGATGATATGATCAGGAGGATCGTGTGCACTTAGTGTGCCAGAATGTAATAGTTATGCATTGGTGTCTTGCATATCATGGTGTTTTGGTGGGATGAATCATGTCTCAGGAGGAGCTCAAGTGATTCATCCATACTCCTTTGTGGAGAATGGTGGGGGGATAGATCATGTCTCAGGAGGAGCGTAAGTGATCTATCCAGGTTCGATTGAATGAACCAATGAGTCGGTACCGCATGCATGGTGTTGTGTTGCATAATTGCATTATAATATGTTATATTGTAATTTGAACAATAGGTTCGTTATATGGTATTGTTGGGGTGAATAATTGATGTGATGGTGTGTTTTACTGCCTTATTTACATGTATTACATTACCATTATATTTTTGATCATGATTTCTCACCCCTTTGTTGTTGTTGTGGTCTGTGCTTCTTCGGAAGTACAGATAATCCAGGTACTTAGCTAGCTTAGATTATTGTGTGACAGTCGAGTCTAGGATGCTCTGATACGTAGCACGGGACTTGGGCGTTTTTATTTACTTTATGAAGAACTTATGTTTTATTTTCCTGTGAAACGTATCAAACCTTTATTGGATTTTATTATTTAATATTCCGCTGTATTAGAGAAAACCCTTTTTATAAGGAAACGTTGTTTTCATGTGATATCCCACTTGGGAAATTGGAACTCTGATTTTGTTTATTTATAATGTTTATTAATTTAATTGATTTTGGGAAGTGGGGTGTTACAATTGGTATCAGAGCAGGTCGGTCCATCCGGCCAGTGTTGTTGAGTCGAGTTGAGTCTGTCCTTTATGATGTAGTTGAATATCTTTTAACCTGGTGTTGTTCTTTTTGAGAAGTATGGCAGGAAGGAACGATGCTGCATTGGCTGCTGCTATGCAAGCAATGGCGCAGGCGGTTGCTAATCAGAATCAAACTGCAGATGCCCAATTCAGGAGTTTGGCGCAGTTTCGGAGCAACAAGCCGCCGACGTTTGAAGGAGGAGTTTTGGATCCTGAAGCTGCTCAGAAGTGGCTGAAGGCAATCGAAAAGATCTTCAGAACGATGGAATGTACTGATGAGCAGAAGGTGAGGTTTGGTACTCACATGTTAGAAGGTGAGGCTGAAGCCTGGTGGGACAATAGTCGCCAAAGATTGGAAGCTGCTGGAACCGCCATTACTTGGGAGGTGGTTCGGAAAGGTTTTCTGGAGAAGTATTTCCCAGAAGATATCCGAAGCGCTAAGGAGATTGAATTCCTAGAGCTGAAACAGGGTAGTATGACTGTAGCAGAGTATGCTGCTAAGTTTGAGGAGCTGGTGCAGTATTGTCCCCACTATAATGTGGAGGGGGCAATGACTTCTAAGTGCTTAAAGTTTGAGAATGGACTGCGTCCAGAGATTAAGTTGGGGATTGCTTGTCAGAAGATCAGGAGCTATCCTGAGCTGGTAAGCAGAAGCAGGATTTATGATAACGATAACCGAGCAAGGATTACGCACTACAAAGCTGTTAATGACCGTAAGGGTAAGCAGAGGTTTAGTGGTACTCCTTATAGTGTTGCTGCTGATAAGGGAAAACGTAAAGCTGTTGTTGATAAGAAGCCTAGAGATGGGAGAGCATCTGCTAAAGGGAAATGTTTTCGGTGCGGTGGTATGGGACACCGTGCTAATGATTGTCCTAATGAAGCCAAGAAATGTTTTAAGTGCAGGAAACCAGGTCATGTGATAGCTGACTGCAGAGCAACTATGCCGACCTGTTATAACTGTGGTGAGAAGGGTCATATCAGTACACATTGTGAGAAGCCGAAGAAGCCTCAAACGTCTCCGGCTGGTGGAAAAGTGTTTGCCTTGGCAGGAACTCAAACTTCCAGTGATGAGCGTGTTATCAGAGGTACTTGTATTATCAATAATATTCCTTTGATTGCTATTATTGATACGGGTGCAACGCACTCGTTTATTTTTGTAGATTGTGTGAAGAGGATAGGTTTGGTGCCGTCCACTCTGGAGAGACTGATGACTATTGAGACACCCTCTATAGGTTCAGTGACTACTTCTTTGGTATGCCTGAAGTGTCCGCTGACTATTTTCGGTAGAGAATTTGGAGTGGATCTGATTTGTCTACCACTTGGTAAGTTGGATGTTATTCTGGGTATGAACTGGTTAGAGTTCAACCGAGTCTACATCGACTGTTTTCGGAAGGAATTGTTGTTCTTGACCCCTGAAGAGGAAGCTTTAGCAAGTTCTTTGTCTAATAAAGAATTGAGGGCCTTGTTGGAAGATGAAACTAGAGTGTTTGCTTTATTTGCAACATTATCGGGGGATAGCAAAGTGTCAATAGAGGAAGTAGCCTTGGCAAATGAATTTCCGGAAGTGTTTCCTGACGACATTACGGAATTGCCTCCGACGCGAGAAGTGGAATTTGGTATTGATCTTGTTCCTGGTACGAGGCCTATTTCTATGGCGCCGTACAGGATGTCTGCAGTGGAATTGGCTGAGTTGAAGTCTCAGATTGGAGAATTGTTGGATAGGAAGTTTATTAGGCCAAGTGTATCGCCGTGGGGAGCTCCAGTGTTATTGGTGAAGAAGAAGGATGGTAGTATGCGTTTGTGCATCGATTACCGTCAATTGAATAAAGTGACTATTAAGAATAAGTATCCTCTACCTAGGATTGATGACTTGATGGACCAGCTGGTGGGAGCTCGTGTATTTAGTAAGATCAACTTAAGATCGGGTTATCATCAGATAAGAGTAAAAGAAGGTGATGTTCAGAAGACTGCCTTTAAGACTCGATATGGACATTACGAATATGTTGTAATGCCGTTTGGAGTGACTAATGCGCCGGGAGTATTTATGGAGTATATGAACAGAATTTTCCATTCTTATTTGGATCAGTTCATTGTAGTGTTTATTGATGATATATTAATTTATTCTAAATATGATGAAGAGCATGCAGGACATCTGAGAATTGCCTTGCAAGTGTTGAAGAAAAATAAATTATTTGCTAAACTGTCAAAGTGTGACTTTTGGTTGAAGAAAGTAAGTTTCTTGGGGCATGTAATATCTGAAGATGGAATAGCGGTGGATCCGTCAAAAGTAAGTGCAGTATTGCAGTGGGAACCGCCGAAGACAGCGACAGAGATTAGAAGCTTTTTGGGGTTAGCCGGTTATTACCGCAGGTTTATTGAATGGTTCTCTAATTTGGCATTGCCATTAACTCAGTTGACGAGAAAGAACCAATTTTTTGTATGGGATGCTGCTTGTGAAGAAAGTTTTGAAGAGTTGAAAAAGAGATTGACTACGGCACCGGTGTTAGTGTTACCGACTCCGAGTGAACCGTTTGTGGTGTACTGTGATGCGTCTAAGATGGGATTAGGCGGGGTTCTGATGCAGAATGGTAAAGTAGTATCATATGCATCGCGGCAATTGAGAGTGCATGAGCGAAATTATCCGACTCATGATCTTGAATTAGCTACGGTTGTTTTTGTGTTGAAAATCTGGAGACATTATTTATATGGTTCAAGATTTGAAGTGTTTAGTGATCATAAGAGTCTGAGATACCTGTTTGATCAGAAAGAGCTGAATATGAGGCAGAGAAGATGGTTAGAATTTTTGAAGGATTATGACTTCAGTTTGAGTTATCATCCAGGAAAGGCCAATGTAGTGGCAGATGCTTTGAGTAGGAAAGCAATTCATATGGCAGCTCTGATGGTGAAAGAAATTGAGTTAATTGAACAATTTAGAGATTTGAGCATGGTTTGTGAGACTACTGCAGATAGTGTAATGTTGGGTATGTTGCAGGTAAATAATGACTTCTTGGATATGATTAGAGAAAATCAGAAGTTGGATGTGAAATTGGTAGATTTGATGCCTGGAGTAGGAAGTGACTTCGATAGTGACTTTAAATTGGATAGTACAGGTGTGTTGAGATTTAGAGGCAGGATTTGTGTACCAGATGATGAAGAATTGAAAAAGTCAATTTTGAGCGAAGGACATCGTAGTAGCCTGAGTATTCATTCGGGAGCTACGAAAATGTATCATGATTTGAAGAAATTATTTTGGTGGTCTGGTATGAAAAGAGACATAGCTCAATTTGTGTATGCCTATTTGACATGTCAGAAGTCGAAGGTGGAACACCAGAGACCTTCTGGATTTATGCAACCATTAGAGATTCCGGTTTGGAAATGGGATTGCATTACTATGGATTTTGTGACAGGTTTGCCGAATACGGCGAGAGGTTTTGATGCTATATGGGTGATTGTGGATCGATTGACGAAGTCTGCACACTTTGTGCCGCTCAATATTAGTTTTCCGTTAACGAAGCTGGCGGATATTTACATTCAGGTAATTGTGAAGTTGCATGGTGTTCCGTCTAGTATTGTGTCGGATAGAGATCCGCTGTTTACTTCGGAATTTTGGAAGAGCTTGCAGGAAGCTTTGGGAACTAAGTTGAAATTGAGTTCAGCTTATCATCCGCAAACTGATGGTCAGTCGGAGAGGACTATTCAGTCGCTTGAAGATTTGTTGAGAGCTTGTGTGTTAGAAAAGGGTGGTGCGTGGGATACTCATTTACCATTGATTGAGTTCACGTACAATAAAAGTTACCATTCTAGTATCGGAATGGCACCGTTTGAAGCTTTGTATGGGAGGAGGTGTAGGACTCCTCTGTGTTGGTATTAAACTGGTGAGAATATGGTGCTTGGACCAGAAATTGTACAGCAGACTACTGAGACAATTCAAATGATTCGTGAGAAAATGAAAGTGTCTCAGAGTAGGCAGAAAAGTTATCATGATAATCGGAGGAAAGAGTTGGAATTCTGTGTAGGTGATCACGTATTCCTAAGAGTTAATTCGATGACTGGTGTGGGTCGTGCATTGAAGTCCAAGAAGCTGGATCCTAAGTTCATTGGACCTTATGAGATTTTGCAGAGAATTGGTGTTGTGGCTTATAGGGTGGCGTTGTCGCCTGAGTTGTCAAACTTACATAATGTGTTTCATGTGTCGCAATTGCGAAAGTATGTTTCTGATCCATCTCATGTGATTCAGAGAGATGATGTTCAGATTCGGGAGAATCTTACTGTTGAGACGATGCCGTTGAGGATCGAGGACCGTAAGATGAAACAGCTCCGATGGAAGGAAATACCTTTGGTGAAGGTAGCGTGGGGAGGTGCTACAGGAGGCAGTGTGACCTAGGAATTGGAAAACAGGATGCGAGAAGCGTATCCGGAGCTATTTCCATCAGGTAATTTCGAGGACGAAAATAATTAAAGTGGGGGAGAATTGTAACACCCATTTTAATTATTTAGTCATTTTATTATTATTTTAAAAATTATACGTTGGTGTGTCCTTTGGTGGGGGTGTATTTGGTGATGTTTGGTGGGTGTCCCTAATGTGGGAGGACTATTGGTGGTATTTTGGTGTGAAATATAATAATATAAAAATAATAGTAACATTGGTGGGGGTGTTATTATTATTATTATTATTATTATATTTATTATATTTGTTAATATTATTAATATTATTATTATTTTGGTGAAATAATGATATTATTATTATTATTATTATTATTATTATTATTATTATTATTATTATATTTATTATTTTAATTAATATTATTAATATTATTATTATTTTGGTGAAATAATGATATTATTATTATTATTATTATATTTATTATATTTGTTAATATTATTAATATTATTATTATTTTGGTGAAATAATGATATTATTATTATTATTATTATTATATTCATTATATTTGTTAATATTATTAATATTATTATTATTTTGGTGAAATAATGATATTATGATTATTATTATTATTATATTTATTATATTTGTTAATATTATTAATATTATTATTATTATTTTGGAGAAATAATGATATTATTATTATTATTATTAATAATGAGTATTATTATTATTATTATTATTATTATTATTATTATTATTATTATTATTATTTTTATTAGTATTATTAGTATTATAATATTATTAGTATTAATAATAATATTGTATTATTTTATTAAGTTATTTTATTAATTGGGATTAGATTTAATAAAGAAAATAGAATGTGAAGGGGTGGGGAGAGTGGTACGATACATTTTAGAAATTGAGAAAAAGGGCGATAGAAAAGGGAGAAGAGAAAAGGACGAAAGAAAGGAAAAAGAGCGAAGGAAAAAGGGAACGAAGAACGGAAGAGAAAAGGGGAAGGCCAAGAGACCAATTCTAGGAGGATTTCTATCGATCAACCAATTGATAAGGTAAGGGGGGAGAAATTTGATTGGGAATGGTTTATGCATGTATAGGGTAGAGGGGATTCCTTAACCCCGTAGGAATTTATCGTTATATAAAGTTTTATATTGGCATGCTAGGATTATTGTTGATGTTGGGGGATTGATGAATGTTGATGATGCATTTTGGTGTGTATATATATATATATATATATATATATATATATATATATATATATATATATATATATATATATATATATATATATATATATATATATATATATATATATATATATATATATATATATATATATATATATATATATATATATATATATATATATATATATATATATATATATATATATATATATATATATATATATATATATATATATATATATATATATATATATATATATATATATATATATATATATATATATATATATATATATATATATATGGTGATGATAGTAACTGTAATGTTGATCCATTTTGTTGGATTGTTGATGTTACTGTAGTATTGATCCATTTTGTTGGATTGTTGATGTTACTGTAGTGTTGATAGTAACTAGGAATATAAAGCTGATGAGATTCTGTGTTGTTACCGTAGTGTTGGCAATGACCATGATTATAGCTTTGGGAAAGTTATGTGTTGTTTCCTTATAGTCTTGTTAACGACTATGGTTAGGACCTTGGTGAGATTCAGAGTGACTCTGAAGTGTCGGTAATGTACCATAATGTCGGCTCTAGAGTAGAAATTATAGGATAATTGGTAAGTATAATATCTATTGGCATGTTTGTGATTGTGGATTAATGTTGATGAATTGTTGATTTTGGTGTATAGGCTGAGGTGTTGGTTTAGGGAGGTTCTGAGTAACCTCAGAGACTTTTGGTGAGATTTCTGAATTGGTCTCGTGTGATCCTTTTAGCCTTGCTGTAGTGTGAAAATGATGAGTATGGGATATAACTTGTGTACTTGGTGATAGTACGCATTTCCCTTAATATTGTTGGTGAACAATTAGTTGATGTATATGTGTGTAGTGATCAGTAGGATCGTGTATTTCCTGAGCGGTGAGATGTGTTTATATTTGGTGTTAGAAAGTGAGACTACTCACTGTGTGATTGAATTATATGATGTTGGTGTATGTTATATCTATACATATGCATTGATGTATGATGATATGATCAGGAGGATCGTGTGCACTTAGTGTGCCAGAATGTAATAGTTATGCATTGGTGTCTTGCATATCATGGTGTTTTGGTGGGATGAATCATGTCTCAGGAGGAGCGTAAGTGATTCATCCGTACTCCTTTGTGGAGAATGGTGGGGGGATAGATCATGTCTCAGGAGGAGCGTAAGTGATCTATCCAGGTTCGATTGAATGAACCAATGAGTCGGTACCGCATGCATGGTGTTGTGTTGCATAATTGCATTATAATATGTTATATTGTAATTTGAACAGTAGGTTCATTATATGGTATTGTTGGGGTTAATAATTGATGTGATGGTGTGTTTTACTGCCTTATTTACATGTATTACATTACCATTATATTTTTGATCATGATTTTTCACCCCTTTGTTGTTGTTGTGGTCTGTGCTTCTTCGGAAGTACAGATAATCCAGGTACTTATCTAGCTTAGATTATGGTGTGACAGTCGAGTCTAGGATGCTCTGATACGTAGCACGGGACTTGGGCGTTTTTATTTACTTTATGAAGAACTTATGTTTTATTTTCCTGTGAAACATATCAAACCTTTATTGGATTTTATTATTTAATATTCCGCTGTATTGGAGAAAACCCTTTTTATAAGGAAACGTTGTTTTCATGTGATATCCCACTTGGGAAATTGGAACTCTGATTTTGTTTATTTATAATGTTTATTAATTTAATTGATTTTGGGAAGTGGGGTGTTACAGTATCCCTCTGCCTGCTAACATAGTTTAGAAGGAAGGAGAAGTATTACCAAATCTTCTGAGAGAAAGGCGCAAGAAGAGGAAAGCTGAGGAAGGATCTGTTGCACAGCCTAAGAGGAAAGCCTCTGATGTTGCTGACAAGCCTGAGAAGGACAAGAAGCAGAAGGAAAATCCTCCAGAAGCTAGCTTAGAGGAAATAAAAGAAATAATTCAACAGGTATTAACATTTGATCCCAAACCATCTGCCCCTTCACCCTCACCTTCACCTCCACCATCTCCTCCTCAACCATCTGAACCTCAATCATCTGAACTCATTTCATCTCCTCACATACATTCTCAACCATCTTCTGTTCAACAACCATATGAACCCCCTCAACAGAAACCTTCTGAACAACAACCCCCTCAACAAACACAATCTGAACCACAACAACAACCATCTTCTGAACCACAAAAACAATCTGAACCACTCTCTTCTACTTAACCACCAGAAGAACCAACCATCCCAAATCTTGAACCATCTATCCAACAATCATCTGAAGACATTCTGGATGTGCAACCCATTGCAACCATGTATGTCCTCTCTTCAACTTCATGTCATTCAACTGAATCATCTGATTCTGATGAATCTGAAGTCCCCTCACCAACTAGCTTACAAATTCTTGATCGTTATAAACCACTACCAACTGACCTACCTGCTTCTGACCACCCTCTTCGCTTCAAATTCAACTTCACAGATTTTATAACACCACTCATATGATGTTGTTACATCAACACCATCTGATGGTGACACCTCTACTCCTCAACTCACCATACCACAAACATCCATACCACAACCATCTGAACCACAGCCATCCATACCCCAATAATCTGAACAACCACCATCTAAACAACCACCATCTGAACAACCATCATCTAATCACCTACCTCCTGAACAAAACCAAACACCTCCTGAACCATCACAAAAAGTCACCATAGAAGACTTTCTGAACCCCAAACCCAGATCAGATGTTTCTACTCTGTTCAAGAATTTCAAGAAGGAAATACATATGGGGATTGCTTATGTGGAGAAAGAGTGCATGGCTAGTATGGATCCTGCTGAATCTGAAGCTTCTTGGAACAGATTCATCTCAAAGTTCAACTCTGCTGCATCTGACCTCAGAACACTTTATGTTGATGATGCAAAGGCAAAGTTTGCTGAAATGGTCAGACAGACTCTGCTGAGCATTATCACAACCCCAGTGCTTCTTCTGGAAGATGCCCCTGCTGAAGATTCTGCAATGATAGAAGACACTCCTGCATCTGACATGGATATTGATCATCCTATGGCAACTGCATCTGCTTCTGAACCCTCTACATCTGAGATGAAGACTGAGACTCTAGATGTTGTCCAAGAAGTCAAGGAAATCAGATCATGGATGATAAAACAGGAACAGACTACTGAAGAGATCAAGACTGGATGGCCAAGCAAGAAGAGTCCACTGCTAAGATTACTGATCTTCTGACCTTGATTGCTTCTCGCCAGCCCTAGTGTTCTTTTCCATGTTTTTGCATTCTTGTTTTGCACTGGTTTTCTATTGTTCTATTTTTCTGTCATCTGTTGTATGAACATCCTATCTTTTTGTGCTATTTTGATCTAAATGAATCTGGCTGTTATGTTTTTCATTTATGTGTTGTGTTTTTCTCTTCTTCTGTTATCTTTTCTGTCTTTACAATTCTTTTTCATTATGACAAAAAGGGGGAGAAAGAGAATTTGATTGTTCAATCCATAAGCAATACTAAAATGAAATTCAGACATTGTATTAATCTAACATTGAATCTTAAGACTTTCAGATCTTATTATTTCATCTGACAAAAATCATCTGAAGTTACCCTGAGAATTACTCAACCAGGCTCTGATCCTTGAAGCAAATTTGACTCTGATTCTGGAAGATATACCAGAACTCTTCATTTGAAAGAAATCATCAGACTCTGATTCTGGAAAGCATAAAAAGGATTTCTACCAGGTTCTGAAAGTTACTCAAGCAAAAAGGGAAGTGTTCTCTTCTGTTAGAGTATTCATATCAGGGGGAGATTCTTAATCTCAGGGGGAGTTATATATTTTATTTCTCTTTATTGAACGAAATTCCCTATGTTTTGTCATCATCAAAAAGGGGGAGATTGTTAGAACACAGATTGGTGTTTCTTATATCTCTATGTTTTGATGATAACTTTTATGGAATTTTGTATTAAGAAAATATACATTCTAAAATTTGTTCAAAGTATTATTGTTTCAGGTATAAAATTGAAAACTCTTAAAGAAGCAAAATACATAAGTACAAGAAACTATGCAAGGCTCTGAAGCATCAGATGCAAGACTATCAGAAGATTCTGAAGCGCTGCCAGAAGGATCTGAAGCAGAAGCTACAGAATGATCTGAAGCGTTAATGAAAGAAGTGTACAAAAGTTGAAAGCTTTGATCTAATCAGACTCTGAAGTTCTTTTCACTGCAAGATCAGAGGCTTTGATACTCAGACTCTTATCATTAATATTCACGCTCAAGCACATACTGATGCATACTCTGATGAAGACTCTGATCAAGATTGAGACTCCGATATATTAAGATCTGATCATCTATCAAGGCTCTGAACATCTCAATCATTTTAGCTCTGATCATCTTAAAGTATTTCATACCTTTAAGCTTGCTACAAGTTCTGAAGTGCAGATTATGAAGACTTCATCCTGAAGGAAGCTTGTTGAAGAAGCTGTAAACTTGATTGGACGTGGTGCTACTTCCAAAGTAACCAACGACTATTTTGTCCAAAGAAGTGACGTGGTGCAAATCCCAAGGCTTCTACAACCATTCCTTTCCTGCAGAAAGCATATCTCTGCCCATACTTTTTGGTAATAAAAAGTCTTATATTCTTATATTATATACAGCTGCACATCACTCAAAGCATTTGGAACAGCTATAAAAGGAGAACTTCTACAACATTTTGAAGCTGCTAATTTCCTGCTCATCACTTGCTCATTGCTAGTTCACTCAGAAAGAAATTCTCATACACGCTTGATTCATCAAAGTGAAAATCTCACAAAGATCTTATTCATTTGATCTTTCATAAAACTGAATAGTTTTTGTTGTACTTAATCTTAAGTGTAAACATCACAGTTGTGATACAGCTTATTAGAAGCATTCAAACACTTGTTAGTTTACATTAATTTGTAAGAAGTTCCTTAAGAAGACCAAGGTGTGGTCAGTAGTTCTTGAGAAGACTAAGACAATTGTTCTTAGTGTTTATTATTGTAATTAGTTGATTAATAGTGGATTAAGTCCTTGTGGAGAAAGGCAAATCATCTTTGATAAGGTGGACTGGAGTAGTTGAGTTCAACGAACCAGGATAAAAATCTTGAGTTGTTTTTATTGCCATTTTTATTAAAACTCTTATTCAACCCCCCCCCCCCCCCCCCCTTCTATGTGTTTTTTCTCACCTTCAAATGAGACATATTGTATGCCAATTTTTCTGTAAAATCCTCTTAATGATTTCTTCTCACAGACCATGTGTCATGCCCTAAATTTTAACAAGACTTCACATCATTGTGCCAAACATCACCATAATATGGATGTATTTTCATACATCACCAATGTTCTTAAATATTTTTTAGTATTCACCTTAACCCAGGATTAGGGTTTTGAGCCCTCTTAGAGCATTCAGGCAAGGGATCAATCATGAATTTACATGATCTTTAACTTGTAAAGCCTCTCAAACATCCATGAAGGATCAAGAGATCCTCCCTGTCATACCCCAAATTTTTACCCCTAGATTCCATCATCATTCTAGGTTCATCAAGCATGTGTTATCTAACCTTAACCTTTTTCAAGTTGATCTTTGTCAAGATGCAGATGAATTAGGGTTTTAAATTGTTGAATCCTATGGACTGGTCAGTCAAGGTGTTGGATTGATATTCTATAAATCAAGCCTTCTTTTCATCAAGAAACGCATATCTTGCCAAGAACAAGTGTTATCTGAGGTTGTTACCAAAAGAACAGAAGCAGTGCAGTGCAGCACCCTGATTAGGGTTTCTAGTGGAAAAAGTCAACTGAAGTTTGACTTCTGGTCTAAATGGATTTTCAAAGCTTAAATCATGATCCGTGGCACTCCTATGACTTATTAAAGTCTCCCCGAGAAGTTTGAAAGGCTCAAAAACCTAGAACACTAAGGATCGATCCTGAAGATTTCAGTCGTTTGGTTCGTCTGTCTGGAAAGTCAACTCTTTGACTTTTAGGTTTTTGACCCTAAATTGAAGCAAGAAAGTCTTCCGGCACCATTTTATGCCTAACTAGTGAGTTTGGTGGAGATTTGATCAAGGATTGATGGATAACTTGCAAATCAAGAAACTAGGGTTCATGAAGAACCCTAATTTTAAGCCAACTTGTAGTGACCATAACTTCCTAACCACACATCCAAATGGAGTGGTTCAAAGCTTGTTGGAAAGCTCTTGAGGATCCCTACAAAAGTGTCCTATGGGGTTGAGGTCCAAAAATTCATATATTTTGAGTTGCGAGCTAATCATGTTGTGAAAATTTTCAACACTTAGAAAATTTTCATGTTTCTTGGCTTCAAGAGGATTTTTGACATAGTTCCCTTTGGAATTTGAACTTGTGTAAAACATGCATATTGTAGATCGTTTTTGGGGATTTTTAAAAAGTAAAATAGAATTTTCTCAACCTTTATGGTTAGCGAGAACCGAAGAAGGCAAGTTGGGCATTTTCCATGTCATAAAACCAAGTTCAGCATTGGCATTTTCTTGCATAAACACTTCAAACCTCTCCCAATCCCTTGATTAACTCATTCTTTGATGCTTATGGACCTAATTGAGGAAGTTAGAGTGCATAGCCACGAGAAAAACTCAGAGTTGGGATTAATTGAATTGTTTAATCATGCAAGTGGATGCAAGTGGCATGAGAAACTTTTTGTAAGTTCTGTCACAACTCAGCAACCATATCAGCTTTTCCCTCCCTTTCAATTCAAGACCACTAGTTGCAGGCTATATGTGATTATCAAACTCATATAGAGGTGGCTAAAACTTATAAGAAAGATATCAAGTTGATCTTGGACATTTTGCCTCCAAAAAGGGCAAAGTTGGTAAGATGAGCCAATCTTCCCATACCACTTAATTTCCAAGCTTGCCTATAAATAGAGCCTTCTCCTTACTTCCAAACTACACCAGATTGAGCTAGAAACCAAGCCAGATCTCTTTCATTCTTCTGATCCCAACCTTCTTGCAAGTTGAAAACTTGGTTCCCTTAAGGCACAAAATCTGCCTTTGCACAAACCCTTCCAAAACTCATTCCAATCATCAAACACCTCTACCAACACTTCACACACATCACAAATGATGTATTGAAGCTGCTCAAACACTCACTTCCACTAGAAAAAATCTCACTCAAAAAGTCAACTATCAATCCACAAAACTTTGACTTTCTGCACATTGAGAGCCATAACTTTGTCTAGTCCTCCTCCAACCTTTCCAACACCTCAAACACCTTCCATATAACTTGTTTGAGTTATCCAAATCATCACCACACTTCTGTAACATCATTTCCCCACATTTCACTTTGGAATTTTTGGTCCATTCTTGCATAAAGCACCATTCTGCCAAGGCATTTACTTGGAGGAGTTTTGGATCACTTGAACATCTCACTTGAGGTATTTTGAAGCTGCTTGGATCATCACATCTCAACCGGACTTCTTATTTTGTGCATTTTCTTGAAGAGGCTACAAGAGGTAAGTTCTCAAATTAGCTACTTTTGAAACCATGATAGATTTTGATGTACATTGATGCTGAACATGTTTGATATGCATTATAGGTCATGTTTGAACCTTAGCTTGCCACCAAACTTGTGTATAGTTGACTGTCCTTGTGTTCTTACTTGTTAGCTTGCCTTATGTTTCATTTTCATATGAAACTCATAGGTTATGTTTAGGAATAGGTGTGTGATGGTTATGAACATCATTTATATGTATTATGTGTCATGTTTGATTATTTGGTTGCTGCTAAAAACATGTATCCATGACTGTCACATTTGTCTTGCTCAAACATGCCTTTTTGGCCACTCCATGTGCAATCTGTTAATTGAGCTCCTCCTTTGGTGTATGATGTTTGTAAACATCATCTATATGTTCCACATGTTGTGTTTTATCACTTGCTTACTGCTTAAACCATGTATGTTTGACTGTCCACATGTTTGTGCACCTAACTTGCCATTTTCAATGATGTCTTCAAGTTTCTCACATAGTGCATGATCTGACCAAACCACCACCACCATTGGATTCCTTGTGAAAAAATTACACAATTTCCTTTTTTTCACTCAATTTCATTAAGTTTTGAGCAAGTTATGACCCTTTATGCAAATCTGCCTAGAGTATGTGCGAGTTGCCTTGAGTTTTTGCCCTAGTTTGCCCCATTTTGGACCGCATCTTCAAAAGTGCATAACTTCTTTTAGTTTTATCATTTTGATACCATTCTTTTTTCTAAATTCTCCTTGATATGTCTAGTTTCAATTTATGGAGGAAGAATTCAAGAATATCTTTTTTGTAACACTTTGGCTCACTTGAATGACATAACCTTTTTTAGGGGTTTTCAATTGTTTTCATGAGTTTCTTTTGCTTGGTACTTGATCTTCCTTGTATGTTTGACCAGCTTGTTTCAGGATTGACAACCAAACGACTCATCGCTATGCTACTCGGGGAAATCAATGCAGGATTATGGATCAGATTCAGGCTGAACTTCAGGAACTCCGTGACAGGATGGCCCAGTTCATGGATATGATGCAAGGGGTCGCCAATGGCCAAGAGCAGCTGAGAACTTTGGTGCAACCGTTAATTACTAGGGTTGACGGGAGTGGCGTGCTTCATGGAGGAACTGCTGCTATACCTCCTACTGCTGACAATGTCACCCCACATGCTAATATTGGTCCTATAGTTGTTATCCCTCCAGGCGGAGGAAATCAGACAGGAGTTCATATTCCCGGACCTACATGTGCTTTGCATGGGAATACTGCCCCTCAGTGGGAGGAAGATGATCAAGAGGATGTGTTCTCTATAAGGGATGCTGGTGCTGGTCTTCCATCTGACGCAGACAGGAAGTTTAAGTTCCTCGAGGAAAAGATGAAGAGTTATGAGAATCAGAATTCTATGGGGTTGGATATGAAAAATTTGGGGCTGATTCCAGATTTGAAGGTTCCTCTGAAGTTCAAAGTCCCGAACTTTGATAAGTATAAGGGGACAACCTGTCCGAGTGTTCATCTTCGTTCTTACTACCGTAAGATATCTGCCTATTCTGACGATGGGAAGCTGCTTATGCACTTTTTCCAGGACAGTCTTTCTGGTTCGTCCCTAGAATGGTACATGGGGCTAGAGCCAGTTAACATCCGAAGCTGAAGGGATTTGGCTGAGGTGTTTGTCAAGCATTACCAATACAACAGTGATCTAGCACCGAACAGGGTCCAGTTACAAAACTTATCTCAGAGGAATGATGAATGCTTTAAAAAGTACGCCCAGAGATGGCGTGAATTGGCAGCTATAGTGCAACCTTCTATGGTGGAGAGGGAGTTGATAGACATGTTTGTTGCTACATTATCGGGGGTGTATTACGAGAAACTGATTGGTAACATGTCAGGAAGTTTTTTAGATCTAATCATTACAGGAGAAAGAGTTGAGAATGAAATCAAATTGGGTAAAATTCAAGCTGGTGAAGGATCCTCGGCTAGAGGAGTTAAGAAAAGTTTTGGCAACAAAAGGAGAGAAGGGGAAACCAATGCAGTCTCGAGTCCCGAAACAGAAACAAGGGTAGAGGACAGCAATACCGCCAACAGCAACCTCAGGTTGCTAGCATTATAATTCCTGCAGTACCACAACCATAACAACCACAGCAGCAACAACAAAATTATGCTCCTCGCAGATTTCAGGATCGGGGCAGAGCAGTAAACAGGCATTTTTATGTGTCGCCAATGCCATACTCGCAGTTGCTTCAACACTTGTTACAATTACAATTGATTCAGAAAAGGACTCTGGCTCCTTTGACTGGTGCACCACCACCCGGATATGATGTTAATGCTAGATGTGATTTTCATTTTGGTGCTCCCGGCCATAACATCAACAATTGTAAAGCATTCAAGTATAAGGTGCAAAACCTTATAGACAGCAAAGCCATCAATTTCTCTCATGATGCACCCAATGTCGTGCAGAATCCCATGCCTAATCATGGGGCAGCTGGGGTTAATGTCATTATTTAGGATGAGGGTTTGAACTTGGTAGCTGATGTTAAAGACTTGAAAACTTTGTTGAGTTTTGTAAAGGACAAATTGCTGAGAGGATGGGTATTTCCGAGTTGCGACAGAGCTTGTGCCGAGTGTTTGATCCATCCTGAGGGATACGAGAAGTTGAAGAGTCATATTCAGAAGCTGATGAATGATGGTATTCTACAATTTGACAGGGTGTCAGAGAAGAAAGAGGAGAAAACAGTTGATGAAGAGAAGAATGAAGTTGCAAAATTTTCAACTCCATACAAGGCAATCACTATTTATGCGCCTCCAAGGCCATCCACTATCATAATTTCTAAAGATGGACCCATACCCTACGAGAGTACTAAGGCTATTCCGTGGAATTACGGGGCCGAGGTCTATTATAATGGTCAGAAGCAGGAACTGAAAGGTTCACTATTAGATTCTATTGACAATCTGGTAGGGACCGAAGGGATAACCCGAAGCGGGAGAGTGTTTTCACCTCCCGAAGTGACTGCTGAGAAATCTGATAAGGGTAAAGGAAAAGAGGTGGTCGAAGAGAGTTCTCAGGCTAGTGAGAAGGAGTCCTTGTTGAAGGAAGCGGAAGAGTTCATGCGCTTGATCCGGAAATGTGACTACAAGATCGTAGATCACTTATAGCAAACGCCTTCAAAGATCTACATTCTTTCATTGCTGTTGTGTTCTGAAGCACATAGAAACGCTCTCTTAAGAATCTTGAACACAACATACGTGCCATAGGAGATATCTGTGAATCATCTCAAAGGAGTAGTGGCATACATTAATGCTAGTAACAGGTTGGGCTTTACTGATTTGGATTTGATGCCCAAAGGAAGGAATCATAATTTGGCACTGCATATATCCATTGAATGCAGAGGGTCTGTAATGTCACACGTGCTGGTAGACACTCGGTCATCACTGAATGTGTTACCCAAGAAGGCTTTAATGAAGTTGGATACCTGAGGGATAATGTGCACCCCAAGTGACTTGGTGGTTCGAGCTTTTGATGGGACTAGAAGGTCCGTGTTTGGGGAATTGACTCTTACAATCTAGGTTGGTCCGGAAGTTTTTGATGTTATGTTTTATATCATGGATATTCAGCCAGCGTATAGCTATTTGTTGGGACGACCATGGATTCATTCAGCATGCACTGTTACGTCAACTCTACACCAGAAGTTGAGATATATGGTGGGTGGCAGTGTTGTTACTATTTGTGGGGAGGAAGATATTATGATAAGTCACTTGTCTTCGTTCAAATACGTTGAGGTTGACGATGAGATCCACGAGACTTTATGTTAGGCTTTCGAGATTGTGCAAATTAAGGAGAAAGCGCCAGATGTGAGCAAAGTACCTGAGGTTGCCATGTCATCTTTTAAAGAAGCACAGGCAGTGGTAAAATTTGGGGCATCTCAGGGTTGGGGCCAAGTTCTGAGCATCACCAACAAACAAGACAAGTTCGGACTGGGGTATAACCCATCCTCTTCTTCATAAAGCACGTCGCGCTATAAAGGACCCGTCCAATTCACTAGTGGTGGGGTGATCTTTGAGCAGATCAATGTTGTGTCCGACAAAGAAGGGGATAGCGACTGCGACATGGATTCATGGATTTGGCCATGTATTCCGGGTCAGAGGCTAAGCACCTTGACCGTCAAGGAAGTCATCCAAGTGACTAGAGAAGAGTAATGATTTGTTTTCTTGATTATTTGTAGCCCTATGCTCTACCCTGAGCATAGTGGTCTTTGTATGCAGGGCCTAATCTTTTATGTTGAACAATCATTTTATCAATTAATCAAAGGGTGTTTTTCTTGCATTCAAATATTGTGATCTCTGTTTTTCCTGTTTTATTTTTAACAATAAAATGGCAATGTGGTTTGTGCTTGTTTGCATATCATTTTAAGTATTAAATCATCATCATTGCAGGTTTCACATTGTAGATGACACCGCTCCAGAATCGTCTATGACTCGCTTTGACTTTGATAACCCGATCTTTCAAGCCGAAGAAGAGATTGAGGAAGATGAAGACCTACCTGAAGAGTTAGCCAGGCTGCTGAAATAGGAAGAGAAAGTCATTCTGCCTCATCAGGAAGAAATTGAGATCATCAACTTGGGTACTGAGGAAGCCAGAAAGGAAGTCAGGATAGGGGTTGCATTGCAGAATGATGTCAAGCAGAGATTGGTTGAAATGCTCCGAGAGTATAATGATATTTTTGCTTGGTCATATGAAGATATGCTCGATCTTGACACAGATATCGTGGTTCATCGCCTGCCTCTGCGTGAAGAGTGTCCACCTATCAAGCAGAAGCTCAGGAGAACCAGACCAAACATGGCAGTAAAAATCAAAGAAGAAGTCCAGAAGCAGTTGGATGCAGGATTTCTCGCCGTGACAAATTATCCTCCATGGGTCGCTAACATCGTACATGTACCAAAGAAGGATGGTAAGGTAAGGATGTGCATTGATTATAGAGACTTGAACAAGGCGAGCCCGAAGGATGATTTCCCGCTCCCCCACATTGACGTACTTGTTGATAATATCGCGGAGTATTCAGTGTTTTCCTTCATGGACGGTTTTTCTAGATATAATCAGATTAAGATGGCGCCGGAGGATATGGAGAAAACAACTTTTATAACACCGTGGGGGACTTTCTATTATAAGGTGATGCCTTTTGGGTTGAAGAACACAGGGGCAACCTATCAGCGGGCAATGGTGACGCTCTTTCATGATATGATTCATCATGAGATCTAAGTCTATGTTGATGACATGGTTGTGAAGTCACAGAGGGAGGAGGAACATCTGGTAAACCTTTTGAAGCTGTTTGAGAGGCTAAGGAAATACAGACTGAGGTTGAATCTGAACAAGTGCACTTTCGGTGTACGGTCGGGAAAGTTATTGTTAGTGAAAAAGGAATCGAGGTCGATCCTACAAAAATAAAAGCAATTCAAGAAATGCCAACGCCAAAAAAAGAGAAAGAGGTTCGTGGTTTCTTGGGTAGATTGAACTACATTGCTAGGTTCATATCACATCTCACAGCCACGTGTGAACCCATGTTCAAATTGTTAAAGAAAGATCAGGCGGTCGTCTGGAATGAAAATTGCCAAAAGGCGTTTGAGAAAATAAAGGAGTATTTGCAGGAACTTCTGATACTGATACCTCCAGTAGCTGCAAGACCATTGATAATGTATCTAACAGCATGGGTTGTGTCCTCGGTCAGCACGACGAGACTGGAAGGAAAGAGCATGCCATATACTACTTGAGTAAAAAGTTCACAGATTGTGAGTCCAGGTACTCAATGTTGGAAAAGACGTGTTGCGCACTCGCTTGGGCTGCCAAACGCCTAAGACAGTATATGCTAAATCACACAACCATGTTGATTTCGAAGATGGATCCGATTAAGTACGTCTTTGAAAAGCAAGCACTTTCGGGAAGGATTGCCAAGTAGCAGATGGTCTTGACAGAATATGACATTCAGTATGTTTCCCAGAAGGCCATTAGGGGGAGTGTTATGTCTGAATATCTTGCAGAGAAACCAATCGACGACTATCAACCGATGAAGTTTGAATTTTCGGACGAAGACATCATGTTCTTAAAGATGAAGGATTGTGATGAGCCACTACCTGATGAAGGTCCTGAGAAAAGTTCCCAGTGGCAAATGATCTTTGATGGTGATGTCAACTCCTACGGTAGTGGAATTGAGGCAATCATCACGACTCCTCATGGCTCTCGTATCCCATTCACTGCCAGTTAACATTTCCCTGCACCAAAAATGAAGTCGAATACGAGGCGTGCATTATGGGGTTGGAAGAAGCCATTGATCTGAGAATCAAGAACCTAGATGTGTATGGAGATTCAGCGCTAGTTGTAAATCAAATCAAAGGAGAGTGGGAGACGCGGCAACCCAATCTGATTCCTTATATGAACTACGTAAGGATGCAATTGCCTTTCTTTGACCAGGTGGAGTTTCATCACGTGCCAAGAGCGGAGAACCAGATGGCAGACGCTCTGGCGACGTTATCCTTAATGTATAAGGTGAATTTTTGGAATGATTCTCCAAGAATAGTCATCTCGCGCCTTGATAGGCCAGCATTTGTGTTTGCGATAGAAGAAGCTTCTGATGGCAAGCCATAGTATTATGACATCTAGAATTTTCTCAAGAATCAGGAGTATCTGCCTGGGGCTTCGGACCGGGATAAGAAGACCTTGAGGAGGTTGTCTGGAAATTTCTATCTAAACCAAGATGGTGTACTCTACCGGAGGAATTTTGACTTGGTACTGTTGAGATGCATGGACGAGAAAGAAGCAAGTCTGCTTATGGAAGAGGTCCACGAAGGTGCCTTTGGCATACACGCCGGAGGGCATGCCATGTCTCAAAAGCTATTGCGAGCAGGGTATTATTGGTTGACTATGGAGTCTGACTGCTTCAAGTATGCTAAGAAATGCCATAAATGCCAGATTTGTGCTGATAAGATTCATGTGCCGCCGAGTCCTCTGAACATCATGGCGTCGCCTTGGCCCTTTCCCATGTGGGGCATTGATATGATAGGCAAGATTGAGTCGACAGCATCCAATGGACATCGCTTCATCTTGGTAGCAATTGACTATTTCACCAAGTGGGTCGAAGCAGCTTCCTATGCGAATGTCACCAAACAAGTTGTAGCCCGGTTTATCAAGAAGGACATCATTTGTCGTTACGGAGTGCCTGAGAGAATCATTACTGATAATGGTTCAAACTTGAATAACAAGATGATGAAGGAACTATTCTAGAGTTTCAAGATTGAGCATCACAACTCTTCTCCCTATCGTCCAAAGATGAACGGCGTTGTTGAGGCGGCCAACAAGAATATAAAGAAGATAGTGCAGAAGATGGTGTTAACCTATAAGGATTGGCACGAGATGTTGCCCTTCACTTTGCATGAATATCGTACTACGGTACGTACTTCAGCCGGTGCAACTCTTTTCTCGCTGGTGTATGGTATGGAAGTTGTCCTACCATTAGAAGTCAAGATTCATTCTTTGAGAGTTCTAGTTGACGTCAAGCTTGATGAGGCAGAATGGGTGAGAAACATATTGAATCAGCTCAGTCTGATGGATGAGAAGAGGTTAGCGTCCATTGCGTATGGTTGTTTATATCAGATCAGGATGAAGAAAGCTTTCGATAAGAAGTTGCGTCCTCGAAGCTTTTAATCAGGCAAGTTAGTATTGAAGAAGATTCTCCCTCCACAAACAGATCACAGGGGCAAATAGACTCCCAACTATGAAGGTCCATATGTCGTGCGAAAGGTTTTCTCTAGAGGAGCCTTGCTGTTATCAACCATGGATGGTAAAGATTTCACATCCCCTGTGAATGCAGATGCAGTTAAAAAATACTTTGCTTAAAGAGACCCGCTGGAAAGAAAAAATAATATCCAGGAAAAAATAGGGCATCCCGGCGAACCACAAAAAGAATGGGTTCGGGCAAAAGTTAGGGATAAAAAGAAAAGATGTAAACCTGCAAAGTTGAAAACCCGAAAAGGTGACTTTGGCAAAAATGGGTATCCCGGTGAATTGAAAACCCGAAAGGGTCATTCAGGAAAAAGTTAGGGATTTTGAAAAGCAAATGACTGCGGTCTGCGTATTGATCTTCAGAGCATAGTGGATTGAGGGAGGACCTGAGGGTCGTTCATCCGAATTAATCTCTTCAGAAGACGAAGCATCGGAGAAGCATCGAAGTCATGCGACTCATACATGGATCGATACATGGTGTTTGTTTGTGCCACATTGCTGACATTTTGTATATTTCTATGCATTTCTGTAAATTTTTGTGTAGCTTCCTCTTTTCAGGGGTTGCATCTGTTGTATAATTTGCCTATTTACAGGCCATTTGTCAATAAAGCACATAATATTCAGTAAATTGTTGTTCTTGCTTTGGTTTTACTAGTTTGTTTGTGAAAAATGCCCGATGTTTTGATAAAACTTTGTGTACGTAAACTTGCAGGCTTTGCCAATAATCGTTAAAACTTTGATTCATTTGAACAATGTCATGGATGATGGCCGAGATAGTTTCTGTTGTGCAGGATATCTTGTTGTTTGTTCATGTTGCTTGGCCACACTCAGAAGCATGGGTCTAAGCTAGTATGATAGAACCAGGTAGTAGTTGGTCGGAAAGGAAGAGAAAGCAACAGACTCATACAAGACCATTAGGACAGAAAGGGATTGGACTGATTGACCCCAGGTTCCGGGACGAGAATCAAGGAAGCAAACTCGATCTTCCTAAGAGCTTTGATTCTTCCTCCTACTAGCTGCAGCCAAAGAAGAGTATAACAAAGGAGATCAGACAACCTCTTATTTATTTTATGCCTTTTGCTGCTCTACAATACTATTACTATACTCTCTCCAAAACGAAAGGGTCGTTATCCTTGGGGCAAGTTTCTCAGAGGTGTATCCCCGGTAGGATCATCATCCCTAAAGAAAGAAGGTACGTAGTTGGGACTCATTTATCTCCAGCAGCGGGCCTGATGCACCTTGTCCCTAGCAAGAGTCTGCTTCTACAAGAAAGGATATGCAAGTGTGAGGTTGAGTGGATACACTTCTCCCCAACAGTTTGTCTGTATGCACTTATTCCTCAGCGATTCAGGTTTGATTTGTTCGGTAGAATGAAGTCATCCTTAGAGGGTCGAGATTGATATCCCCCGTGCAGGTCAAGTGTGTGTGCTTATCCCCGGCAGATTATAGGTATACACTTACTCCCTGGAGAGTCAAGACCAGATTTCTTTCCACCAGGAAGACGTGGAACTCTTTCCCAAACAGTGGAGCAAAATTAGAATTTTGTTTCCCCATAGAGTCCAAATATGTTTGACTTTGTATCCCCTCAGAGTTTGACTACTGACTCAATCCCCAAGCAGAGGTTGATGTCGTTTCCCTTATTGCTTTTTCCCCTACGAAGTCGGCAAGGTATACTATTCCTTAGCAGAGTAGGTTCTCCCCCCGCAGGTTAGAATCATTTCTGAGAAAGTTTTTGGTGTATCACTAGCAGTTGGAATGTATTTTGATATTGATTTCCCACTGGGTAATCTCAGACAGGGTGGATTTGGATCTCCAGTGAGGTGGATTTATCCCCCAGATGTTTGTGGTTCCCTGCAGGGTTGTTGGTTTCCCCAGTATGTTAGTTTGATTCCAACGGTTGGTTGTCTTTCCCCATCCGGATCGTTTATTCCCCAGAAGAGTGGTATTTTGGAAGGCTATCTAGGGCATTTCCCTCAGTGAGAGTTAATTTGATTCCCAGCTGAGTGGATTGTGTTCTCGTCAAAATAGTGTTACCTAGGAAAGTTCTTTTTCTGGAGGCCATTCAGGGCTTGTCTTTCCCAGCTTAAGTTGTATCATAATTGGCATATTCCATCTCTCCCCAGTAGAGTTGGTCCTGTCTCTTCAGCATTTATTTTGCTGATTTGGTTCCGTTGCATTTTGCATTTGTGCATAGCATCCTCAGAAACGCGTAGCATTTCCATTTCGTATGGAGCATTATGTCATATTCAAACATATGCATTTGAAACATAAGCCAGGTTGTTACCTCTTTGTTTTCAGGTATATCTTCAGCAAACGGTTGATTTTACTTTGCTCGCGCGGTATTCAGACCCCGGCAAATGATGTTATATCCCTTTAGCAAGCGGTATCCAGACCCGACATATTATCAGTTAATTCCTGAGCCTGTGTGGTATCTAGATCACGGCAAAATATTTGGATGGATGTGTTCATCATATCATTCGTTCCCCCAACAGTGTTGCTTATTTAAGTTTCTTTTTCCCCGGCGGAGGTTTCTTGTGAATTGTTGTCAGATTGACTTATCAATTGCATGTTGATCCGACCTTCGGGTTTGATGCTCGCTTTTACTTAGTGAATGCCAGCTAGTTAGCAGATGTTATCAACTGCGTGTTGATGTGTCCCTCGGGTTCGATGCTCGCCTTTATTTAGCGAATGCTTGCTGGTTAGCAGATGTTATCAACTTTGTGTTGAGTCGGCCTTCGGGTTCGATGCCTGTTTTTATTTAACAGATGCCTGGCAGCGATGTCATATGTTCTTCTCAGCTTCGTGTTGAGCCGGCCTTCGGGTTCGATGCTCGCTTTTATTTAGCGAATGGTTGTTGTTGTACCCTAAAATTTGCCCAACCTTTTCTTTACCTGGTTTATGTTTCATTTCATTGTTCTAGCATACTGCATTGCATAGCATTTTGCATTTACAGGAGATCAGGATGTGTGTGTGCAACAAGAGGAATTTGTCAAGGGTTCTAAACCTAATAAAGAGGTTGTATTCAAGTCAACAAGGAGGTTATCATCATCAGAGACAAGGCAAAGCCCTTTGGATAGGCAGATATGTGTATGTGGTTCACCTCCTGTCTAGGAGGCCATTTGAAGGTCATCTGAGGATCCCAAGCCCATGGTCATGGGGGGAGATTATCATTTAAGCTCATTAGAGCCCTTGAGAGTCATTGTGGATTTCATTCAAGTGTTTATGACAAGTATGGAGAGTTACAATTGAAGATGGTGCAATTAGGGTTTTCATCTGGTCAACCCTGAGTCAACTATGAAATTGAAGGAGATGAAGACTCAATTCCAGGTATTTCTGGTCGAGGAATGTTGTGTTAAGATACATGGGATATCATTTCAAGATCAATTCATCAAGAAGCAAGAGTGTGAGGAGTTACTGAATTAGGGTTCTCAGTGTAAAATCCCTTGTTTAGTGTCTAACTTCAATACCACCTATCTCAAGATACAAGTTTCATCTAAACTTTTGACCAACATGAAACTTGTAGAGCATGTTCTTAGCTTTCTTTTTAGTACTAGAAGTCCTTGATTGGATTTCTAGAGCTCAAGTTATAAAACAGACAAGTTACAGGCCCTCAGATGAATGTGATTTTGGTCAACAAAAGTTAACCAACTTCCAAGACATTTTTGACCTAGAAGGATGTTTCTCCTCAACTTTTTATGAACATGAAAGGTGTTCCTCATGATCTAAGCTTTCCAAATAGTACTAGAAGTCCTTCATCTGATTTGTAGAACTCAAGTTATGAAGCTTGCAAGGCAGGGGTATTTTGGGAAAGTAGGATTACAGGTCATTTTCATTATAGGTCATTTTCACCACTTTGCACACTTCAAATGGAAATCTTTCCAACATCAAACTTGCTCCAAATAGGGCCATTTGCATTACCAAATCATCTCTTGTCATGGTTGAAGCTTGGGTTGAATAATCCCTAATTGAATTTCCATGAAAAAGGCTTAAAAAGGGAAAAATCATATTTAATTCATTTGAAAACACTTGGTACCAACCTTATGCATATTTTGAGTGCAAATGATATTTCAAATGCAATTCCATCCTTGGATTAGAGTTTTGAGTGCATCTTAGTGTCCATTTTCAATATTTCTTCAAGAATAAGCAACACATCAAAAGCATGCCATGAGACCAAATCAAGGGGCCACTCTCAACCTTTAGATCAGCCTACACCTTATGCAAGTCAGCTATGCCATTTTTACAGCTTGGCAAGTACAATTTCATGCACTATTCACATTGCCATAAAGTGAAATTTTGAAATCCAATTGGGCTTGAGGAGCTTTCCATTGGGCTTTCTCTTGATCTGAATCCAACATACTTAATCCCAGGATCATTCTCATGCCCTCAGAGTTGACATTGGTGAGAAAATAAGCAAGAACATAGTGAAAAAAGTGAGAGCAAAAGTCAAATTCGTGTTTGACATTTCACAGAGTTTCAATCAAAACTAAGCATCCTAAAACACTCCTTGAGGTTCATAGAAAGTTTCTGGTTGGTTTATTGCAAGTTTCACCCACACACTGAGCTCTGAGGAAGTTTTTTTTCTAGGTTTCTTTCTTTCAAGTTTTCTCACTGTTTAACCATTGTTCTTGCACCATATTTACATATTATTGATCCTCTTGTTGCATAGATCATTTCTGGTATCATTTGCTGGTTGTTCATGAGTTTTTTCATTTGAGCACGTTTTCTTGTTTTTTTCGTTTTTCTTTATTTAGGCAATTTTATGGAAAAATATTGATTGATTCTTATTCCTTGTGATGAGTAGATGAGTTTTGATATAAAATTTGTAGATTTTGGTTAACATTTGATGCACCTGCATTTTGGTTTTGGTCGGTCGTGAGGTAGGGGATGACCGGAGGTGGCTCCGACCACTGTCTGGTTTCCCTCTCTTTTGGCTTGAGGACGATGATGCGTTGGCTAGTCCTCAGGCGTTGGATCTACTTACTTTTTTATTTTATGGCCCAGATTAAGAAACACCATGGTCTTGCATTGAGTCATTACACACAATCCGTTTTAAATTCTCATTAAATGACTTGGCAGCGTGAGAGCCACTTGATCTGCATACTTTGTGATCAGACGCGCCTGGATGAATCCCACCATAGGCCTTGGTTGACCGTGTATCACTGGATTGTCACGTTTTATTTTATTTTTGTTTTTCTGTTGGGTTGGGCTTGCTAATTGCACCCCTCTTGCTGAGCCCATGTGCGTTTTGAACTATTCTGGTTTACTTTTCACACCACGCTTTTATTCATTTTATTTTTATTTTCTTTTGTTTTTATTTTATTATCTGTTTAGAAATTAAATCTTGAAAAATACTTCTAATGACCCTAAAATTCAACAAAAATATATTTTGGACTCCTTGAGATGTCCTCTGAATTTAGGATATTTTTATTTTATTTTATGAGTTATTTTGAAATTAAAAAAGGAGTTTGTCTTTGGAAGTGTTTTACATGGCTTAAATCTTAATATGTTTTGTTCTTGAATTTGTTTCTCTCATTTCCTTTTGATCCAATGAATGAAATTTAATCCTCATATCAATGATGAGTTAATGAATTTTTTAGGACCATTTTGCCCATGTTAGTTGACTTTTGAGTTGACTTTTGATGCATTCCATTTGACCCTAAACAATCCTCCTTCACAATGGAGCACCCTTGTGAATCAATTTCTATGGTGATGTTGTAAAGTAACTTTGATTGAGATCTTTTGGCCTCTGATTGCCAACACATTTATGATCTTCTTGTATTTTATTTGATAGTTTTTGAATCATTTTGCTATTTTTAGGGTAGATTGCAAATCAAGCTATCCAAAGGAAGGTTCATACAAATACATTGACCTAGTTTGCTTTGGATATGACATTTTTGGATCCTTTGAACCTTCAATGCCTTTTGATTCATGTTGCTAATATGTTGAGGATGATTCTTGTTCATTTTCAGGTCATTATATTGTGTTTAGCTTGTTCTTTTGGTTGCTTACTTTTGAGCTTTCAATTAGGGTTGCTTTGTGAAACATGTGTGCTTTCCTTTGGGAATTGGCTTGCACTTCTTTGTGCTTTGCTTTGATTTGGCTTTTGAGAGCTTTTAGTTTATGTCCCTTTCTGTCCAATGACCTAGGAGTGTCATTTAAGGTGGCTTGGTCCCTCCTTTGGAGGTACTTGAAGCATGCCTAAAATGATGGAATCCTTGAGGACATTTCTTGGTGATTTCTTTGTGCTTCTTTGTAATTTGCTTGTGATGCTCATGGTTGAGTGTCTATTATGAGTTCCTTGCTGTCCTCATATGATCTCCCATCCTCACTTTTTTTTAGGTTTTGTTTACCTTTCATTTGTGTTTGGTTTTGTGCCTTATGGTTGATGTTGCTTGGTTTAGGCCATTTCATCCCATTTTAGTGCACTTGTGTGTTTCTTTTGGTGCATTTTCTTGTCCTTTCTTCTCTTGCATATTTCTTTTTGTTGCTTGAGGTTGAGACGAGCTTGTGGAGGCTACTGCCCCACACCAATTTCCTCCCTCATTCCATGTTTACATTCTTACATGTTTATGTTGTTCTTGTTTCCTCTTTTGTCTCTTTTCCCTTAGGGCCTCTAATCTCTCTTGTTCAAGAGAGGTTATGACAGACATTAGGACCTTCACCATGTATGATAACATTAGGTAGCATTCCCTTTATCTAAATCTTAGGATCACCATTGTATGACAACTTTAGGTTTGAGTTTAGTCCCCCTTTAGTTTGTGTCTTTCTCTTCTCATCTCCTAAACAATCCAAAACACCTAATAAAGGTTAATGAATATTGTATGTTACGAGCTACTTGGGAAATGGTTGTTGAAGGGTTTCCTTTAAATGGCTTAATTTTTTAGAATATCACCCTTTGGGTGATATGCGACGCATTCACTCCTAAGTCATAGTCTCTAGTGCGATATGAATTGCAAACCAATTCAAAAACCCTTCTCCTCTAAAAAAACACAAAAAACAAAATCATCCAAACTTCTTTTTGCCCTTTGGGGCCTTTAACTTTGGAAAACCATTTTCATAACAAGAATGTTGTTAACTCTTAGTTCTATCGCAAATGGTAACGTTTAAGTCTCCAATGGTCGAGCTGCATACACCAAACTACTAGAACTGATTGTTAACCCTACTAGTCTAAAAAACATTTGAACCAATTTGTGGTCTTGTTAACCCGAACTACGTTTGCTCTGATCTTTCATACCAAATGAAAGTACGTAGGTACAAGACGCAATATCTTGGAGAGCAACCTTCCCCCCTTTCACCCGTAGTTAGCCGAACAACGTTGGCTCTGACTTCTCATTTCAGATGAGATACGTAGGCACAAAGCGTTGTTGCTTTATCGATTCACTTCTTTTTCTTTTGTCCTCAAGCCTTTAGTTAGATAGTGTTCCATCACCCTTTTAGATATACAACAAGCGTGGATCCCGTCGAGTACGAAGGACGTGAGGGGTGCTAATACCTTCCCCTAGCGTAGCCAACTCCCGAACCCGAGATTTGGTTGCAATGACCGATCTTATCCCTCTTTTTGTTAGGTTTTCTCTGAGCGTTTCCTTTCCCTCTCTTGGGATAAATAACGCATGGTGGCGACTCTTCTATCATAGCCGGCCTCGATTTTCGCAGTTGCGACAGCTGACGACTCTGCTGGGGACATCGAACGACCCCTATGCGAGTCAATCCTAGCGCTTGTTTGTTTATTTTTGGGTGTGTACATATGTGTTTTATCTTTCTTTATTTGCTTTCTGCATTTTACTTTCCACATGTTTCATTATTGTTATGTTGTAGGGAGGGATTGTTCCATTGAGAGATAAGCCAGACCCAGGCTTGAGTATAGACTTAGCATTAGAAGTGGAAAGTAGTGGTGAACCTGTATGCCTTGCATGCACCAGCTAGCCATGAAATTCGCGCTCAGACGAGATTCTCTTTGACGATTTTCTTTCTGGCCCTTTGGGCTCGAAGGAATTTTGGATCTGGGGATTGTCGACTCTGGGAACCGATCACTTGTGAGTCATCTAAGTGAGGCCTCTTCAGAAGATGATGATGTCAAACCAGAAATGGTGAATGTATCATCATTTCTAGAAAGTCTGTGACGCTGATGAACGCATAGGATGCCAAACCTTGTCAGTGGATAGGTCCTTACCTGTGAGAGGGATGGGGGTGCAGGAAACTCTAGCTTTCAGACTACCCAGTTCTTTACAGTTTGGATTTGTGTTCTTGATATCAAGGGGTCCTAATGGCAATGTTGGTTATGATTAAAGTGAAGCTCCGGTCGTCTCAAACTACAGCACAGCTATCTTGATCCCTTATTGCATATGCATTTTGCATTTTCATTTGCATATCATTAACATGTATCTGTGTTGCAGGTGTATTTTTCCTCCCCGATTCTAGTGATCTTTGTTCCTTTTCTGACATGGAGACTTTGAATAAGACAGATGCCTACAAGCTCCCTTCTCCTGATATCAGTTCCCTGTTGAGTTTGGTTATTTTAGCAAATCAGAAAGTGAGAGAAGAGTTCAAGGAATCTTATGGGAAGTTACTCAGTCTGGTCTGCAAACCTTCAGTGTTCGAGTTGAATGGCTTATATGCTCTGCTACAGTTTTATGACCCTCAGTTGAGATGTTTTATTTTTCCTGACTATGTTCTGGCGCCGACATTGGAAGAGTATGTTGCATTACTAGGGGTTACAATATTGGATCAGATGCCTTTCTACCATGATGATGCTGAACCTGATCTAGCTAGGCTTGCTTCAATTCTTCACCTTGATGCCTCATAGTTCTTAGGAAAATTGACCAAGTTGAATGGAGCGTATGGGTTTCCCCTACCTTTTCTAGTTGACAAGGCTTTACAGTTCGCAAAAGACGGTTGTTAGATTGTATTCAATGCCATTCTCGCATTATGCATATATGGTATCATTTTGTTTCCTAACTTGCCAGATTTTGTGGATACAGATGCCTTCTATATTCTTGCTTCAGGGAATCCAGTGCCTACCCTGTTAGGGGATGTTTACCATTCTGTCCATTACAAGAACGAGAAGCGAAGGGGTAAAAATGTGTCTTGCTGTGTACCCATGCTGTATAGGTGGTTCTTCAGTCACCTTCCGAAGACAGGTCCGTTTGTTGCTACTGTTGGCACCTCAGATTGGTCTACTAGGTTAATGGGTTTATCTGCAGAAAACATCATATGGTTTGATCATGACATACTTGGCACTGAAATCATATATAGTTGCAGTGGTTTTCCGAATGTTCCATTGGTCGGAAGGAAGGGTTGTATTAACTATAATCCCTCTTTGTTGATTAGACAATTTGGATATGCTTTGAAGATTCCTCCTAAGGAAGAAGAGATATAGGAATCTCTGTATCTCACAGGATTGCTAGAAGCTGATACTTTGGTTAGAATGGAGTATGCATGGAGTAACATTCACAGACGAGGTAAGGCAATGTTAGGAAAGAGCAACAATCGAGCTTATGACCCCTACGTGGTTTGGATAGGATAGAGCCGCTAAGTCTCTAATGCCATTCCCCTCATTTGCGCCCTTGTACCCCGTCATGCCTGAAGAACCTACTACCGTGGATATTCAGAAGTACAACCAACTGTTGTGTGAAAAGGAAGAGTTGAAAAGATAAAATGAAGAATTAGAGAAAGAAATCATCCAAATCTGAAGTGAGAAGATTGATGATGTCCATGCCTTCAAGAGACAAACTGAACTTGTTAACAAGCTAGGTACAGACTTGACAAAGGAGACTGGCGACAGAGAACACTCGGGCCGAGATTCGAACGATGTCTATAGTGTGCTTGCTACCAAAAAGAAGGATCTGGACAAGGCTTACTTGGAGATCTCTAAATTTGAATCAGTATGGAATGCCATGCTCACTAACAACAAAGAGCGTGAGGACAAGATGAAACAACAGATTGTCAGGTTGAAGACGCAGCTCAAAGCGAAGGACAAGAAAATCTCAGCGGAAGAATCACTCAGATACAACAGTGAGCACAGATTAAACCAAGCTATCGTAGATCTGAAGGATTGTAGGTTGAGATCAGACACCAAGAGATGCAGACTTGAGGCATGCTTTGGAGAGGGAGCCTGAGACGACCATTTTAATAGTCTACAGCGCACCATTAACCGGCGAGAGCAACTCATATAGGGTCTACTCGCCAGACCTGATCATCCCGAAACAATAAAGCTGCTTGTGGATTTCCGGACTCGCCGTCCAGCGTGACTGTCCTTATCTCTTTCTTTGTATCTTGTTCGTTTTGCTTCTATGTCGACTATCATCAGGATTATTGATTAAGGTCATTTCTATTTGTACTCAATTGATGTATGCACACTGTCCGTTGGCCTGTTATTATATGAGGAGTTATGATTCTGTTCGCTTGTCTATGGGATTCTCCATGGTTGTGTCTTCTTCTGGAAACTAGAATTGAAGGGGAGATCTCCCTGTTGCATATATACATGTCTGCATTTAGCATCTTTTTTGCATTGCAGGTGCATCGGAACTATTTTCTTATCTCCTGTCTTATTTTAGTTTGTTTCAGGATTGCTGATAAAGCAGGTCACCGGTACGCAACTAAAGGCAATCAGAGAAGAATCATGGAACAGATGCAAGAGCAAATGCAGGAAATGAGAGACATAATGGCTCAATTTATGGAAGTTATTGTTAGATGCCCAATTGTGCTTATTTGAGCTATCAAATTTGGGCATCTTTCGCTCCTTTTTGTCCTAAAAATGTATTAAACCGCCTCGCTTTAGTTGATTATGCATCATTGTGTTAAATGCTCTTGGTCCATTTGACTTGTGTGCTATTGTGCAGGATTTGAGCTTGAAAGAATATAATTTGAATACACAAGAGAGTTGACAAAGGAATCAAGCAAAGAAGAAGAGCAAAAGCTGGTTCGCTAGGCAAACACTTGGCGAGTGAGTAGCGAGTGTTCGCTGCAGCCTCGCCCAGTGAGCTGTTAGCGAACACTCCCAGACTTGGGTAGAAGCATTCTTGGCATCATTCACTGGTAGCGAGTAGATGGTGAAAGATTCTCTATGCGAGCTCCCAGCGAGCACCTAGCGAGCAACTCCAGAACCAATCAAACCATCCTTCGCTGGCTGGTTCGCTGCAGCGAAGACATAGCGAAGCAAAACAGAAGAAAATCTGCAGTCCTCGCTAGCATGTTCGCTAGGCGAGGCTGTAGCGAGCGTTCGCTAGCAGTTCGCCTAGCGAGCAGGTAGTGAACGTGCCAGATTTTATGCTTTCTATAAGTAGCAGGTGCTACTTTTTGGACATTATCTTTTTTTACTCGTTTTACATAGTTTCTGCTAGAGAGGAGATTTTTGTGCCCTAGAACATTTTTGGCTCTCATTTCTTCATCTCTTAACATATTTCAACAAAAAGAAGGTGGATTCTCATCCAAGTTGGATCATTCGACTCGGATGTTCATCAACCTTCTTCCGAAACTTCTTTTGCAAGCTACCATGGAAATGAGTGGCTAAGTTCTTTATTTTGTCAAGGTTAGATGTAGGTGATCATTAAGCTTTGTATGTATATGGATGATCCTCATTTGTAAAACTCTTTGATGATTAATATATGGTAAAAATCTTATTTTATTTATAACCTTTTGTGTTGGTTCATGATCGAAAGATATTTTCCAACTCTTGACCTAGGTTTTCATCCATCTCCTTTCTTGAGCTAGAAATAGTCTTGAATGTTGTTGTTCACTAAAATGTTAAACCTAAATGTTGTCATTTTGATAGATTGTGTGAGAAATCAACAATGGATCAAAATGAGAAATATCACAATGTGAGTTAGAGATAATCATATTGGGAGGATATTGTGAATGTGTTTATCATTAAAAAGAGTTTATGCATTGTTGATCGAACATATACATGCAAAGTGATTACCGAACCCTAACTTTGACAATCTTTATTTAAATCGTAAAACCAATATTTTTCCGCAGTTCTTACTTTTATGCAAAGCTACTGTGACTTAAAACCAAACCCCCTTTTTGTTACTATAAAGTTACAAATTTATCAACTGTCGAACGACAGCAATATCTCATATTCACTGTGGAGACGATAACAAAAACCCTACACTTTACCACTGTCTTAACAAAATGGCGCCGTTGCCGGGGAATGATGCCAATTGATATTGCGAGCATCGCAATAGTTGCTGAATTTTTAACTTTGAATTTTTTTTTACTTGTGCTTGTAATCTGTTTGGTCTAGTGTGCAGCCTTTGTTTTATGTGAGGACAGATTCCTGAGGACCAACTTATTTTTGATCCCGAGATCGAGAGAACCGCAAGGAGACTGAACAGCAGAACAAGACGGAGGAGACAACAAGCTAGGCAAAGACAAGAGCAAGGAGAAAGTTCCTCTACACCACCACCATCACCATATTTCACACCAATTATGGCAGCACCTCCACCACCACCACCTCCAGTTTCCACTCCATGCACAAACAGTCCAAGACATACAGCTCAGTTTGCACGGAATCTTCAAAACGGAAGGCAAGCTGAGATGAAAACGGGAATCCTAGCTCTAGTCTATCAAAATCCTTTCACGGGACTAGACCATGAGGATCTGTCCACCCATCTTACAAAATTATATGAGATTGTTGGCGCAACGGGAGCAACAGAAGCTGACGAAGAGTCATTGTTTAGGAGACTATTTCCTCATTCCTTGATTGGAAAAGCGAAGGAGTGGTACCTTGATCAATCGACAACAATCATGACGGATTGGAATCTTCTAGAGGAGAAGTTTCTTGAACGTTTCTTTCCACATAACCGATTCATGGAGGCTAAAACTGCGATTGCGGTATTTTCTCAAGGAGCTAGTGAATCACTAAACGAAGCATGGGAGCGATACAAATCTATGTTAAGAAAGTGCAAGGGACACGGTTTCGATGAGCTCACTCAAGTTCAAATTTTCCGCAATGGACTCCTTTCGGTTCACAAGACCTTATTGGATGCTACGGTGGGAGGTTCTTTGATGTCAAAAAGTGCAGATGATGCAATTGTAATTATTGATAAGATGGCACTTAATGATCATCAAGGGAATCATAACCGTGGGGTGACTCAAAGAAAACCGGGTGTGCTCGAGTTAGGGACAAATGACGCTATTCTTGCGCAAAACAAGCTTATCTCACAACAAGTGGAACTCTTAACTCAACAAATAAAAGAGTTAAAAGAACCTTCAAAAGCTAAACAAATAGCTTGTTGTGAACTTTGCAAAGGTGAACACGACACCGGATTTTGTCCACCTCCAGGATTTGAAGAAGTTAATTACATGGCAAATCAAAGAGATTATCAACCGAGGCAACATCAGCAACAACACCACCAAAATCTACAACAACAAAACTATCAAGGCAACCAACCTAGGGGAAACTATCAACATAACCAAGGTTTTGGGGGTGGTCCTTCCAACCGTCAAAATCCCTATCAAACTCAACAACCACCGGTCGTAGCTTCAAAATTGGAAGAGACATTGACGCAATTCATGCAAATGTCAATGGCGAATCAAAAAAGTAACGATGCGGCAATTAAAAATCTTGAGACTCAAGTTGGTCAACTTGCTAAGCAATTAGCGGAACAACAATCCGGACCATCTTTCTCGGCAAATACGCAAACAAATCCTAAGGAGCATTGTAAGGCTATAAAGACGAGAAGTGGAAAAGAGTTGGTTGACGAGAGTGAAAAAAGAGAGGTAGAGAACAAAATTGATGATATTGATGGTGAAGTTGGGAATTGGAGTGAGGAGGAAGTTGAAAAGAAAGAAAAATTGGTTGAATGTGAAAACAAAAAAAATGGTGAAGTTGAAAACAAAAAAAATGGTGAAGTTGAAAATGAGAAAAATGGTGAAGTTGAAAATAAAACAAGTGAAAAAGTCATGGTGGAAGAAGTGAAGAAGAAAAAAGAGCGAAATTCTAGAAGGAAGGAGGTAGTGAGCACTACTCCGGTCCAAAATTTACCTTATCCACATGCTCCATCTAGGAGAGAAAATGAATGGCATTATACCCGGTTCATGGATATCTTTAAACAACTCCAAGTCAGTATCCCGTTTGCCAAAACTTTGGAGCAAATGCCAAAGTATGCCAAGTTTATGAAGGACATACTCACCAAAAAGCAAAGTTATACGGAGCCGAAAACAGTTGTTCTGGATGCGAGTTGTAGTGCCATCATCCAAAGGACTCTACCGAGAAAAGAAGTTGATCCGGGGCGAGTCACCTTACCGGTTACAATTGGCGACGTTTATGCTGGGAAGGGGTTAATCGATTTGGGGTCAAGCATCAACCTTATATCTTTATCTATTGTGAAAAAGCTTGGCAATATTGAGATTAAGGCCATCCGTATGAGGTTGCAATTATCCGATAAGTCTACTACTCACCCTCATGAAGTAGCTCAAGACGTATTGGTAAAGGTTGACAAGTTTTTCTTTCCGGTTGATTTTATTGTTATTGATATGGAGGAAGACGATGATGCGCCGCTAATTCTCGGAAGACCATTCATGAAAACCGCTCGTATGATGATTGATGTCGACGATGGTTTAATGAAGGTGAGGGTACAAAACAAAGAAGTCACTTTTGACCTTTTTGAAGCAATGAAGCACTCAAATGACAAATGTGATAGTTTCTGAGTTGATGTAATTGAGGAAGCCACCTTTGAAGTTTCCAAACATGTTCATGCTATAACTCCCATGGAGCTAGCTCTTAATGACTCTTTTGAAGTTTTAACACTTGAAGAAGAAGAAGCTCTTGATGAATGTTTAAAAGAATTTGATAGTCTTAAAGAGTTACAACCATGGGAAGTGGAGGAGGAAGTGTTGAAAAAGGAGGTTAATGATGAAAAGCCAATGTTTGAATTGAAGGAGTTACCAAATAACTTGAAGTATGTATTCCTAGATGAAACCGAAGAAAAGTCGGTTATCATAAGCAACCTTTTGTCCAAAAGTGAAGAATCCCGTTTAATTGATGTGTTAAAAAAGAATCGAGAAGCGATGGGGTGGACTTTTTCCGATCTCAAAGGAATTAGTCCTTCCTATTGCATGCACAAAATTTTAATGGAGGAGGATTTTAAGCCGGTGGCTCAACCACAACGCTGCTTAAATCCTACAATGAAAGAGGTTGTTAGGAAGGAAGTTGTCAAATTATTGGATGCGGGAATGATCTACCCTATTTCGGATAGCCCTTGGGTGAGTCTGGTGCATGTGGTTCCTAAAAAGGGTGTCATTACCTTTATTCGTAATGAGAAAGATGAGTTGATCCCAACAAAGGTAGCAACGGGGTGGAGAATGTGCATTGACTATAGGCGGTTAAATATCGCAACTCGGAAAGACCACTTCCCACTTCCGTTCATGGACCAAATGTTAGAGAGACTTTAGGGACAACAATTCTATTGTTTTCTAGATGGCTATTTCGGGTACAACCAAATTACGGTTGACCCGGCCGATCATGAGAAGACGGCTTTCACGTGTCCGCTTGGAATCTTCGATTACCACAAAATGCCCTTTGGGTTGTGTAATGCGCCGGCAACTTTCCAAAGATCCATGCAAGCCATTTTTGCCGACCTTATAGAGAAAACAATGGAAGTTTTCATGGATGACTTTTCGGTGTTTGGTGGTTCTTTTGGTTTATGTTTGGAAAATTTAGAAACTGTGCTTGAAAGGTGTGTGAATACTAATTTGGTGCTAAATTGGGAGAAGTGCCACTTTATGGTAACAGAGGGGATTGTTCTCGGTCACAAAGTTTCGTCAAAAGGGCTTGAAGTGGATCATGCTAAGGTAGATGTGATTGAGAAGTTGCCTCCTCCAGCTAACGTAAAGGGTATCTGAAGCTTTCTTGGGCATGCCGGTTTCTACCGGCGATTCATCAAAGACTTCTCAAAGGTGGCTAGGCCTTTGAGTAACTTGCTGGCCAAGGACCAAGTATTTCTCTTATCTGATGAATGTTTAAAAGCTTTTGAGATTTTGAAAGAAAAATTGGTCACCGCTCCAATCATAATTGCTCCGGATTGGAATTTAAATTTTGAGCTAATGTGTGATGCTAGCGACTATGCTATTGGAGCGGTGTTAGGCCAAAGAAAAGACAAAAATTTTCATGCTATACACTATGCAAGCAAAGTTCTTAATGAGGCACAAATTAATTATGCCACAACAAAAAAAGAATTGCTTGCAATAGTGTATGCACTTGAAAATTTTAGGTCATATCTCATTGGGTCTAAAGTGATTGTTTATACCGACCATGCGGCGATAAAATATCTGCTAACCAAACCGGATTCAAAGCAAAGACTTATCCGTTGGATCCTTTTGTTGCAAGAATTTGATGTAGAAATTAAAGACAAAAAAGGGTCGGAAAATTTGGTGGAGGATCATTTATCTCGCCTTGTCAATGTGGAGGTGACTACTTTAGAAAAGGAAATCCGAGAAGAGTTTCCTGATGAAAAACTCTTTAAAGTTCAAGTGAGGTCGTGGTTTGCGGATTTTGCAAACCACAAGGGGAGTGGTTTTGTGCCGACCGACCTAACTCCTAACCAAAAAAGGAAATTCCTCTCGGATGCCAAGTACTATGTGTGGGATGACCCTTATCTATTTAAGCTGGGAGGTGATAATTTTTTAAGGAAGTGTTACCGGTGATGAAGCGCAAAGTATTCTATGGCATTGTCACAACTCGCCTTATGGCGGCCAATTCAATGGGGCTAGAACGGCAAATAAAGTCCTTCAATCGGGATTTTATTGGCCTTCTATTTTTAAAGACGCAAATGCCCATGCGCAAAGTTGTGACAGTTGCCAACGAAGTGGTGGAATAGGTAAGAGAGATGAGATGCCTTTTCAAAACATTCAAGAGGTTGAATTATTTGATTGTTGGGGTATCGATTTTTTCGGACCATTCCCACCCTATTTTGGAAATGAATACTTGTTGGTTGCAGTTGACTACGTGTCAAAGTGGGTTGAGGCGATTGCCTCACCAAGGGCGGATTCTAAAACGGTCATAAACTTTTTAAAGAAAAATATTTTTTCCCATTTTGGAACCCCCCGGGTATTGATTAGTGACGGAGGGTCACACTTTTGCAATTCACCGTTGGAAAAAGTTTTACAACATTACGATGTAACGCATAGAGTGGCAACTTCGTACCACGCACAGGCTAATGGTCAAGCTGAGGTGTCTAATAGAGAGATTAAGAGAATTTTGGAAAAAACAGTGTCGAACTCTAGGAAGGATTGGTCGCAAAATTTGGATGAAGCTCTATGGGCGTATCGCACGGCCTATAAAGCTCCAATCGGGCTAACTCTGTTTCAATTGGTTTATGGTAAAACATGCCATTTGCCGGTTGAAATGGAGCACAAGGCCTTTTGGGCCTAAAAATTTTTTAATTTTGATAATGAGTTGGCCGGTGAAAAGAGGAAGGTGCAACTTCTAGGAGTTGGAAGAGATGCGCAATGCCGCATACCACTCAAGTTGGTTGTACAAAGAGAAAGTTAAGGAATACCATGATAAGAAGCTCCATAAGAAGGAATTTGCGCCGAGGCAGCTTGTACTATTGTTCAATTCCAGGTTGAGATTGTTCCCTGGCAAATTAAAGTCAAAGTGGTCCGGTCCATTCCGCGTTAAAAAGGTAAAAACCTTTGGGGCAGTTGTCATTGAGGATACGGAGAAAAAGGACAGTTAGACGGTAAATGGCCAGCGTTTAAAGATCTATCTCGGCGGTCATGTGGACCGAGAAAGTTGTGCTTTTCTTCTTGATGTTCTGGTTTAAGCATCATGGACCGTCGAGCTTATCCGATGTTAAATAAGCGCTTGTTGAGAGGCACCTCAACATTGTAAGTATTTAATGTTTTCTACTGTGTGTTGTGAGTTCTATGTGTTGTATGCTTTTGTTGGACTAGGCATGTGCTGGTTATGCTGTGAATTTGCAAATTCTGTCATGCTCGCTAGCAGCTCGCTAGGCGAGCATGTAGCGAGTGTTCGCTGGCTATTCGCTTAGCGAACCCTACGAAACTGACAGTTTTTAGTTTGTGGTGGGCCACTCACATAGGCCCAAGTGTATTTTATTTTGATTTGTTTTGGTCTCACACGGTTTACACTCATTCTCTCACTCACAAACACTCTCATTCTCATTGTTTCTCATATTGCATAAGTTCTTTTCCCACATTCCTTGCAAACCCTAATTGCTTCAAGTTCTCTCATCTCTTCTGCATCAGGTTTGCCCATCTCTTTTCTTTTTAATCTTTTCTGTTGACATTGTTTGTAATTGAGGGATTTAGGTCAACTTTTGCATGTAGGGATTTGAGAATATTTTAGGTTGCATGTATATCAAGAACAACCCTCATCATGATAAATCTGTTAGTTTGTAGAATTGTGCTTAATAATCTTTGCATTAGTGATTTATGTTCCAGCAGTGGCTGTTTTTGAAAAAAATTGCAGTGTTCGCTAGCAGCTCGCTAAGCGAAGTTGTAGCGAACATGACAGATCCTGTTTTTTTTATGTTGCTGATGCCTAATATCTGTTGCTGCTGTGTGTTGTGTTTTTTTTATGTTGTGTATGCAGATGGCTTCAGGTAACTCTGGAAAGAAAAGAAAGGTCGGAAGCACATCACGATTAGTTCCAATTCAGTTTGATAATGATAGGTTTGTCGGGGCGAAACAAGCTACCCGCTTCATGGCACTGCAGAAGCGAAAGATTCTTCCGGAAAGAAGGTTCACCATTGACCCGGAAGGAGAATACATAACATTTGCAGGGTTGATGAATAGCAAAAAGTGGGGGATTTTGGTGTCCCCAACCGAAAGCTACAGCATAGATGTTGTGCGCGAGTTCTATGCTAACGCACTTCCTGATGATGATGAACCGTTCACTTGGTCTTCAAGAGTGTTCAGTCGTCAAATTGCTTTCGATAAGGGCGCCATAAACCATGTGCTCGGAGAACCACTCCACTTGGTTGAGAATGAATTGGACACCTACACTCGGAACTTGAGGCTTCACCCAAATATTGATGATATTTCTGCTGCTCTCTTGTTGGAAGGGAAGAGTGTAGAAAGGAACCATTCTGGAGAAGCTGTGAGGTTTCACAGAGAAGACATGAACCCATTGGCTCAGCTGATTTTGATGTTGGTTCTTTCGAACATCAAACATAAGTCACATACCTCAATAGTGTCGATCCCAGTGGCACGTCTTGTTCATGCTATTCTTACAAATGTGTAGATCGATGTGGCGGGGACTATAGCAAGAGAGATGAAGTCGGTTATAGAGAGCGGTCTTAAGTCTGGGGGGCGAACTAATTGCCCCCTTGCTTTTCCCTGTCTGGTTATGGCTTTGTGTTCTCAGACTCGGATAAAGCTTCCTGCCCGAAGTTTGGTTAAGATTCTTGCTGCTGTTGATGATAATTATGTGAACAAATATTGCAGACCAAAGAATTATAGGGGTGGTGCATCTGCTGGTGGTGTCGGGACTACTGATGGTCTTGGTGGTTTTTCTCAAGGGTTTGACCCTTTCCAGCAAGCAGTATGCAACTATAATTGGGATTGGATGGCTGCGACACAGTGGGCGATGGTTGACATTCATGACTCGATGCAGGTGTTACAGCTCCAGATCTGTGACCCCTCCACAGAGCGTCCTATGATGACGCGTGAGCAGTTTATGCAGCACACGAGCTGGCCTGTGGGCAGACCTGTTTTCGGAGAGGGGGCGGGTGCGAGTGGTCCCGGTGCTGATGTTGATGTTGCTGATGATGATGAGGTTGAGGGTGAAGAGGATTCTGATGATGACAGTTCAGAGGAGGAAGAGTCTGAGTCCAAGGAGGACTGATCTTTGATTTTTACCTGTTTCAGTTTACTGTTTTGTTTTGATTTCTGGATTTTATTTTGTTCTGGATTTTATTTTATTCTGATGTTTTGGGTTGTACTATTGGGGTGTTTTGTCCCCCAGGCACATTTCTATTTCTTTAATTTCAGTTATGATTAATAGTTTTTCATTTAATTTTGTTTTTAATAATTTTTTATGGATTGGTTGATGTCAAAACCTTCTAGATTGGTTGCTCTCCGAAAGAAGTATCCAATGAAGGTGCATCCGAGCTTGGATGGCAATGATAAAAAAATTAACAAGCGATTAAAGCTAAGGTACATGGTTACCTTCGGTTAGAATTCTAGAATGCATGCGGAACTTTGTTCTTTTTGTGATAAAATATTGTCTCTTTGCAACATAATGGAATGAATGAGTCACTTAGGTTTAGAACCACAAATTGTGAGGAGACCTCCATTATGTACTTAAATGCTGGATTATGATAAATCGTGTTGATTCATTTAATTCATGTTCTGTCTTTTATTATTATGAATTTGTGGAAGTTAGTTGAAATGATCAAGGCACTTGTTTCTTTCGAGTACAACCAGTTCCAAATACAAACTTACCCGTGAGTTGAGTGAGTATTCGTGAACCCCTTTAATCTTAAATAGTTGAATCTCGGCTTGAAATAAAGCGAGACTTCAAAAATCTTTTTTCTTGAAAACCTGAAATTTTTTTTATTATTGTTCTTGTGCCGTAAAAAGTAAAGAACATTCACTTTTGAAGGAAGTAGAGGATAAGTTGGGGAGAAGGAAAATATAAGTGGGTAATTTACCACAACTCATGAAAAACCAAGCAAGCATCGAAGAGGATTGTGAAAAAAAGAAAAAACACTTGTTTTATGAACATGGTGTAGAAAGAAAATGATCAAAAGAAAAGAATAATCATGAATGCTTGCTTGGAAGATAAATATTGAAAAATTGAGTTGTGGAACAAGAGTTGTAAAGGTTTCAAATGAGTATCAAGATTGAACGAAGTTTGAATGTGTGAATTGTTGTACAAGTGAATGTCTCTTTTGCATCGGCAAATTCGTTTCAATGGCTTTAGATATGTCCCTTGTTTGTAAACCCGACCAAGCTACAACCGGAAAAGACCTTAGTGATCTTCGTACTTCCACATTTTCATTTATAATTGCTAGACATTATATGAATTAAATTGATTTTTGCATTGTTTATTGGAGAGTGAAATTGTCCCCGCGCTTGCATGTGCGAAATTTCTTCATATTCGAAGAGGAGAGATAGGGTGATTCATTCAAGATAGCATTGTTATGAATTGATAAATGTTTTGTATTGCTTTAAGATTTTAGTTCTTGTGCATTGTGTTGTTCTAACCATTGGAAACGCGTATTTGGTTGAGTCGCTTGTATTTGAGCCATTTGATCCGAGTTCGGAAAATCCTTTTTCTTTAAGCAAATCCTCTAGATCTTCAAGAGGCATACTTTGCTTGAGGGCAAGCAATATTCTAGTTGGGGAGAGTTGTTAGATGCCCAATTATGCTTATTTGAGCTATCAAATTTGGGCATCTTTCGCTCCTTTTTGTCCTAAAAATGTATTAAACCGCCTCGCTTTTGTTGATTATGCATCATTGTGTTAAATGCTCTTGGTCCCTTTGATTTGTGTGCTATTGTGTAGGATTTAAGCTTGAAAGAATATAATTTGAATACACAAGAGAGTTGACAAAGGAATCAAGCAAAGAAGAAGAGCAAAAGCTGGTTCGCTAGGCGAACACTTGGCGAGTGAGTAGCGAGTGTTCACTGCAGCCTCGCCCAGCGAGCTGTTAGCGAACACTCCCAGACTTGGGCATAAGCATTCTTGGCATCATTCTCTGGTAGCGAGCAGATGGCGAAAGATTCTCTAGGCGAGCACCTAGCGAGCAACTCCAGAACCAATCAAAGCATCCTTCGCTGGATGGTTCGCTGCAGCAAAGACATAGCGAAGCAAAACAGAAGAAAATTTGCAGTCCTCACTAGCATGTTCGCTAGGCGAGCATTCGCTAGCAGTTCGCCTAGCGAGCAGGTAGCGAACGTGCCAGATTTTATGCTTTCTATAAGTAGCAGGGGCTACTTTTTGGACATTATCTTTTTTTACTTGTTTTACATAGTTTTTGCTAGAGAGGAGATTTTTGTGCCCTAGAACATTTTTGGCTCTCATTTCTTCATCTCTTAACATATTCCAACAAAAAGAAGGTGGATTCTCATCCAAGTTGGATCATTCGACTCGGATGTTCATCAACCTTCTTCTGAAACTTCTTTTGCAAGCTACCATGGAAATGAGTGGCTAAGTTCTTTATTTTGTTAAGGTTAGATGTAGGTGATCATTAAGCTTTGTATGTATATGGATGATCCTCATTTGTAAAACTCTTTGATGATTAATATATGGTGAAAACCTTGTTTTATTTATAACCTTTTGTGTTGGTTCATGATCGAAAGATATTTTCCAACTCTTGACCTAGGTTTTCATCCATCTCCTTTCTTGAGCTAGAAATAGTCTTGAATGTTGTTGTTCACTAAAATGTTAAACCTAAATGTTGTCATTTTGATAGATTGTGTGAGAAATCAACAATGGATCAAAATGAGAAATATCATAATGTGAGTTAGAGATAATCATATTAGGAGGATATTGTGAATGTGTTTATCATTAAAAAGAGTTTATGCATTGTTGATCGAACATATACATGCAAAGTGATTACTGAACCCTAACTTTGACAATCTTTATTTAAATCGTAAAACCAATATTTTACCGTAGTTCTTACTTTTATGCAAAGCTACCGTGACTTAAAACCAAACCCCCTTTTGTTACTATAAAGTTACGAATTTATCAACTGTCGAACGGCAGCAATATGTCATATTCCCTATGGAGACGATAACAAAAACCTGACACTTTACCACTGTCTTAACAGTTATGCAGACTGTAGCCAGTGGACAAGACCAACTCAGGACTTTGGTGCAACCTTTGATTGCACGGGTTAACGACGATGGTGTATTACATGGAGGGGCGGTTACCAACCCACCTCATGTTGAGACTCAGCATGCTAATAACGCTATCCCCAATGCTGGCGGGAACGGAAATAGCAATGGTGTTGGAAATGTAAATGCAACTGGGAATGATAATGGAAATTTTGAAACCAATGGTAATATCAGTGGAAGAATTGGTAATACCGGAGTTGGTAATATTGGAGTCCGAAATGCAGGGAACGTCGGAAATATCGGTCAGGGAAATGGGTACGGGCATGAAGCTAATGGAGTCAACCAGGGTAATCTATATCAACCATGGCTTGAGGATCGACAGGAAGACCTTTTTCTCGGTGAAAGATGAAATGTTCGTTGAAGCTGATAGAAGATTTAAGTTATTGGAGGAACAGATGAAGAACCTTTCTAATCAGAACTCTATGGGGCTAGAAATGGCCAATCTAGGGTTGGTTCCAGACTTAAGGGTGCCACTCAAATTCAAAGTTCCCACGTTTGACAAATACAAAGGGGATACTTGCCAGAGGGTTCATGTGCGATCCTACTATCGAAGGATGTTTGTGTATTTAAATGATGAAAAGATGTTGATACACTTCTTCCAGGACAGTTTCTCTAGACCATCACTCGAGTGGTACATGGGACTGGAGCCCACTCAGGTTAGAAGTTGGAAAGACTTGGTAGAGGCTTTTGTAAAGCACTATCAGTATAATAGTGACCTCGCTCCCAACAGGGTCCAGCTCCAGAACCTTTCCCAAAAGAATGGTGAGTGCTTTAAGGAATACGCCCAGAGGTGGCGTGAACTCGCAGCTAGGGTACAGCCTCCGATGGTGGAGCACGAACTGATGGACCTATTTGTGGCTGCTTTATCTGGCATGTATTATGAGAAGCTTATCAACTGTATGTCTGGCAGCTTTTCCGACATGATAATCACAGGGGAACGCATAGAGAGTGATTCAAGCAGGAGAAGGATCCTCAGCTGGAGGAGGAGGAAAGAAAGTCTTTAGCAAAAAAAGGTGCGGGGGAGAAACCAACTCGGTATCTAGCTTTCAAGGAGGACGGAGAAATCATCCTCATAATCAATATTATCAACGACAGGTCGCTAGTGTTACGATCCCTATACCACAGCAACAACAACCACAACAACAACAGCAATGGCAGCAGCAGCCACCCTAACAAAACCAGCAAGGTTATAGAAGATACTCTGAACGGCCCAAGATGGCAAATAGAGTGTTTGATCCACCACCAATGTCATATTCCCAAGTGCTTCAAGCATTGTTACAATTGCAGTTGATCCAAAAGAGGACTCTGGCTCCTATGACCGGTACACCGTCACCTGGTTATGATGCGAATGCACGATGCGAGTTCCATTCCGGGGCACCTGGTCATAACATTGATAATTGCAAGGCTTTCAAACATAAGTTGCAAGATCTGATTGATAGTAAAGCAATAGATTTTTCGCATGATGCGCCAAATATTGTGCAAAACCCTATGCCAAATCATGGGTGGGCCAGGGTTAGGGTTGTTTTGGTAGAGGAGGGGTTAGATCTGATAGCAGACGTGAACAAGTTGAGAACGCCATTAAGTTTTATGAAGGAGAAACTACTGAAGGGGGGAGTGTTCCCAGGCTGTAGTGAAGGTTGTGTCAATTGTTTGAGCCACCCCGAAGGATACGATGATCTGAAAAAGTGTATTCAAAGCATGATGGATGTAGGAATGCTACGATTCGATCGGACCGCTGAAAAGAAACCTATGGAAGTAGTGGAGGAGGAGCAGGATGAAATTGCAACGATTTCAATCCCATATAAAATTATCACTATTCCAGTGCCTCCAAGGCCACCTATAATAATCATCACCAAAGCAGGGCCTGTGCCGTATGAAAATACTAAGGTTATCCCGTGGAATTATGGTGCCGAAGTGTTTTGTAACGGGCAGAAGGTGGATTTGAAGAGTTTGCCTGTCGATTCAGTTGATAATTTGGTAGGAGCCGGAGGAATTACCAGAAGCGGTAGAATCTTTTTGTCGCCTGAAGTGGTGACTGAGAAAACTGATAGAGGGAAAGGCAAGATGGTGGTAGAAGAAATTCCTCGGGTGGGTGAGAAAGAATCTTTGGCAAAGGATATGGAAGAGTTCATGAAGTTGATTAGAAAAAGCGATTACAAGATAGTCGACCATCTGCAACAAACTCCTTCCAAGATTTCTATACTATCGCTACTGTTGTGTTCAGAAGCGCATCGAAGTGCGTTGTTGAAGGTTTTAAGCACTGCTTATGTACCACAGGAAATATCAGTCAACCAGCTCGAAGGAGTGGTGGCGCATGTGAACGCAGGAAACGGCCTGGCGTTTACAGATTTGGACTTGACGCCAAAGGGCAGAAAACACAATTTGGCACTGCATATTTCACTTGAATTCCGAGGAACTGTGATGTCACACGTCCTTGTTGATACAGGTTCGTCCTTAAATGTGTTGCCAAAGAAAGGCATTGATGAAGATAGATCATCAAGGTCTTTATTGTACACCAAGTGACTTGGTCGTGCGAGCCTTTGATGGAACCCGAAGATCTGTTTTTGGGGAAATAACTCTGCCTATCCAAGTGGGCCCGGAAATATTTGAGGCGGTATTTTACATCATGGACATTCAGCCTGCTTATAGCTGCCTGTTGGGTCGCCCATGAATACATTCTGCTGGGGCTGTTACGTCCATATTACATCAGAAGCTGAAATATATGGTCGGCGGTAGTGTTGTGACAGTATGTGGAGAAGAGGATATCATGATTAGCCACCTATCATCTTTCAAATATGTTGAGGTAGACGGAAAAATTCATGAGACTTTGTGTCAGGCCTTCGAAGCTGTTCAGGTGAGGGATGAATCTCTGGTTGTGAGCAAGGAACCAGAAGTGGCTATGTCATCTTTCAAGGAGGCTCAAGCGGTAGTACAAGCTGGGGCATCACAGGGATGGGGAAAATTGATAGACATACCTCAGAAGCAGGACAAGTTTGGTCTAGGATACTTCCCAGCATTCGCATCATCTTCTCAGAGCGTGCCGCGCTACAAGGGGCCCATCAAGTTTACCAGTGGGGGTGTCATTTTTGAGCAAATCAATGTTGTTTTTGATGATGAAGCCGGAGACAGTGATTGTGAAATGGACGCCTGGATCCAGCCGAGCGCTCCCGGACAGAAGCTATGCAATTGGTCCATTGAGGAATTTGTCCAAGTGACACGTGAGCAGTAATACTTTATTTTCTTAGTTATTGTGTAACCCTATGTTCTACCCGGAGCATAGCGGTATTTTTGTTCAGGGCATGCTTGTTTATGTTTGAACCATCTTTTAATCATTAATCAAAAGGCGTTTTTTCTCATTCGAATTTTGTGATCCTTGTTTTTCTTGTTTTTGTTTTCTAACATTAAAATGGCAATGTGGTTTGTGTTTGTTTTGTTTGCATATCATTTAAGCATAAAATCATCATCATTGCAGGTTACACATTTCAGATACCATCGACTCAGACTCGGTGTGACTTTGACAATCCGATCTTTCAAGCAGAAGAAGAGATTGATGAAGACGAAGACCTACCAGAAGAGCTTGCTAGATTGTTGAGACAAGAGGAGAAGGTCATCCTGCCTCATCAGGAGGAAGTCAAATTCATCAACCTGGGAACCGAGGAAGATAAGAAGGAAGTCAGGATAGGGGCCGCGCTGCAAAGTGAGGTCAAGCAAAGATTGGTTGAGTTACTCCAAGAGTATAAGGATGTCTTTGCTTGGTCATATGAAGATATGCCTGGACTCGACACGGATATTGTAGTTCATCGCCTGCCTCTTCGAGAAGAGTGTCCTCCTGTTAAACAGAAACTAAGAAGAACCAGGCCTGATATGGCAGTGAGGATCAAGGAAGAAGTCCAAAAGCAATTAGACGCCGGATTTCTTGTCGTAAAAAATTACCCTTCGTGGGTCGCAAACATTGTGCCCGTGCCTAAGAAGGATGACAAAGTCAGGATGTGTGTTGGCTATAGGGACCTGAATAGAGCGAGCCCAAAGGATGATTTCCCACTCCCTCATATTGACGTACTTGTTGATAACACCGCACAATTCTCAGTGTTTTCCTTCATGGACGGCTTTTCCGGATACAATCAGATTAAGATGGCGCCGGAGGACATGGAGAAAACGACTTTCATCACGCCATGGGGGACATTCTACTATAAGGTAATGCCTTTTGGTTTGAAGAACGCAGGGGCAACTTATCAACGAGCAATGGTGACACTCTTTCACGACATGATCCATCATGGGATTAAAGTATATGTCGACGATATGATTGCAAAGTCCCAAACAGAGGAGGGGCATCTGGTGAATCTTCTAAAGCTGTTTGAGAGATTGAGGAAGTTCAAACTTAGGTTGAATCCAAACAAGTGTACTTTCGGCGTACGGTCAGGAAAGTTATTGGGGTTTATTGTCAGTGAGAAAGGTATTGAGGTCGATCCTGCAAAAATCAAAGCAATTCAAGAAATGCCAGCACCAAAGACCGAAAAACAAGTACGTGGTTTCTTAGGTAGATTGAACTACATTGCTCGGTTCATATCTCACCTCACAGCCACTTGTGAGCCACTATTTAAGTTATTAAAGAAAGATCAGGCGGTCGTTTGGAATGAGAATTGTCAGAAAGCATTTGAGAAGATAAAGGAGTATTTACAGGAACCTCCGATACTGATGCCTCCAGTAGCAAGAAGACCATTGATTATGTACTTGACGGTTCTTGAGAACAGTATGGGTTGTGTCCTCGGTCAACACGACGAGACTGGAAGAAAGGAGCATGTGATTTACTATCTGAGTAAAAAGTTCACAGATTGTGAGTCCCGTTCTCGATGCTTGAGAAAACGTGTTGTGCACTTGCTTGGGTTGCCAAACGTTTAAGACAGTATATGCTTAACCATACAACCATGCTGATTTCGAAGATGGATCCGATCAAGTATGTCTTCGAAAAGCAAGCACTTTCAGGAAGAATTTCCAGATGGCAAATGGTATTGACAGAATACGACATTCAGTATGTTTCTCAGAAGGCCATTAAAGGAAGTGTTTTGTCAGAGTACCTTGCCGAACAGCCTATCGAAGACTATCAGCCAATGAAGTTTGAATTTCCTGACGAAGACATTATATTACTCCGGATGAAAGATTGTGACGAGCCACTACCAGATGAAGGTCCTGAACTTGGCTCCCAATGGAAGTTGATATTTGACAGTGTCGTCAACTCATATGGAAGTGGAATTGGGGAAATCATTACAACACCCCATGGGACTCACATCCCATTCACTGCCAGATTGACATTTCCGGTCACCAACAATAAAGCTGAGTATGAAGCGTGTATCATAGGTCTCGAAGAATCTATTGATTTGAGGATCAAGAATCTCGATGTATATGGCGATTCCGCACTAGTTGTGAATCAAATCAAGGGAGAATGGGAAACTCGCCAACCTAATTTGATTCCCTACATGAATTATGCAAGGAAGTTGTTACCTTTCTTCGACAAAGTGGAGTTTCACCATGTACCGTGAGCGGAGAATCAGATGGCAGACGCTCTGGCAATGGTGTCTTCAATGTACAAAGTTAATTTTTGGAATGAAGCGCCCAGAATAGTTATCTCCCACCTTGATAGGTCCGCTTTCATATTCGCCATTGAGGAGGCCTCTGATGGCAAGCCATGGTATTTTGATATCCAGAATTTCCTTAAGAACCAGGAGTATCTGACTGGGGCATCCAGTCGAGATAAGAAGACTCTAAGGATATTGTCTGGCAATTTTTATCTGAATCAGGATGGTGTACTTTATAGAAGAAACTATGATTTGGTTTTGTTGAGATGCGTGGATGAAAAAGAAGCAAATCTGCTTATGGAGGAAGTCCACAAGGGTACTTTTGGTACGCATGCCGGCGGACATGCCATGTCTCGAAAGTTATTGCGAGCTGGGTATTATTGGCTTACAATGGAGTCGGATTATTTCAAATTCACGAAGAAATGCCATAAGTGTCAGATTTATGCCGACAAGATTCATGTGCCACCATGTCATTTGAATGTCATGTCATCTCCATGGCCCTTTTCCATGTGGGGCATTGATATGATTGGAAAGATTGAGCCTACTGCATCCAATAGACACAGTTTCATCCTAGTATCCATCGACTATTTCACCAAATGGGTTGAAGCAGCTTCTTACGCCAATGTCACCAAGCAGGTTGTGGCCCGGTTCATCAAAAGGGACATCATTTGCTGATATGGAGTACCTAAAAGGATCATAACTGATAATGGATCTAACCTGAATAATAAGATGATGAAGGAGCTATGTCAGAACTTCAAGATTGAGCATCACAATCATCCCCCTATCGTCCGAAGTTGAATGGCGCAGTCAAAGCAGCTAATAAAAATATCAAGAAGATCGTGCAGAAGATGGTTGTGACCTACAAAGATTGGCACGAGATGTTACCCTTTGCTTTACATGGATATCGCACCTCGGTGCGTACTTCAACTGGGGTAACTCCCTCTTCGTTGGTGTATGGTATGGAAGTTGTCCTGCCACTAGATGTCGAGATACCCTCCTTGAGAGTTCTGGCTGACGTCAAACTAGATGAAGCAGAATGGGTGAAGAATAGATTGAATCAGCTCAGTTTAATGGATGAGAAAAGGTTGGCGTCCATTGCATATGGTTGTTTATACCAAAGCAGAATGAAGAAGGCCTTCGACAAGAAGATATGCCCTCGAAGCTTTCGGGAAGGTGATTTAATGTTAAAGCGGATTCTCCCACCACAGAATGATCACAGAGGCAAATGGACTCCTAATTACGAAGGTCTGTATGTTGTAAGGAAAGTTTTCTTTGGAGGAGCCTTACTACTTTCGATTATGGATGGTGAAGATTTCACATCCCCTGTGAACGCAGACGCAGTCAAAAAATACTATGCGATCCGCTGGAAAGAAAAAAGAAAATCCAGGCAAAAATGGGACATCCCGGCGAACCATAAAAAGATAGGTTCGAGCAAAAATTAGGGATAAAAAGAAAAGATGTAAACCCGCGAAGTTGAAAACCTGAAAAGGCGACTTTGGCAAAAAAAGGGTATCCCGGTGAATCGAAAACCCACGAGGGCGATTCAGGAAAAAGTTAAGGATTGAAAAAGCAAATGACTGCAGTCTGTGTTGGAACTTCATTGCTTAATGGATTGGGAGAACCTGAGGGCCGTTTTATCCGAATCAATCTTTTCTGAAGACGAAGCATCAGAAAAGCATCTAAGCCATGCGAGTCATAGATGAGTCGTCCCATGGTAGTTGTATGTACCACATTACCGACATTTTTTATATCTTTGTGCATTTCTTATTTGTCTTTGGCGCAACTTCCTCATTTCAGGAGTTGCATCCCTTGTAAATTTGCCTATTTTCAGGCCGTTTATCAATAAAACATGCTATTCAGAAAATCTTTGTGTGCTTGGTTTTAGCTCTTACCATTTTGTTTGTGGAAAACACCCGATGTTTTTGATGAATTTGCACATACATAAACTTGCAAGCCATGGCCAATAACTGTTAAAACTTTGACTTAACTGAACAACGTCACGGATAATGACCAAGATAGTCTATGTTGTGTAGTATCTTGTCTGTTGTTTTTACAGGTTTGTTATCCTTATTGCATCTCTCTAAGAAGGTAAGAATGGAGCCATTTTCCCCAGCCAAAGTTTGTCCCCCAGCAATTAAAAGTGGTTTCTTCATCCCAGCATGGTGGTGTGCGCGCGGGCGTACGGTTATCCCCAGCAGTTGGTTGATACATGTTTCTAATTCCCAGCGGGTTGGATTTATGCTTAACAGAGTAGTTTTACCTAGAAGTCTTCTCGGAGACCATCCAGGGCTTATATGCCTCAGCATGAATCTGTTTGCACAAGACGTGTCTAGTATTTTCCCCGGCAGAGTGGGCTCTTTCTCTCTAACATTTATTTTGCTAGAGCGGTTCCTTTGCATTTGCATCGTGCATAATATCTACCTAAACGCGTAGCATTTCCATTTCGTATGGAGCATTACGCCATTTTCAAACATTTGTATTCTGAAGTGTAAGCCAGGTTGTTTCCTTGAAGGCCAATCTTCTTTTCCAGCAGAAGTTGTTTGATTCAGGAGATTTTTATACCGTCCCTAACGGAGTGGTGGGTGAACTGATATTCCTTGGCATAGTCGTTTGTTTAAACCTCTCCTCGTTGGAGTTTTCTTTGCAAGTCGTGAGTCGGTTGATTCCGTCCTCTTGTTCTTATCCCAACTTCAGGTTGGTACCCTTTGTTTCATCCCAACTTCAGGTTGGTATCCTTTAGCTTTTATTCCATCTTTTGGTTGGTATGTCTTGTTTTATCCCAACTTCAGGTTGGTATCCTTCGGTTCTTATCCCAACTTCAGGTTGGTACCCTTTGTTTCATCCCAACTTCAGGTTGGTATCCTTTAGCTTTTATTCCATCTTTTGGTTGGTATGTCTTGTTTTATCCCAACTTCAGGTTGGTATCCTCTGGCTTTTATTCCATCTCTTGGTTGGTGTGCCTTGTTTTATCCCAACTTCAGGTTGGTATCCTTCGGTTCTTATCCCAACTTCAGGTTGGTACCCTTTGTTTTATCCCAACTTCAGGTTGGTATCCTTTTGTTTTATCCCAACTTCAGGTTGGTATCCTTTGGTTTTTATCCCAACTTCAGGTTGGTATCCTTTAGCTTTTATCCCAACTTGAGGTTGGTATCCTCTGGCTTTTATTCCATCTCTTGGTGGGTATGTCTTATTTTATCCCAACTTCAGGTTGGTATCCTTCGGCTCTTATTCCATCTATTGGTTGGTGTGCCTTGTTTTATCCCAACTTTAGTTTGGTAATCTTTGTTGTGGTCAGTTCGCTTTCGTTTAGCGTTTTCGGCGATTTCAACTTTAGGTTGATAGCTTGGGTTTGGCTTTATTCAATTTTTACGGTAATCCCAACTATTGGGTTGTTAGTGTTTGATTTATATCCCCCATGGATTTTTTTTATCCTATCTTTGGATGGTATCCTTGTATTTTGGTCTTCTGGTGGATGTCTGTTCCCCATAGAGTCGTTTGACTAAGCTTCTCCTTTCCCCAGCGGATTATGTTTGTGATCAGAACAGTTATCTCCGAAGATTCTCGTTTGCAATTTATTTCTGCGGTTGGCAAATTTAAGGGCTCTTTGGTATTCAACCATCTTTTACCTTGATGGTGTGAAAGTCGTTCGCTTTCCACTCATTCAAGTCTAAGTCGTTTGAATAGGGGCAGCTGTTGTACCCCAAAATTTGCCCAACCTTTTCTTTACCTGGTTTATGTTTCATTTCATTGTTCTAGCATACTGCATTGCATAGCATTTTGCATTTACAGGGGATCAGGATGTGTGTGTGCAACAAGAGGAATTTTTCAAGGGTTCTTAAACTAATCAAGAGGTTGTATTCAAGTCAACAAGGAGGTTATCATCATCAGAGACAAGGCAAAGCCCTTTGGATAGGCAGATAGGTGTATGTGGTTCACCTCCTGTCTAGGAGGCCATTTGAAGGTCATCTAAGGATCCCAAGCCCATAGTCATGGGGGGATATTATCATTTAAGCTCATTAGAGGCCTTGAGATTCATTGTGGAGTTCATTCAAGTGTTTATGACAAGTATGGAGAGTTACAGTTGAAGATGGTGCAATTAGGGTTTTCATCTGGTCAACCCTGAGTCAACTGTGAAATTAAAGGAGATTAAGACTCAATTCCAGGTCTTTATGGTCGAGGAATGTTGTGTTAAGATACATGGGATATCATTTCAACATCAATTCATCAAGAAGCAAGAGTGTGAGGAGTTACTGAATTAGGGTTCTTAATGTAAAATCCCCTATTTAGTGTCTAACTTCAAGACCACCTATCTCAAGATACAAGTTTCATCTCAACTTTTGACCAACATGAAACTTGTATAGCATGTTCTTAGCTTTCTTTTGAGCACTAGAAGTCCTTGATTGGATTTCTAGAGCTCAAGTTATGAAACAGACAAGTTACAGGCCCTTAGATGAATGTGATTTTGGTCAACAAAAGTCAACCAACTTCCAAGTCATTTTTGACCTAGAAGGATGTTTCTCCTCAACTTTTGATGAACATGAAAGTTGTTCCTCATGATATAATATTTCCAAAGTGTACTAGAAGTCCTTCATCTGATTTGTAGAAATCAAGTTATGAAGCTTGCAAGGCAGGGGTATTTTGGGAAAGCAGGATTACAGGTCATTTTCATTATAGGTCATTTTCACCACTTTGCACACTTCAAATGGAAATGTTTCCAACATCAAACTTGCTCCAAATAGGTCCATTTGCATTACCAAATCATCTCTTGTCATGGTTGAAGCTTGGGTTGAAGAATCCCTAATTGAATTTCCATGAAAAAGGCTTAAAAGGGAAAAATCATATTTAATTCATTTGAAAACACTTGGTACCAACCTTATGCATATTTTGAGTGCAAATGATATTTCAAATGCAATGCCATCCTTGGATTAGAGTTTTGAGTGCATCTTGGTGGCCATTTTCAAGATTTCTTCAAGAATAAGCAACACATCAAAAGCATGCCATGAGACCAAATCAAGGGGCCATTCTCAGCCTTTGGATCAGCCTACACCTTATGCAAGTCAGCTATGCCATTTTTACAGCTTGGCAAGTACAATTTCATGCACTATTCACATTTCCATAAAGTGAAATTTTGAAATCCAATTGGGCTTGAGGAGCGTTCCATTGGGCTTTCTCTTGATCTGAATCCAACATACTTAATCCCAGGATCATTCCCATGCCCTCAAAGTTGACATTGGTGAGAAAATAAGCAAGAACATAGTGAAAAAAGTGAGAGCAAAAGTCAAATTCGTGTTTGACATTTCACAGAGTTTCAATCAAAACTAAGCATCCTAAAACACTCCTTGAGGTTCATAGAAAGTTTCTGGTTGGTTTATTGCAAGTTTCACCCACACACTGAGTTCTGAGGAAGTTTTTTTTCTAGGTTTCTTTCTTTCATGTTTTCTCTCTGTTTAACCACTGTTCTTGCGCCATTTTTACATATTATTGATCCTCTTGTTGTATAGATCATTTCTGGTATCATTTGCTGGTTGTTCATGAGGTTTTTCATTTGAGCATGTTTTCTTGTTCTTTTCATTTTTCTTTATTTAGGCTTTTTTTTATGGAAAAATATTGATTGATTCTTATTCCTTGTGATGAGTAGATGAGTTTTGATATAAAATTTGTAGATTTTGGTTAACATTTGATGCACTTGCGATTTGGTTTTAGCCAGTCGTGAGGTAGGGGATGACCGGAGGTGGCTCCGGCCACCGTCTGGTTTCCCTCTCTTTTGGCTTGAGGACAATGATACGCTGGCTAGTCCTCAGGCGTTGGATCTACTTACTTTTTTATTTTATGGCCCAGATTAAGAAACACCATGGTCTTGCATTGAGTCATTACACACAATCCATTTTAAATTCTCATTAAATGACTTGGCAGCGTGAGAGCCACTTGATCTGCATACTTTGTGATCAGACGCGCCTGGATGAATCCCACCATAGGCCTTGGTTGACTGTGTATCACTAGATTGTCACGTTTTATTTTATTTTTGTTTCTCTGTTGGGTTGGGCTTGTTAATGGCACCCCCCTTGCTGAGCCCATGCGCGTTTTGAACTATTCTTGTTTACTTTTCACACCATGCTTTTATTCATTTTATTTTTATTTTCTTTTGTTTTTATTTTATTATCTGTTTAGAAACTAAATCTTGAAAAATACTTCCAATGACCCTAAAATTCCACAAAAATATATTTTGGACTCCTTGAGGTGTCCTCTGAATTTAGGATATTTTTATTTTATTTTATGATTTATTTTGAAATTAAAAAAGGAGTTTGTCTTTGGAAGTGTTTTACTTGGCTTAAATCTTAATATGTTTTGTTCTTGAATTTGTTTCTCTCATTTCCTTTTGATCCAATGAACGAAATTAAATCCTCGTATCAATGATGAGTTGATGAATTTTTTAGGACCATTTTTCCCTTGTTAGTTGACTTTTTAGTTGACTTTTGATGCATTCCATTTGACCCTAAACAATCCACCTTCACAATGGAGCACCCTTGTGAATCAACTTCTATGGTGATGTTGTAAAGTGATTTTGATTGAGATCTTTTGGCCTCTGATTGCCAACGCATTTATGATCTTCTTTTATTTTATTTGATAATTTTTGAATCATTTTCCTATTTTTAGGGTAGCTTGCAAATCAAGCTACCCAAAGGAAGGTTCATACAAATACATTGACCTAGTTTGCTTTGGATATGACATTTTTGGATCCTTTGAACCTTCAATACCTTTTGATTCGTGTTGCTAACATGTTGAGGGTGATTATTTTTCATTTTCAGGTCATTATATTGTGTTTAGCTTGTTCTTTTGGTTGCTTACTTTTGAGCTTTCAATTTGGGTTGCTTTGTGAAACATGTGTGCTTTCCTTTGGGAATTGGCTTGCACTTCTTTGTGCTTTGCTTTGCTTTGGCTTTTGAGAGCTTTTAGTTTATGTCCTTTGCTGTCCAATGACCTAGGAGTGTCATTTAAGGTGGCTTGGTCCCTCCTTTGGAGGTACTTGAAGCATGCCTAAAATGATGGAATCCTTGAGGACATTTCTTGGTGATTTCTTTGTGCTTCTTTGTACTTTGCATGTGATGCTCATGGTTGAGTGTCTATTATGAGTTCCTTACTATCCTCATATGATCTCCCATCCTCACTTTGTTTTAGGTTTTGTTTACCTTTCATTTGTGTTTGGTTTTATGCCTTATGGTTGATGTTGCTTGGTTTAGGCTATTTCATCCCATTTTAGTGCACTTGTGTGTTTCTTTTGGTGCATTTCCTTGTCCTTTCTTCTCTTGCATATTTCATTTTGTTGCTTGAGGTTGAGACGAGCTTGTGGAGGCTACTGCCCCACACCAATTTCCTCCCTCATTCCATGTTTACATTCTTACATGTTTATGTTGTTCTTGTTTCCTCTTTTGTCTCTTTTCCCTTAGGGCCTCTAATCTCTCTTGTTCAAGAGAGGTTGTGACAGACATTAGGACCTTAACCATGTATGATAACATTAGGTAGAATTCCCTTTATCTAAATCTTAGGATCACCATTATATGAAAACTTTAGGTTTGAGTTTAGTCCCCCTTTAGTTTGTGCCTTTCTCTTCTCATCTCCTAAACAATCCAAAACACCTAATAAAGGTTAATGAATATTGTACGTTACGAGCCTTAAGCTACTTGGGAAATGGTTTTTGAAGGGTTTCCTTTAAATGGCTTGATTGTTTAGAATAGCACCCTTTGGGTGATATGTGACGCATTCACTCCTAAGTCATAGTCTCTAGTGCGATATGAATTGCAAACCAATTCAAAAACACTTCTCCTCTAAAAAACACAAAAAACAAAATCATTCAAACTTATTTTTTCCCTTTGGGGCCTTTAACTTTGGAAAACCATTTTCATAACAAGAGTGTTGTTAACTCTTAGTTTTATCGCAAACGGTAACGCTTAAGTCTCCAATGGTCGAGCTGCATACACCAAACTGCTAGAACTAATTGTTAACCCTACTCGTCTAAAAAACATTTGAACCAATCTGTGGTCTTGTTAACCCGGACTACGTTTGCTCTGATCTTTCATACCAGATGAAAGTATGTAGGCATAAGACGCGATGTCTTAGCGAGCAATCTTCCCCCCTTTCACCCGTAGTTAGCCGAACTACATTGACTCTGACTTCTCATTTCAGATGAGATATGTAGGCACAAAGCGTCGTTGCTTTGCCGAGTCACTTCTTTTTCTTTTGTCCTCAAGCCTTTAGTTAGATAGTGTTCAATCACCCTTTTAGATAGACAACAAGCGTGGATCCCGTCGATTATGACGGACGTGAGGGGTGTTAATACCTTCCCCTTGCGTAGCCGACTCCCGAACCCGAGATTTGGTTGCGATGATCGATCTTATCCCTCTTTTCGTTAGGTTTTCTCTGAGTGTTTCCTTTCCCTCTCTTGGGATAAATAATGCATGGTGGCGACTCTTTTGTCATAGCCGGCCTTGATTTTCGCAGTTACGACACCTGCTGGTTAGCAGATGTTATCAACTTCGTGTTGAGCCGGCCTTCTGGTTCGATGCCTGTTTTATTTAGCAGATGTCTGGCGGCGATTTCAGATGTTCTTCTCAACTTCGGGTTGAGTCGGCCTTCGGGTTTGATGCCTGTTTGGTTCAAACAGATGCCTGATGGTGATATCAGATGATCTTTCCGACTGAGTGTCGTTGCCTGTGCGTTAGCAGAGGTTTCTTCTGACTGCGTGTCGAGGCTTCGTGATTGGTAATTAGTTAGCTTGTTGCCTTTGCAACTATCAGATTCAGTTATCTCCAGAGATTTTTGTTCCCAATAACGGATTTGCAGTTCTATTTCTGCGGTTGGCAAATTTCCGGGTTCTTTGGTATTCAACCGTCTTTTACCTTGATTGTTTGAAAGTCGTTCACTTTTCACTCATTCAGGTCCAAGTCACTTGAATAGGGACAACTGTTGTACCCTAAAATTTGACCAACCTCTTTCTTTGCTTGGCTTATGTTTCATTGCATTCTTAGCATTTGCATTTGCATAGCATTGTCCTTTATAGGGGATCAAGAGAGTTGTGTCATTCAAGAGAAGTTTTTCAAGGGTTCAAGCTCAAGCAAGAGTGTTTATTCAAGTTATCAAGTGATTACAATCATCAGAAAGTGGTCAAAGCTCTTTGAGGAAAAAGATTGATGGTTGTTGCTTATCTCCTATCTTGGGGGTCAACAGAGGATCATCAGGGGTACACAAGTTCATGGTTATGGATAAGATATGTTTCAGAAGCTCATTGAGTGCTTTGGAAGCCATTATAGAGCTCATCTAAGCATTTATTTCATCTGCAAGAGGCCACAGTCAAGGGTTGTGCACTTAGGGTTTCATTTGGTCAACTCAAGGTCAACTGAGGACTTGAGGGAGTTTGAGACTTGGTTTTAAGTCATGGGAGCCATGGGAAGTTATGTTGAGACATATAGGATGTCATTTCAAGTTCAAACAAAGAAGAATCAAGAGTTCAAGAGGTTACTAAATTAGGGTTTCAGAGGATCTCAGTGTAAAATCCCCTTCTTTAGTGCTCAACTTCAAGGACAATTTACTTCATAATACAAGTTCAATCTAATTTTCTGTTAACATGAAACTTGTAGGGCGTGTTCTAAGCTTTCTTTTGAGTACTAGAACTCATCCATTGGATTTGTGGAGCTCAATTTATGATGCCAACAAGTTATAGGTCTCAGATGAACATATTTTTTGGTCAACAAAAGTCAACTCACTTCCAAAGCACTTTTGACCTAGAATCAAGTTTTTCCTCAACTTTTGGTGTACATGAAAGTTTTTCCTCATGATCTTAGCTTTCCAAAAAGTCCTACAAGTCCTTGATATCGCTTGTGGAACCCAAGTTATGGCTTTGGCAAGGCAAGGGTATTTTGGGAAAGTTTGATTATAGGCCATTTGTTACATAAGTCATTTTCATGCACTTGTGTACTTCAAATGAACTTTCAACCAACATGAAAGTTGCTCCTAGAGACTTCACTTACATCATGAAACTCAAGAATTGTGTGAGTTATGGATGGTTGTGAACATTTGGTGGGAAATTCAAGTGGAAAATGAACTTTAAAATGTGATTTCAATTGAATACATTATAGGTCATTTACATGTCTTATTTTGGTTCAATTCTCTTCAAGATGTACTCATGAGTAAAATGCACATTTTGGTTTTGGTTCAAGAGGCAAAATAGACGTGAAATTCAAGCTTGCTTCATAAATAAGTTTCACCTTCAAACTTCCAAATTGGATCACATACAAAGCCCAATCCAATTCCATTGTGAAATTCAACTCATGTGCTACAGAACTGAATGATTTTCATGAGTGTATGCAGCTGTTTTCACGTGTGCATGAGAAAATTTCATTTTGGGCATTTTTCTAAATTCAGCAAGTCAAGGCTTCATCGGCCTTGTAATTGATCAGAGATCCAACATATAAAAGTTTAAATAGTGAATGGATAGCTCATAAGGGAATTTTGGAGCCAGAGAGAGCAAATTCAGTTTTAAAATTCTCAAAGAAAATTCCAAATCGTGTTTTCATTTTCATTTCAAATCAAGTGCAATTGAGGCCTGATTCATCTTCCTTGTGCAATTTGGAGTGGATCTGCATAGTTTGAAGCAAGCTTGCAAGCATCTGAAGCACCAACGGAGTGTCTCCTTTCAATAAGCTTCTTCTCCATTTTTCTTTCATGTTAGGCCACGATTTAGGTTCATATTGGCTGCATCTGAAGCCCTACCTTATGTAGGCCATGTTTGGTTGCTGACTTTCATGTTTGATGAAGTTTTCAGATGTGCATCTTGAAATTGATCCATTTGATTCTCTTAATTTAGACATGTTTAAGATAAATGGATCATGGATTTGAAACCTACATGAGCTCAGCTTTCTTTTGATGTGCATTTTGTGAAGTTTGGTGAAGGTTTGATCATCTGAGCTCCGGCCAGCTTGCAAGAGAAGACGACCGGAGCTAGGGCTCCGGCGTCTGGTTTAAAACCCTCAGATCTGACTTGTGCTTGCGTTGGAACCTTGACTGCGTATGTGTTTCATTTCCATTGGATTGACCCAGCGTATTTGGCACTTTGACTCCACCTCAGATTAATGAAATGCTGCGTTTCATTAATCTGAAGGTTGGCTCGTGGATTGGGCCTCATTTGATAATGGCACCTCCCTTTTATGCAGCCCAACCGCATTTGTGTTGAATCCTTTGTTTTCCAGAATTACTCATACACCTCCCTTCTTCTTCTTTTTATTTTCTTTTTATTTTATTTTCCGTTTTGATTTTATTTTATTAAAAATACTTCCAATTGTCATAAAATTCAGAAAAAATATTTTTAATTACTTTGAGATGTTAACTAATTTTTCATTTTTTTTATTTTGAATTTTCTTGTATTTTTCAATTTAATTTGAATTTTATGATTGGAAGTGTTTTTTAATTTGGTTTTCATTTGTTCTTGCTTGCTTTGTGCACCATTTGTAATCACCTATGAGTGAGGCTTCCTCTCCATTTTGATGATGGATTGAGGTGCCTTTGAGGCTTATTTTGGTCAAGGTTTGAACTATTTTTGTTTGACTTTGGTTTACATTTGTTTGACCCTCGATAAATATCTTTCAAAGTGAAGCACCCTAGTTGATCAATTCATTTGTTGATGCTTTGATTGGATTTTGGTTTGGATGTTTTGGCCTCTGGTTGCCAACATGTTTAAGAGCTTTGTGCATTTTATTTGGCATTTATTGAACCATTCTCCTATTTTTGGTGAACCTTGCAAGTCAAGTCACCCTAATTGTGGTTCATATAAACTAGTTGACCTAGTTCCTTTGGGAAATGACTCTTATGGATCCCATATGCATCTTATGCCTCTTTATTCACATTCTTGACATGTTTAGGATGTTGGTTTCATTTTTATAGGTCACACATTTGATTGGTTTGTGTTGCAAGTTACATTTAATTAGGGCTTTCCATTTGCATTTGAATGTTGAAAGTGTTTTGAACTTTGGTTCTTTACCTTGCCCTACTTTGTAACTTGTCTTGGTTCTTTTTCTTCTTTCATTTGTGAACCTTCTTCTCTTGTTCTCACTTTTGTCCATTGGACTTTGGAACTCATTCAAGTTGGTTTGGTGCTCTTTGTTTGCACTTTGAGTTTGACTTGAATGAGATGCCACTTTGAGAACCTTTTATGCTTTCTTTTTGCATGATCACTTTGATGCTCTTGGTTGAGATTTATTCTTGTGTTGCTTGCTGCCCAAGCCTATTCTCCCATCCTCACCTTGATCATGGTTTCATCTCTTTCTTATTTGTTTACCTTTTGGTTTGGTGATTGATGCTTGGATGGTTGTAGGAGTTGTAACTTCTCCCATTTCATCTCACTTTTGCTTGAACTTGTTTGAGTTCTCTTGCTTGCATTCTTCTTTTGCTTTGCATCTCTTTGCTTGCATTTAAGAGGTTGAGATGTGCTTGTGGTGGTTGCTTCCCCACACTTTTTTCCTCCCTCTTTTCTTTGTGTTGAATTTCATGTTAGCATCTCTTTCTTCCTTCTCACTTGTGATTGATTTATCTTGTGTTTACTTGGTTTTCTTTGCCATGATCCCTTAGGATTCCTAGTCCCATTTGTTTAAGATGGGAGTAGGAGAGACATTAAGTGTTCAATCCAAGCATGATAACATTATGATAGTTTTCCCCTTTTAATCTCAATCGTAGGAGTACATTGCATGATAACATTAGGGTTGAGTTAGTTTCCCCTTAGTTGTGTCTTCTCTCTTCTCATCTCAAAACTTCTTCAAAACATGTAATAAAGGATAATGAGTGTTGTACGCTACGAGCCTTAAGAATTTGGGAAATGATGATTGGGGGGCCTCCTCTCAATTGTCTAGAGTGTGTAGCGTATGCCCTTTGGGCGATATGCGACGCATTCGCTCTCAAGTCATAGTCTTTAGTGCAACATGAATTACAAAAACAATTCAATTCACTTATTCTTCATAAAAGATACAAAAACAAACATCAAACTTTTTTATCCTCCGGGATTAATTGAAAATCATTTTCATAAAAAGAGTGTTGTTAACTCTTGGGGCTACCGCAAACAGGTAACGACTAAGTCTCCAATGGTCGAGCAGCAATACACCTAAGTGCTAGAATGAAGGTTTAACCCTACTCGGTTAAAACACTTGAACCAATATTTGGTCGTGTTAGCCCGAACAACGTTTGATCTGATTTCTCGTACCAGACAAGGATACGTAGGCACAAGACGACGATGTCTTGGCAAGCAACCTTCTCCACCTTCACCCATAGTTTTCTGAACTACGTTGACTCTGACTTTCCCATTGCACGAGGGAGTACGTAGGCATATAGAGGCGATGCTCTATCGAGTCTCTTTTCTTTTTTTCCGTCCCTGTGGCCTGTAGTTTAGATAGATTAACACCCTTTAGATAGATAACAAGTGTGGATCCCGTTGAGTACAAAGGATGTGAGAGGTGCTCATACCTTCCCCTTGCGTAATCCAAGATTTGGTTGTGACGACCTGTCTTTTCCCTTTTTTGTAGGTTTTCTATGATCGTTTCCTTTCCCTTTCTTTGGGATAAATAACGAACGGTGGCGACTCTTCTGTCTTTGTCGGCCCCTCTTCACAGTGATGCGACACATACCTTTATATGTAAACATACACTTAAAAAAAGTGTCAAAGTCAAGTTAAAACAATAATGTATAATTTCATAACATCATACAAGGGTCATACAAAATGAAAGAGGTTTAAAACAAACAATCATGCAAGGCAAACACAAGGAAAGATCAAAGGAAAGCACATGGTTCTTAAAAGAAACCCTAAAAAGTAACAAACTTTGCATGCGCACAAAGACATGAAAAATAAATCCTTTTAAATATTTCTTGACATCAATGAAAAATAGACATCATCATGAACACAATGCTAAAAGAATGGGATCAAAATGATAAAAAAAACAAATAAGTTATGATGGTTTGAAATTGCATTCAGAAACCATAAAAAAATAATAAACCAAGTGATAAAAAAGGGAAATGCACTCAATGGGGTTTGAACCCACGCCATGGTGATTGCAACTTAAAACCTAGACCAACTAAACTACAAGCACGGTGTGAACAATAGATACCAGCATGTAATAAAATATTAAACATATTAAATAAATCAAAAAAATGGCAAAAGCGTTGATCAGCAGGATCGAACCCAGGTTAGACATATCAAAGAGAAAGGCATGGCAAGGCTTCTACCACTGGGGTAGCTGTTACATCCAAATATAATATGCCTTCAGTTATTTTTATTTAAAACCACCATCAAATGTCCAAATCAGCGCCTAGTCAGCGCCATGTCATGCTGACTGGGTTTGCCCCTCAGCTCTTCTTCTTCCTCGCTCCCTCTCTTTCTCTTCGTGCCCTAGTTCAACATGACCAGATTTCCTCCTCTCTATAACTTCGTCATTTCTCAACCATTTTCAAAGACTTAAAGACCAAAGTTAAAGATTTTCTCGCAAGGATTTCAAAAATTATATATCTCATTCTCAAAATAACTGAGTAATTCATAAATCACTCAACAACAGTGTAACACCATGAAAGTTCAAACATGTTACAACATGTACTATTCAAACCAAACAAGGAAAACATCCATTCAAGAATCACAAAGCACCAAACATACTACATTTTTGCTATTTAAATATCAACAAAACAATGCATGAATATGAGAGTTTGAAAGTCAGAATGTCTTACCTCTTAGAGAAAGTCCAAGGATTTTTTCCAGCTACTACATATGGAATATAACAACCTCTTTAGCTTCCTTAAGTGCTTTATAACTTGTTTGGGTGTCTGATTTAGTTGGAAATAGACCGGAACATAGAACACGAATCTTTTTGCAACAATGGAGGTTGAAGATGGCATAGTGTGTTGGGCTTGATATAGAACTTGTTCAATGGTTGGAACAAGTTTTGATGAGTGTGTAGAGGAGGTTTATGATGTTTTTTTTGTGTTTGGCATGAGTGGAATGTGTTTGGTTAGAGTTTTTTCAAAATATGGGGTTTTTGCAAGAACATTGAGTTACAATAATGCAAGGGTGTTTAGGTGTGGTTTCTGAGGTTTTTTCTTGTTTTTTGCAATGAATATTGACCTTGTAGTTATAGGGAGAGTGGAGAGTTTGAAGTGTGGTCAGAATCCATCTTATCTCCAACTCTCCATTTTCATTTTCAAACTACTTGTGATGATGGTTTTTGTGTAGTTCAAGGTGTCGCAACTGCGAAAAACAAGCGGAAGAAAAAATAAAAGAGTCTCCACCGAACTTTATTTATCCTAAAGGAGGGAAAGGAAACGATCAAAGAAAACCTAAAAGGAGGGAGAAGACAAGGTCATCTCAACCAAATATAGGATTTGGGAGTCAGTTACACAAAGGGAAGGTATTAGCACCCCCTCACGTCCGTTGTAATCAATGGGATCCATACTTGTTGTCTAATCAAAGGGTTAGTTATCTAAAAGCTAATACTAAACAGAAATGGGAAAGGGAAAAGAAAAAGGAGACTCAATAGGACATCTCCTCCCTATGCCTACATATTCCCTCGTGCAATGGGAAATTCATAGTCAACGTAGTTCGGAAAACTACGGGTGATGGGGGAAGGTTGCTCGCCAAGACTTCTTCGTCTTGTGCCTATGTATCCTCATCTAGTATGAGAAATCAGAGTAAATGTGGTTCAGCTAACTATGGTTGGGGAAAGGTCTCGATCGCACTGGGGTGAGAGAAAAGGTTCGAGTAACAGGTTGGTCTCGATCGCACTAGGGCAAAAGAAAAGGGAAGTTAGTTATTAGTGTGCTCGCCAAGGATAGGGGTCCTCGTGCCTACGTATCCTCATTAGGGAATGAGGAATCAGAGCATCTGCAGTTCATAGTACTACGGAAAAATAGGATCTCGATCGCATGGGTGCGAGAGAAAAGGTTCTGGACTTATCGAAGAAGTGAATTGAATTTGTGTGAGATGCGTATTGCACTAAAGTCTATGACACATGAGCGAATACGTCGCATATCGCCCCTAGACGGGATGTACACTAAACATTCGAGACAAGTAAGGAGAAACTCCTTACTCACCATTTTCCATATGCTTAAGGCTCGTGGCGCACAATACTCATCGTATTTATTAAGTGTTTTGAAATTGTTTTGTGAAAGAAGAGAGAGACGCACAGATGGTCTAAGAAAAATTGAATCTTACATGTTATCATACAATATGGCCCTAAGGTCAGGATTAGGAGGAAAATTTACCTAATGTTGTCATGCTTGGATTGAGAGCCTAATATCTCTCTTACCTCCAACTTAATCAGAAATTAAGTGGAGTTAGGAATCCTAAGGGATCATGTGAATACGAGGTAATCAACAGGTAAACATGAAGCATCGCAATCATAAACAATATCAAGTACCAAAACTCAAGTAAATATTCAAGAGCAAAGTTATATCAGCCATCAAAGCAAATATATAGAAGTATCATTAAAGAAATATTCTCAAACGCACTCAAGAATTAATTGAAATTAAAACCAAAATTAAGAACAAAATTAGTCAAAGTTAACAAGATTAGTTCAAAAATAAATTCAAATCAAAATTTAAAAAAAAGTTTATTTAAGTTAATCCTAAATTAAATCAAAATTAACTTCTAAAAACTAAAATTTAATTCTAAATAAATTAAATTAAAATCTAATTAATGTTAGAATTAAAAAAAAATCATAAACAAATATAGAATTAAAAATCAAAATAAATATCTAATTAATAATTCAAGATTAAAATCTAATTAAAAACTATAATTAAAAATTTTAATAAAAAAAGAATCAAAATTTATTAGAACAAAAAAAACTAAGAACCCAAACTAAAACTAAAATCTAAATAAACCAAAAACAAAACAGGGTGCAGTAGCATTAGGGAGTGTGCTGAAAGAGAAAATCATGTGGGCTTAGTCCCTTAGGCCCAAGGACTTGTTGTCATGCAGCCAAGGGGGTGCATTAGGTAATCTGGGGCATATGGGAACGAATTCCACATGGGTCTGAGGCCCAATACCCTGCCATGAGAAACATGGGCCTGAGGCCCACATGGCATCTGATATGGAGACCCGAAAGATCGTTAACTCTGAATAGTTGAAATATTTGAGGACTGAGGTTGAGGTATCGAAGATTCCTAGATGGAACTACTTTCCTTCTCCCATTCTTCTTGAGAACTGACAATTGATTCACTTTCACCGGCTGAAAGGTCCAAGACATCTTGAATCTTTTCACTCTTGAGGCCGCTCTCGATACGTTCCCCAACCACTACCAAGTCAGAAAAGTTTAATGTCCCATTTCCAATCATCTTATCCAAGTATGGACCTTGCAGAGTACCCATGAACAGTTCAACCAATTCCCTATCTAAAAGTGGTGGTTGAACGCGAGCAGCTAACTCTCTCCATCTATGAGCATGCCCTCTGAAGGAATCAACACATGCTGAGCTTGAGCAACATTGTTCACTGGAGGTGGAATAACATTTCCAGTAATTGGAGTCCTTTGAACATTGGCCTCTCCCCTTTTCATGGTTGTCATAGCTTCCACAAGTTGGTCTAACTGACTCTTTATCAATTCAACATCTGCCCTTGTAACAAACTGGATTTGCTCTCCTGAGTTCATGATTCTTCCAAAAGCTTATTCAAGTCCAATACTCGTGTCGGGAAATCAATTGCAGGTCAGAAAAAAGATGGATGAGCTCTGTTGTTTCTGGATGAGGAAAGATATGCAAAATGATGCACAAATGCTTATGCAATGCAATATTATAGATGCAACAGACATGGGATCAAAACTCCCACAAATATCTGAATAGTTGTTGTGTTGCTGACTGAATAAGCTCATAGGTCTGCTTTGAAGAAAATACCAGAATAACCATAATACTAGAATACCAAGCTGATAAGTTCATACTGATAAGAAAACCATAAAATCTGGTTGGTTGAAAGTTAAGGTTTCCTACAAAAACCCATCCCCTCTCGCATGTGGGTTCTAGTCTTGGACGACATGGCAATCCAAGCAAGTTATCAGTATTACATACTCTAAGGTCGAGAAACGATGACACGTTCACTATTTTTGGTTTGGCATCATCATCAATTGAGGAGGACTCAACTGACTTCCCAATGAATGGTCTCCAAAGTCATAAGCTCTCTAAGTCAATACCCTATCTTATGCACCCGATGTACAGGATAGAGTATCTCTAAAGAAAACCTCGTTTGGACGTAAATTTCATGCAAACTTTACGTAGCCCGACGCCACGCAAGTTCCCATTATTCGTTACTCTAATCCTAAGTGTGTACTCAAGCCTGGGTAATAGGCTTATCTCTCATGGAACAACCCATCCAACAGCACAACAATAATAGCATAATAGAATAACAATAATCAAATGCAATAGTAAAATACAAATGCAATAATATACAACAGTAACGTACAAAAAAGAAAATAACTGCACAAAAATAAAAACCCAATGAAACAAAAACATACAAGCTCTAGGATTGACTCGCATAGGGAACTAGGATCCTCAGCAGAGTCACTAGCTGCCGCAAATGCGAAAAAAACAACCGGCGGAAAAAACAGAAGAGTCGCCACTGAACGTTATTTATCCCAACAGAGGGAAAGGAAACGATCGAGGAAAACCTAGAAGAAAGGAAAAGACAAGGTCATCACAACCAAATCTTGGGTTCGGGAATTGGTTATGCGAGAGGAAGGTATTAGCACCCCTTAGCATTTGTTGTACTCAACGAGATCCACGCTTGTTGTCTAATCAAAAGGTGAGTTATCTAAAAGTTACTGCTAAACGGAAACGAGAAAGGGAAAAGAAAAAGGAGACTCGATAGGACATTGATGCCCTATGTCTACGTATTCCCTCGTGCAATGGGAAATTCATAGTCAACGTATTTCGGAAAAGTACGAGTGATGGGGGAAGGTTGCTCGCTAGACTTCATTGTCTTTTTCCTACGTATCCTCATCTAGTATGAGAAATCATAGCAAACTTAGGCTAACTACGGTTGGGGAAAGGTCTCGATCGCATTGGGGAGAGTGAAAAGGTTTGATTAACAGGTTGGTCTCGATCACACTGAGGCGAGAGAAAAGGGAACTTAGTTGTTAGCGTGCTTGCCAAGGATAGGGATCCTCGTGCCTACATATCCTCGTTACCTAATGAGGAATCAGAGCATCTGTAGTTTACAGTACTACGAGAAAACGGAATCTCGATAGCACGGGGGCGAGAGAAAAGGTTCTGGACTAATCGGAGAAGTGAATTGAATTTTCTGAGATGCGTATTGCACTAAAGTCTATGACACAGAAGAAAATGTGTCACATATCTCCCCCATACAAAACATACACTAAACACTCTAGACAAGTAAGGAGAAACTCCTCACTCACCATTTCTCATTTTTTTAAGGCTCGTGGCGCACAATGCTCATCGTATTTATTAATTGTTTTGTGAAAGAAGAGAGAGGCGCACATAAGGTCTAAGGAAAACTGAATCCTACATGTTGTCATACAATATTGCCCTAAAGTCAGGATTAGGATGAAAGTCTACCTAATGTTGTCATGCTTGGATTGAGAGTCTAATGTCTCTCCTACCTCCAACTTAATCATAAATTAAATGAAGTTAGGAATCCTAAGGGATCATGCGAATACGAGGTAATCAACAAGTAAACACAAAGCATCACAGTCATAAAAAACATCAAGTACCAAAACTTAAGTAAATATTCAAGAGTAAAGTCATATCAACCATCAAAGCAAATATATACAATTATCATCAAAGAAATATTCACAAATGCACTCAAGAATTAATTAAAACTAAAGCCAAAATTAAGAACAAAATTAACAAAGTTAGTTCAAAAATAAATTAAAAACAAAATTAAAAACAAAATTTATTTAAGTTAATCCTAAATTAAATCGAAATTAACTTCTAAAAACTAAAATGTAATTCTAAATAAATCAAATTAAAATCTAATTAATGCTAGAATTAAAAAAATATCTTAAAAAATATAGAACTAAAAATCAAAATAAATATCTAATTAATAATTCAAGATTAAAATCTAATTAAAAACTCTAATTAAATATTTTAATAAAAAAAATCACAAAACTAAGAACTAAAACTAAAATCTAAATAAACCAAAAAAAAAAAAAAAAAAAAAAAAAACAGGGTGCAGCAGCATTTGGGAGTGTACTGGAAAGGAAAATGGTCTGGGGTTAAAAAAAATTCCAACAAAACCATACTAGATCTTGAAATCTACGAGCAAGTTTTATACCGGTAGAAAATAAAAATAACTAGCATGCAATCATTGTCCTATTGTCCTAGTTGTGATGGGAGAATAATTGATTAACATGTAATCATCATCAATTTATCATCATCATCACACAAATTTTCAAATCTGCCAAAATACCAAAGGTTAAAGATTAGTACAAGGTTTGTTAGGAGATTGGCATCAAAAAGACAAGAAGAGGGAAGGAATATAAACTGTTTCAAAAATCAGTACCAAAATGTTCCCTTTAATTAAGAATAAAGTTTATACTTTTCTGAGATTAAAAGTTAATTTAAGATAAGAACATTACATTATTCACCATAATACAAGTGGTTAAAACACTATTTCAAAGAATCTTTGTGCATTCTATACCTACTACTCCTTACCCCTTTCTTTTAAAAAGATAATTAATATCTTCTTTCTTAATTTTTTTGTTGCATTTTGATATCGAGTCTTGATGCATTTTTATAAAGTTATATTTATAAAAAAATTACATATATTTTTAATTAATTATTAGTAGTTTTAAATTTAATACATAAATAAAAATGCAATTTTTTAGATATTACATAGTTTTAGATAACTTTTAAAAAATCTATTACATAACTAAATAACTACTTTTAAATTTGTCCAAATAAATATAAGTAAAGATACTATTATTATGACATAAATAATTATAGTTATACTATATATGTTAGGTTAGCTAAATAAAAGTATGTCATATATTATATATGTAAATAAAAATATATTATTGCAAGAAAACTAAACTAATTTTTTTTTAAATTATTATTCATATTTTGAAAAATTTTAATAATAATTTTATTTTTTAATTATTATTCATCCATTACAAAATTCAAAGGCTATTTTGACCTGTGCTCACCGTTTCAAGTAGTACTACAATTTATTTACTCACTCAAAAAATAAAAAGGTTAATGATGAGGGAACATTGAAAATATGAAGATTCTCGTAAAAAGATAGTCTTGTCCTGTACCAATCATCACATTCCTCTATACAAAAAACCAGACTGGATTCAATTCAAATATGAAATCATATCTTACAACAAGAAATAAAAGAACTTCAATTTGTAACTTTTTAAAATTTCATCACAGTCATGTTCATGGTAAAATTGAATCAAATTTAATTATAAGGTTTCCTGAGTTTTTCAATAAATTCTTTTTAATAGTTATTAAAATAGTAAAAATTGTCATTAATGTTTTTTTTTCAGTTATTTTAAAAAATAAACTAAAGGAAAAATATACAGTATAGTATATAAGTTCTGAAAAGAAGAAAAAGGCAGAAAAAAGTTGTTTTGTAATAAGTTGGTGAGTAGTCAGAAATTTTGTTAGAATTGCCGACATGATCGACTGTCACTTACACACCAAATTGAGTACAAATATAAATCAATTCTGGAAATCAGCATCTTACTTACACTATAGTACTGTAATAGTGGTACTCTAATTACTCACTCAGTTCAACACTATTTACTTCTTTCTTTGACTTTTTTTTTCAGTCATTAAGTAGTTTCAGAAACTTTTCATTATGATCTGCTCTTTTAGGTTGTTGGAGTTGGAGATATTGCATTAAAGCCTTCTTTTCAGGAGAAGAATTACTTACCAATATGATTCCAGATTTTATGTATAAACTATTAGTATATAATGTGATCATGAAGTTAAGGTCGATTATGTTAGTTATTTACACTAAAGTTCTATGTATATTTATGCATGCATGCATGATGCAATTTTGTAGTAGTTCAAATCATACTCATCAATACTTCACCAATCATACCTGTTTTGTCGGGTGAAAGTGTAAGTGATTAAAATCACGCATTATTTATGGATGGATGAAATATTAGATTAATAAGAAAGAAAATTCATTCAGTTAACACCTTCAGATTTTGGATTGAAATGTGGTGTTTCTCTCTATTGTAGTTTTTGAGGATTAGTCTTATTGATACTCTCGATTTTATATCAAAACTCTGTATATGATAGTTCTCTCGATTTAACCTGTTTCTTTTTCAAACCGAATCAAGATTTCTAACCTACTCTTTGTATTTTGCATGATTGTTTGTCACACCTGCATTCGAGTCATATATATATATAACAGACATATATATATATATATATATATATATATATATATATATATATATATATATATATATATATATATATATATATATGAAAGGTCATTCTTCTTTGACCATGACACCAAACAGTGACATGTATAACAACTCTCCGATTGTGGGGCCAAACAAAGACACCAGGAGAAATATTGGCAGGTTAGTATTTTACAAAACTTGTTTGGATACCAAGATTCTTATCTTCATCCGAGGTTGACACACGTCAAAACCATGTTTGGTTTTCCACCCACCCTACCAACCTATTCCATTTTTTCACTATTCACATTTTAAAACTCTTCTATATACTCCCTCTTATGAGAAAATTTATTTTTTTTAAATTGATTGAATCATCAATATTTAATAATTCAATGAATATAAAAAATTAATTTTTTTTATAAATAGAACTAGAAATAGCTTTTGTTCAATAACAAGCATCTAAGCTAGTTATCACATAAATAAACATAGATTTAAGCTCTATGTCCTCTCCAAAATCTTTCTCTTCATGCAATCAATTGCAGCTTTCAGTTCCATCAAAATCAGACGATTTATATTCATGAAGCATGCAATAGCAATGGATTCAGAGATATTCACAGCTCTATATGCTTTTTCTTTTCACTTGTAAGAAAATAAAATATATTTAGAAATAATTTTTGTTGGTACTATAACAAACTGTTTAGGAAACAGAAAACTCCAAAACATGAATTAATAATCAAACTGTAGGCCAAAATTTGTCCAGATATGTTTCTTCACTTTTCTCAAAAGGTAATCACATGCATCAATAGTTCACAGATTAAACACTATCAAAAAATGAAGAAAATCACATAGAGACTGATCTCTCAAGTTGAAGAAAACCTCGGAGGACGATTTGATATCAGCGTTTATATAGATCAAACGGTTGAGATCGAACGATCACATAGTTACTGCCACTGATATGTTCCCTCCACCCCCACTCCTCAAAAGATGTCATTTCTATTGTCGTTGAAAAACATTGCTCCAACAATACAACCTTTCTTGCTTTTTAATAATTTTTCATACACAACCACAAAGATTCACTTTACTTCAAATTTTTCAAATAGTTTGCATGAAAGTGCTTTCTATCATTATCATCTCAGTGTCAATATCTTAAAAACAACAAGAAAAGAGAACCACATAAGTTTAAAGTGATTTTCATAAACAGTTATTATGTTTCTAATTTTGCATTTCATCCACACATGGTATAAGATAACTCATCTTTTTCAGATTGAAAATAAAATTAGAACTCAAAACCATTTTCATTAAAGAATCTGATAAATCCTAAAAAAGTTACACAAATCTATAAACTTGATAAAAAGAAGCTCGATACGCGTTACGCTAAGGTATTAAAATGCGATCGTGGTCACTCTGTGAACCTCTATTCCGAGAAGAAAAAAATGTGGCTGTGATGCCGTTGCAGAAACTTTGAATTTCTTTATACTAAGGTTGCATTGCATCGGCGTATACCTCAGCTAGCATGCTATCTTCATCGCTTCCGGAAATGGCGAACAATTCTGCGTCTTTTTCTTCCTCGCTAGAAAAGTCTCGCTTTTCAAGCTTTGCGTGAGCTGCGATATATATCATTTTCTGAGCTCTTTCCAATGCGACTCTCGAGTTTTTGTTTGCCGAAGAAACTTTCCGCATGAAAGACCAGTTACTCTTGAATCCGCACGATGTTGCGTGAAGAAAAATGAGCCTCACTGCGATCTTCCCTAAAGATTTAAACTCGCAGAGACATGTTTCCCAAACAAGTCGACTGCTAAGCGGATTTGCGACTTTCATCTTCCCGGTGACAGGGTCTCTTTGTTTCATCTGAACTGCTTGTGCGTAAAGAGGGTCGAGTCCTTCTGATCTCCATTTCATTAGTTCCATCAATACGATATGAGCTTCTTCTCTTGAAGCTAGTCTCGTGAGTAACTTATCCACGTCTTTCTCTTGTTCGCGCGTCAAAAACTTGAACGGTGGAAGATACTTTCCGCTTGTATCTTTGATCAAGTAAAGCGGATCGAGTATAAACGCTGCTGACCATGCAGGGTGGTAGTTTTTCCGAAACCGTTTTTCGAGTATTTTCTCTACTAGTCCTTCAACGACATTGTACTTTCCACACCATTCCTTCACTTTGGTTCTTAACTCCTCCCACAGAGGCAAACACCGACCAATCAACGGCCTCTCAGCCTCTATATCGTGAACCATTCCTTTAATAATCTTCACGAGGGAATAAACCGCTTCGAGCTCGTTCCAAAACAACTCACTCTGAACCAAACCAACCACTTCTCTTGCTACCGGATCCTCCATAAACATCGCCTTAAAACCGTCCTCCATCACAACCATTTGGATCACTCTAGCACAGCTCAAAATATCCTCAAGCATTGGAAACACCAACGAAAAATTCTTCAACGGATCGCATTTCGGCGAAGGGACGCGTATCAACCCGCCATACTCCATCTCCTGCATTCTATAATTAACAAAAACATTCCTCACCTGAGACTCCGTGTCTATAAAGTTCGCAACTTTGAGACAATTCTTCGTAACAACACTGAAAAGTTCGAGCTCGTTGCTGAAATCCTTGATTAAGCTAACAAACCCTTGAAGCTGACAAGAAGTATTCACCATCCAATGGTTTTGAATCTCCAAATTCTTTAATGCCTTACCCTTAAACTTATCAGCAACAATCCCTACACATCTCTGAACAACACTACCGCTAACCCCGGTCACCGTCTCCCACAAAACCTCTTCGGCATACTTCGAATTCACAACTCCACCACCACCCGTAAACACCGCCTTTTGAAAAACACTATTCCCATTCGGTAGATTCACCATAAACTTAACCAAACTCTCACCACCACAACACAAACCATACAAATTCCTATTACTACTACTAGTACTACTACTATTATTATAACTCTTCCAACCATCACTAGCTACTTGAAAAAACATTGCATCCCTAATTTTCGCCTCGGACTCACTCTTAACCTCGCTAAACCTCGCATCGAGCCTTGGACCGGAAACCTCGCGCCTCAAACAACTTCCTACAGGCAAACCAACCTGAGAAAGAAAAGCTTGAAACTTTCTATGCTCAAGTGTTGACAATGAAACAGAGCCACAACATTCATAAAACCAATCAGCAAGTAAATCCAAAGCAGAATTAACCTGTTCTTTACTCAATGAAGCACCAGGTGAAGTTTTAGGACTCTTCAACTTCTTCACACTGTCTTCAAACATAGCCAAAGCACATAAATCTTCTTTTCCGCCGGACAACATCAAATGATTCTGATTCAAACTCTGATTCTGATTCTGATGGTGCACCATACTACCATGCACCTGAGGGTACCCGATTTCAACCAATGCCAAGTTATGATTTTGATAAGTTAATGATGTTGGTGAGGTTGAAACAGAAACAGGAACACCCATTTGATGTGGTGAACCCCTTTTCCGGTTCGAACCGGAAACCGACGAAATAGGAACCGGTGAAGGAACTGAACCGGGTTGTTGTTGTTGGTGTTGTTTCAACCCGGAGTTGTTGAAATTGGAACAAGTTCCACGCTTTAAATGTTCAGAAGCTGTTCTCGAAGGGTTTGAAGCAGAGAAAACAGCTTCACACAAAGAACACTTGAGTTTAACCGATTTAGGAAGACCCGAATCAGGATTTCGAACCAGAATCGGTTCGAGATGAGTCCAATACCATGCACCTTTACCTTTGATAGCTTTGGTTCGAACAGTGACGAGACCTTCGTAGCGTTTGTTAACGGCTTTAGCGGCGATGTCATCGGAGGAAGGTAGTGGTTCTGTGGAAGTGGAGTTTGTTGAAGTCATTGTTTTGGTGAAAAGGGTGTTTGAATTTGTGGAAAAAATTGAGTCTTGTGATTCTTTTAATTGAAGGGTCAAAATTGGGTGGGTTTTTGAGGAAAGTGGTGGTGTTTGGAGGGTGGTTTTGGTTTCGACATTGTTGTTGTGGTGATGGGTTTGGGATTCGTTTTGGGACATTTAGCCATAAAGGGTTGTGACAATGGAAGAAAGTGGAGGAATGAGGGTAAGGTGTTTGATGAATTGTGGAGGTGAAGAAGAAGAAGAAGAGAGTAAGAGAGTGAGTGAGGTTTGTTGGATGTTTGTTGTTGCTACAAAAAAAGAGTAGACAGGTGAGTGCATATAGAAGGAGGTAGTGAAACAGGGAAACTAGGAGAAGAGAGAGAGGGTGAGTCAACCAAATTTGTATTTCTCAACCAAAAAGGGACACTCTTTTTTTGTTTAACTTATTTTAGTTCTTTTCTTCTTTATTATTATTCAAAAATAAATAGAGTAGAATAGAATAAAATTTAATAGATTGAGTAAGTGAGAGAAAATGGGATTAAAAAAATTAGTAAATTTTTTAACGCATTTTATATATTTCTCTTGTATTAGGTGAAATTATAAAAATATTTTTTGTTTTCGAACATGTATCTTCAGACGTACCAAAAGTTCAATTAATAATAAAATATTCTGGAGATGCATCTCCGAAATATTTTGGAGGTTATGTCGCATCACACTTTTCTCATTTCTCATTTTTCATTTTACTCAAACTTAACTCAATCTCTCTCAAACTACACAAAGTCAAATTTCATTCAACAAGGCTCAAGGGAACTCAAGAGAACATCAATGATTAGGGTTAGAAATGAGTATGGTTTCCTCTTCTTTTTTTTAATATTTTCTTGCTTGTTTGTTGTTTGTCTGCACTAATGGTTTGCCATACTTTAACTTACAAGCATAATGACTTATAGAAAACAGACTGAGGCATGGTAGGGTTGCTCAACACGCATCTGTTCGGCGGGAGAATAGCTAACAGATTCTAGAGGTTTCATGCCCCTTTGATCAGTAAGAGTCGTCTACTTTTGGAGCTCATGCTTCTCCTCAGGCCACTTCATCTTCTTTTTCTCGTAGGAGACGAGATTCACCATCTGACGCATCACTTCTTCATCCTCCCACAAACGTCAGATTTCACTAGTGCCACCTCCTACGAATGATGTTGTTGATCCAGTCTCACCTCCTACTGATGATGTTGATCCAGTGCCACCTCTAGAGGGTGAGGCAGCTGCGAATGCTGGGCCAGAGGTTTTTGGAGGAGGTCCAGTTGATTTGTCCTTACTGTCGTTTGTTGAAGCAATAAAGCAGCAAGCAAAAAATATTAAGTACCCAGTTTTGTCGTCTCCACAAGGATTAGTGCGATATGAACGACGTTTAACGACCTCTACATTTCTAAGCTTATTGTTCAAAAGTTTTGGTTTAAAAAGTTCGAGGAACCATAAATAAAAACAGAAATTATAAAATAAAGACTGAAATATAAACGGAGCCTTGTTGGGATTGGATTTCATCAATGATAACATGTGCATTCTTCTGATCAAATTAAACACAACACAATCATTCGTCTAATATCATCACGTATCACCCACGCCAAAGCTTATCTCTAATGCAGCATCGAGAGAACAACCATGTTGTCTCATTGGTGATCTCTCATCCAACAAAAACACAACAGAGCATTATGAACTAATACTCACGCAAATGTTAAGCCTAAATTTATCTCTAGCGTTTAGGACCTAACAGGTAATCATCCTAGATCCAGATCTGAAGAGTATATCTCTATCACGGTTCAAATCAAAGATAAACAGGTAAACAAGGACGAAACTCATATCGGATAAACGATTTTTTTGTATAAAACACAATGATCAAAATACGTACACACGTTTAATCCTTTTTACATGTATTCATCTAATCCGCCAAATGGTTATGAACATCATTCTTCATCACTATTATCACATACCCACACAATATCATATTTATCCTACCCATGCTACTTAATCAACACAACACCATAAAAGATACAATGAATATCAACTTCAAAACCATGTCAAAAGTTTGTTCATTGATAGAAGAAAATCTGAGATCAAAGATGTGAAAAGGTTTTGTCAAGACCCACAAATACATAATCAAAGATAATCAAACAATAGAGAATCCAAACTAGTTCACAAACATAAATTAGATGAAATACATAAGGTATCAAAAGATTACATCCAAACCCCAACAAGAGATCAAAGATCTTACCTCCTCCCTCTTACCGTTTTGTGTTTCTCTCTCTAAAATAGATGAAGAGAGATAAGTTTTGATGTTCCTAATGTTACAATGTGGAATTCTGACCTAAAAAGCAATAAAAACACTTAAATAACTCATTCAGGATCTGCCATGTTCGCCTAGCGAGCAGCTAGCGAAGCCTTCGCTCTGATTTCGCCTAGCGAACTTTTGGTCCTTTCGGTTCTGTCCAAGTCTGGGAGTGTTCGCTACTTGCTCGCCTAGAGAACTTTGCTAGTTTTCTTCGCTAGAGCTTTGCTACCTGCTCGCCTAGCGAACATGATAGCATTTTGTTGTTTGCATGCTGTCTTGGTTTCTTTGTCATATTTCTTGTGTCTTAATTTCCATTTGTTTTGTGCCTAATTCCTGCACAATAGCACACAAATCAAAGGTACCAAGAGATTTTCACAATATATTGCAAACCAAACAAAGCAAGAGTGGTTTTCAACACTTTTTTGACAAAAATGAGTGAAAGATGCCAACATTTGATAGATCAAATAAGTGAAATTTGGCATCTAACAACTCGCCCCAACTAGATTTTTGCTTGTCCTCAAGCAAAGTAGGCATCTCATTTTGCAACAAGAGGATTTGCTCAAGATTAAGATTCACCCAAGAATGGATAAAATTGGCTCAAACACAAATGATGCAAACAAGCCATGGTTTCAAATGTTTAGAATCAATCAATGCACAAGAACTAAATTCTTAAAACAAATATAAAGCCATGTATCAATCAACAACTATGTTTTTCATGAATTAATTACCCTATCTCTCCTCTTCAAATAAGGATTGGAGAAATTACGTGTTTGCAACCGCGGGGACAATTTCACTCACCTAACAAACAATGCCAATATCAATTTAATTCATACAATATCTACAAATCAAAAGTGAAAATATGGAGGCAAGAAGATCACTAAGGTCTTTAAGGTTGTAGCTTGGTCGGGTTTACAAACAAGGGACATTACTAAGGCCATTGAAACGAAATTGTCGATGCAAAAAAGACATTCACCGAACACATTATTTACACATCTCAACTTCATTCCATTTGTTTCTTAGTTGCAAACCTTCACAAACCTTATTTCATAACTTATTATTTCACTATTTTTATTTTTCAAGCAAGCATTCTTTTTCTTTTCTTCTCTTTTTTTTTCTTTTTTCTTTCTTTTTTCATTCTTTTTTCATATTCACACAGTTTTTTTTTGTGCTTGCTTGAATTTTTCAAAAGTTGTAACAACCTACTATCTTCCTTTTTCATTCGCCCCAACTTAACTTTTACTCAACCCTCAAGTGAATGCTCTTAGCTTTTTATGGCAAAGAAGACAATTAAAACAAATTCACGGGTTCAAGAAAAATTTTAGAATCTCACAAAATAAAGAATGAGATTCACATTGTTTAGGCTCAAAGGGATTAACGAATTCTCTCTACTCACGAGTAAGTTGCATTTGGACATGGTTGTGCTTAATACAAACAAGTGCCTTGATCATTTCTAATGCTTCCACAAATTCACAATGATAACAAGATAAAGCATGAATCATACGAATCAACAAAGTTTATAAAAAATCCAACATTTAGTAAACAATGGAAGCTTTCTCACAAATTGTGGTTTTTGGTCCTAAGTGAAACAATCATTCAAACAAGTTGCCAAACGAACAAATTTCATTTGCACAAAGACTTAAGTTCTTAAGCATTCTAAAATTCTAAACAAAGGAAACCATGTACCTTAACAACATTCACTTGTTTCGCACTATCATCGCCATCCAAGCTTGGTTGAAGCTTCATTGAATGCTTTTATACCGATAGCAACCACTCTAGAAGGAGTTTTCGTCATTCCTGAACACACTAGAAAAAACGTAAAAAGAAAATAAATATATACAATATATACAAAACTTAAAAACATAGAACCATTGCAATGCACTTCAAAATCACAACACCAATCCCCGACAACGGCACCATTTTGTTAGAAGTATTTTTCGATAGTGTTTTATCGTATCCACAGAGATTGAAGTGAATATATGCATGTCGTTCAACGGTTTAGTAACTTAAGAGTAGGGGGTTTTTAATGGTTTCAATCTTGTAACAAAAGTTTGCAAGAAATAAAGCGTAATAAAAATCGATCTTAAATTTGATAAAAGCATGCTAAGATTAGGGTTCGCTAGTCCGTCCTAAACGTATTCTACCAATCAAATATGTGAACGAATTTCTAACCAACATAACCACATATCCTCACAAAAACGTTCATCTCTAAATTGATTTCATGAAGGTTATTGTTTCGACCGTTAGATGATCTCTCTACCTAACGGATCAGAACAATAAGCTTTAAGAACGATACAAAGCAGATATCAACTTTCAAATCTATCTCTAGCATTTGGGTAATTGATAGATGAAGATATTAGGTCAAGACTTGGAAAGTTTATCTCTAATACAAACCAAACCAAAGATGTAAAAATAATGGCAAATAACTTCATCTATATTGATTAAGAACTTGTTCACATACAAGAGATTAAGAAGAATACATAAAATCTGAACCAACTATTCCTAACCTTGACAAGAGAGGGATTTAGCTACTCATTTTCATGATGACTTGAGCAACAAGTTTCGGGTGAAGGTTGATCAACATCCAAGTTGAACAATCGAGAATGGATGGGAATCCACCTTCTTTTTGTGAAATGTTGCTAAGAGATGATGAAGAATGAAGGAAATGAGATTCTAGGTCAGAAAACTCCTCTCAATGCAAGTACAAGAAAAATAAGATATTTTCAAAAAAGTAACTCGTGCTACTTATAGAAGTGGTTGTGTGCTGTCATGCTCGCTAGGCGAACAGTCATTTGTTAGGCGAGTCATTCGCTGCTCTGCTCGCCTAGCGAACTTAGGGTCCTTTCGCCACTGTCCCAAGTCTGGGAGCATTTGCTTCTTTCTCGTTGCTAATTCGCCTAGCGAGCTGTTCGCTACCTCACTCGCCTAGCGAGTTTATGGTCTTTTTGCCCCTGTCCAAGTCTGGGAGTGCTTGCTGGCATCTCACTGCGTATTCACCTAGCGAGTGCTTCGCTGCTTCCCTCGCTAGGCGAGCTTGCTGATGTTTGCTTGCTTTCTTGGTTTCTTTGTCAACTTTCTTGTGTCTCAAGTTTCTACTCTTTCATGCCTAAATCCTGCACAATAACACACAAATTAAAGATACCAAGATCCTTTCACATAATGCTGCAAACCAACCAAAGCAAGGGCGATTTTGAATACTTTCTCGATAAAAAGGAGTGAAAGATGCCCAATTGGGAATCTAACATCTTTATATCCAGACCATACTGCCTAACATATTTGGGACAAAGTGGTAGCATTAGTTAGATTTTTTTATTTATTTTTACATTAATTTTAATTTCTTACTTGATTATTTATGACATTGATTATTCCTGACAAATTTTAAGAGTGTGATCCCTATAAGTTTCTTAACTATAGGAGGAAGATTGTTGTCTTGCCTCAGTAGGATGAGGATTAGTTTCAGTCGGTTTTGTCCTTATCTGGTCTGAAGGACTTATGCATGACCGGTTATACTATGGTCAACCACGGAATGCTTAATGCATTTGTGGAGAGATGACACTCTGAGACCCCGTAGTTTCATCTCCCGCCTGGTGAGATGTCTATCACACTCGATGATGTATCATGTTTGGTACATCTTTCAATTAGGGGAGGATTCCTAGATCATGAGAGGATTACTAAAGACGAGACACTCGAAATGATGGTAGAGTATCTTAGGGTTTATCCAGAGGAGGCGAAGAAGGAGGTGGATAAGACCAGGGGTGCTCATGCTAGATTTGAGTTTCTGAAGATGATAAGTGATGAGAAAATCCTTAGTGCACAAGAGGTTGATGGTGATGATGAGCGGGTGGCGCTCCACAAATTGCATGCGTTGAGAGCATACGTGTTTTATGTGGTTGATACTGTAATTTTTATGGACAAGAGTGCCATTTATACAGACGCAGTCTACCTATGGTACTTCATGGATCTCGAGCGAATAAATGAGTACAATTTGGAAGCGACTTACTTGGTCTACATGTATTCGAAGTCGAAAAAGGGTTGTATGTGGAAGACGAGGCAGGTCACAAGAAGCGTGAAACTACTGATGGTAATAATTATTGGTCTTTGAATGTTTTTTTAATTTTTATTTCATATTTGCAAAGCCATTACCGATGATTCGTGTGTTCCAAACCTTTTCATTACAGGCTTGGATCCTCTAGCACTTACCACGCATCTATGGTTGGGCGAGTGTGCCTGAGTACATTGAGAATTTGCCATGTGCTACTGCTTTAATCCCACTTAGAAGGAACCAGGCGGTCGAGCCTTTTAGAGTTTATTTTGACTGTTTGGTTTCTGAGGAAATGCACTTCAACAACTATGTTGATCACCGTTAGATGCAGCCATTTGACAAGATAGTGTTATACTCTAGATGGTTAGCCTGCAGATCACATCTCACTGCTCCTCATCTACCCGAGCACGTCATGCGGCAGTTTGACTACACTCGGACCATTCCCATATACCTTGTTGTCTCTACTTCTCCTGCCTTGACCAGTAGACAGATGGAGGACATGTTTGATGATTATAAGAGTCATTTGGTACAGGAGGAGGCAGAGGATACCATAGTTGAGAGCAAATGGAGCTACGTCAAAAGGGTACATCACATGGTTCTTTCGGGTGTCACATCCATACGTGGTGCATGCTGTTCCAGAAGATTCGTCGAGACCAGCTTATCAGGAGATACTAAAAGAGGAGCAAACACAACTAGATCATACTGATGATATCTCGCCTAGGTGTCGTCGTATAGTGGAGATTGCGCAAGCAAGCATTGACACATGTATCTTCCCTGATGGGCCTGATGTCATGAGGGTCCTAGATGCCATCATGAAGGAGATACAGGGGGCATTGTTGTACCAGAGACATCTCTGGAGGACAGAGGGTTTGATGGACGAGAAGGTAGACGAGGCAGGGGAGGTAGAGGAGAGGTTATCAAACACACACAGTAGTCTCTTATTATATAGTTGTAGTACTATGACTTGTACTTTATTTTGACGGTCTTACCACTTTATTGATCTCGATTGTGCGACATTTTCGACATTTTCGACATTTATTGGTATTTTATTTTTGTATGGCATTTTTGGCTCATCTGAAATTATGTATTTCTATTTTTTATTTTCAATTGTATGGTATACTTGATCTGAACATACATAAACAACATATAACATGAAATACCTGTTTTGATACGTTTCAAAGACGTGTCTCTGCAATATTCACGGAGATGCATCTCCGATAGAATTCAAATATAAATGACTTCTGAGTGGATTGTATTGAATGTTTTAAATTGTTCGGGATATGCATCTCTAAAATATTTTTATATTTATTAAAAAATAGGTGGGATCGGAAATATATTTCCAAAAATTAAAAATATTTAAATAATTTTACATGGTGACTAAGAAGTATTAAGAATGCATTAAGAAATTCTAAAAAATTAATAGGATTATCTCTCATCACTACAACTCCTTATTCATGTTATCACTAAATTGGTGGTTCTTTCATCAAAATTAAATGGCATATACTTAAATTAAATTATTTGTTTTTCTAAAAAATAAAAATAAAAATTGAGTCTTAAAAATTTTCATGTTTAGTGATAGTTTGATCCAAAAAAGAAATGTAAAGTATAAAATTAGAGTTGGAAGAATTTACATGATATATTTGACTTTTTAATGGGTTAAAATTTCTTATCTATCAACTTTCAAAACTTTACACACACAAAAGGTTACTAAGGTAATTTCATAATGTGAAATTTAACTCATTCTCATATTCTATGGAATCAAGCCACCTCGCCATTTATTTTTCAGAACAACTCTCCCAGATTAACACATGTTTTTAGTGTACTTTTAATTTTTGACCAATACATTATTTAAAAATTAAAAAGGTGAAAATAAAATGATAGTAACTTTCTCTAATAAAAGTCATATAATTAGAGATAAATAGACGAATTATTTCTTTAATATATTTGGTTTTTTAAAGCTAAAGTTGTCTGTATAATAAAAGAGTAAACTAAATTAAATTTAACATATTTAAATATTAGTTAGTTTAATATTATTCATGGAATGAACTAAAAATAATTTCTGAATATATTATAATTATTGTCATAAACTAATACAAATTATAATTTAAGTTATATAGGTCATGATATAGTGATGAGTGCTTATTGTTTTAGAGAATATCATTTAATTAAAGTAATAAAGAGATCATGTAATAACAAAACATTAACTAATATTTCTTAATTTAAAAAAATCTAAATCATCAAAAATGTTTTCTTCTAGAGCCATTTCGAAAATCAAATACCTTTTTCATATTTTCTTTGAGAACCTTTTCAATAGTGGGATCTTAAAAACTTCCCAACACTAGGAAATTTGTAGGAATGTTCACAAAGTAAAGGAATTTTGAATAATTCTTTTTTGACAAGATGTAATTTGGATAAGATTTACAAATTATCATCGAGGGTTTTAAACTAGGAACTAGATAAGATTTAATTTAGAATTACATTTTATTTTATTTTATTCAAATTTTAATTAAGCATGTAATAAAACTATAAAAAATAATTAAATTAATGACAACATTAAAAGAAGGAAAATATTTCATTTATATGTACTTATAATATAAAAAAATTACATGTTAATTCCTAATATTTATTGGTGATTCATTTGGATGAAAAGATAAAAAGTTTTACTGAACAATAAAAGTAACAGAAAAGTTAGGTTTGCTTTTTATTCCATAAATGATGGCCATTTTGTGTTTATACTGTAAATGATGGCCATTTTGATCTGATTGGATTCTCATTATCAAAGGTATCATAAATAAAATAATCACATTTACCGACAAAATATACGAACATGCATTTTCTTTTTCTGTACAAATATACAAGCATACTTTACAACATAACTATTATTAACAATTGACACAAATTATCTATGTTAATTTGTATTTATTTTATTTAAAAAAAAACTACAATAGAAAGAGACACCCTTTATATCATCATTTAGAACTTTATATCTTGATTGAATTTATATATATATATATATATATATATATATATATATATATATATATATATATATATATATATATATATATATATATATATATATATATATATATATATATATATATATATATATATATATATATATAAATAATGCATTTATATAAAATATTTAATATCTCTCCGTATAGCTATCAACTAAATTTATTCGACAGAGCTAATTAATCGGTAGATATTTTAAGGTCAAATTCAAGTTTATATAATACAAATCTTTATTATAAAAAAAAAGTTAATTTTAAATTTATTAAACAAATAATGTATCTAATATATATTTAATTTAAATACATTAAATATTTATAAGATCCGAGGAAATAGTATTAATTATTGCCTTCATAATAATCTATATCATACATTTAATTTTAAATTTAAATATGACCTTTATGAAAGTTTGATATACATGGCTTGCTAATTTTCTTTAAAGACTTATTTTTAATGTCTATAAATAAATAATTTATTTTTAAATAAATTTATGAAATTAAAATTTATTTTAAAAGTCTAATACTATACATTAAATCATATGAGAATGCCATTTTGATTTTGGAACATGAAAATAAATCTGAATTATTAGATTTTAAAATAAATGGTGGAGTGGAGATTATGTGGAATTTTTTTCTCTCTAATCCATTATTAAAATAAATAATGCAGAAGAGAGAAAAAGAACCACACATAATATTTTTAATTTATTTTAAAATCTAATGGTTTAGATTCATTCAAACATTCTCATATAAAAATGTAATATATATATATATATATATATATATATATATATATATATATATATATATATATATATATATATATATATATATATATATATATATATATATATATATATATATATATATATATATATATATATATATATATATATATATATATATATATATATATATATATATATATATATATATATATATATATATATATATATATATATATATATATATATATATATATATATATATATATATATATATATATATATATATATATATATATATATATATATATATATATATATATATATATATATATATATATATATAAAATGTGATATCTCATTTAAGGTTTATTTCAGAAGAATATCTTCAATTTAACAAAAATGCAAAATTTAATACTAATATTATAATAATAATTTCAAAAAATAATAATATTATTTTATACATTAAAAGAGAATAGACTTACTATCATTGATATAATGTTTATTATCTTAACTCACATTCTAAAATTAGTAAACACATAAATTAAATGTAACATTTCATAAAAAGCATGATTTGGTGATAATTAAATAATCAATGAATGTATTAATATAGTATATGATTAGGATAAAAAGTCAAATAAATACATACATACATAATTTTGGTGAAGAGGTGATGATGAATAATTACCTAAAGCATGTGGTTGTTAAGCATAGACTTTACATGTATTATCAGTTGTAATGTCTCATTCAACTTTTAAAAGAGAAAAAATAAAAGGGGAATATAACCACACATTTTAATTGATTCTTTTTAATTATGACAACTTTTGTAAACTTGGACAGTATTTTATATTGTCATATAATGAATGATGTTTTGCAAATTATGGAGTGATGTACTCAAAGAACAGAACAACAAAGTAGTTGGATACTTTTTCATTTTATTTTTTCCTTTAATTTAGGCTGTTCTATTCTCTTTTTAGACACTTATTTTTAATTTAGTGGAGTAGAGATTAAGTTATATATATATATATATATATATATATATATATATATATATATATATATATATATATATATATATATATATATATATATATATATATATATATATATATTAAATTAAAAAAATCAGAAAATATATGTATGAATTAAATGTTGAAGGCAATATCAATATAAAAAATTTAATTCGTCAATTAATTATAATTTGTCACATGATTAAAAAGTCGGACTTAATTCTAACTACAGTACAGTCACATGTAATTATTAATATTTTTTATTTGTAAATAATATAAAAGATTTTACATGAACAATACATACCAATATTAATTTTATATAACATATAATAATACTTAAGTGATTAACATTAATAAAAACGGGGAGTTTGTTTTATAGGATGAATAATTAAATGTTTTTTAATAATTTAATTAAATTAATAATAATTAAAATTTTATTAATTTAAAAAAATATTGAAACAAAATTGAATTAATTAGAAAGCAATCATATTTTTATAAATAAGTGAAGAAACATAATAGAATATATAATTAAGAGAAGAAACATAATAGAATATAGGTAATTATTCTTATTTGAATCAAAAATAAAATTTCAATAATTTCTTTCTTCCTTTTCAATCGAACTCTATTCCTCTTCGTAGTCAAAACTATCAAATTTAAAATCTTAAACAAAAATCATAATTTAAGTATGAAATATCATCAAAACTCTTGATTCATTTCATTTTACTCCTTTTTTCTCATTTGTATCAAAAATCCTAAAATTCAAATTCATAAATTATAACAATTTCGAGTTTTGCATGTGTTATTGTTAGCCTCATTTTTCACGACCTTCTTGTAGTTATGAAAACAAAGATTAAAATTTTAAGTGTTTTCCTTCTCTAAGAGTTGTTGACTGAAATAAGTTCTAAGTGATTATTCAAAATTTCATTCATTGTTCAAAATTTGATTCATGTTCAAATTGGTAGCATGCATGTGCATTTTGTTAATATTGTGATTGTTTTAATACTTAGTAGTATGCATGTGCATTTTGTTAATCATTCATGTAACTGAAATAGTAGTGCAATTAATTAGATGATTAACTAGAACGAATAAGCTAGTTTTTTTAGAAATTCTAAAATTTCAGTTTAAGGGTTGTTTGACATTTGATTATAATGTTTATTACTCAATATTATGATGCAAGAGTTTTTGAATTTGTTTGACAGATACTCCCTCCATTATTTTGTATAAGACAATTTTGACTTCTTAAATTTATTGAATAAATAAATTTGAACTATATATATAAATTATATATATTAATTATTTAATAAATTTAAAATACTAAAATTTATTTATAAATAGGAATGGTGAGAATATGTCATAAAAGGGACCATGTCTTTTATATAGTAACTCTGATAATGTTCTATTTTGGAATTTGAAAAGTTAACTCAATTCCCTTCATTTTGAGTACTAATTTCTTAGGAAGGAAATTTGTAATAAGGTCAGGGCATGATTGTTACGTTGAGGTTGTAGTGCTGAAAAAAAAAGATTAGATGGTAGAAATTGCAGAAAATGAAATTAGACTTAATCTATGAAATTTCAAGTAAGTCCACGTAGATAAGAGTAGTTGATTTAGAATAGTTTAACTATAAATTTATAATTTTTACTTGATCAAAAATTACTACGGAAAATATGTATCACAAAAGTTGAAAAATGGATACCACCACGCTAGTCCAACCGTTGTGAGATAAAGTGTGATTCTATGTATGATATTTTCCACCACAAACATGCGACCATGATTGTATCTATGTAGGACGCTACCTACTATAACAATTACTTTAAACAAGCGAAGCTATATCCTTTAATGCAATATATGTGAGGGCAAGGTTCCTTAGTACTTTGTTTTAATGATGTCAAAACTAGTAATATATCATACTTGTGTACTTTGGACGATATCATCGCGTCTTAGCTTGCATTCATCCTTTAATATGCATAAACTAATCCACATACATGAATCTATGCATATAGAATCATCTCATATGTGAAAATTATGCATTGGATCATTTTGGATACCTTAGGTCGACCCATACAAGGCTTTAGGTTAACTCAAAAATTGACAAAAATGTGTTAGTAGGATTTTGGTGTCCTTGCGTCGACTCATAGATGTGTGGAGGTCGACGCATACTGAGAGAAAAACAATTATGTGCTCCCGGGTGCCCTTGCATTGACGCATGACTTGGCTCAGGTCGACGCATGACTTGAATTTCTATGCAGATTTGCTTTCTGGAGTGTTCAGGTAGACTCATAGAAGGTTGAGGTCGACCTCTCGCTCATTTAAGCATATTTTATGTTTCTTTGTGTTTCAAAAGGTTGTTAATTCTATTATGTGGTCTTAGTCACATATATATTCATATGCATCATCTTTTGTAAAAGAACCAACAAGAAAATTGAAAATATGCATTGAATTTGCTCATCATTTTCATTCTCACACTTGTATTCTTCAACAATTACACATAATCATTTGTGTTGAGTTGTGCATTGTCGAGGTGATAAAGTCCAAACATAGGATTTGTATATCTTGTTTGGGTTGAGATTTCAGTGGGATTTTCTTGAATAAAACCGTTAGATTTTTGTCCTCCAAGATCTTGAGGGATTTGAGGGTTTTTGCATAAATTTTTGCTTCACAAATTCAGCTGAGCGAAAGGCTTGAAGAACGGTGGGTTCGTTCAAGCAAGTAGCGGTAACCGAAAGATTGTATCGAAAGATTTGGGGTTGAACGTCTTGCGATCGAAATCAACTGAGTGAAAGACTTGAAGATTCAAGTGAGTAGTGGTAACCGGAGGTTTGTTAGAAGCGTTTGATGCACTTGATTCGACTTGAATCAAGGGGAGAGAAGTGGATAGAATCAACATTAACATTTAGGTTTGAGTGTGTGGTGGCTATAACTTCTCTTGTACAAAACTTTACAACTTGATATTATACATATCTCAATTCTCGTTTTAGAATTGGGGGCAGACGCACCCGAAGCGAGAACGAAAGGGGAACTGTCTAAACAAATCGGGTGTCGTTATCTATTTCTTTATCTCTTTACTTTGTGTTGTTTACATTTGTGTAATATCAACTGTTCGATAAATTTCCACTGTTGTGTAGTGCTGAAAATCTGTTTTGAAAATTCATTACAATCACTTAGATTGTAATTGTTAAAAATTTTGCACTATCATTTCATAGGAAATTCAACTTGGGGTGTTGTGCACGCCAAGTGTTCGACATGTTGATCGCACACAAACTGTTTGTGAAATTGTCAATTTAATTTTATAGTTTATAAGTCATTGGAAGCTGGTTAATTAAAAGTGATCATTATTTTTATTGGTTAATTGGCAACGTATTAATTCGTTTTCCCATTGATTTTATTCCATTCGGTTTCACATATATGATCTTACCAATAACAGTTCGTTTAGACGATTTAAAATCCACTGCCGCTTCCGCACATTTTTGAAACAATTTTTAAGCGTCGATTCTTGTTAAAAATTAGTGATCTATTCAACCCCCCTTCTAGATCATTATCATAGTCTAGCAAGTGGTATAAGATCTTGGTTCATCTAACTCTTCACATATAACTCTTTAGTAAATGACTAACGAACTAAAAGGGGCGTACAATAGAGCACCGTTTTTTAATGGTGAAAACTACGGTTATTGTAAAAATTGTATGCGTGTGCATATGAATTCTATTGATAGAAAAGTATGGAACATTATACAAAATGGTCCTATTAAAATAATTATGACCAATGCGGATAACGTTGTTGTGCCTAAGCCGAAAGCACAATGGAACGAAGAAGATGAGAAAAAGTATAATTACGATTAGAAAGCTAGAAATATTCTCATATCTGTCTCGGTGAGAATCAGATATCAAGTTATTAAATTAATTTGAATCAAAAATTATAATTTACCACCGATCTTTAATTTATCCAAGGGAAGGGAAAAAGAACGAATAACCCAAAATATACAATGCAAAAACAAAGAAAAAGAGAATCTAAAGTTCGGGGGTTGGTTATATTTAGGGAATGTGCTAGCATCCTAAGTATCTGTAGTACTCTATAGGAACCTTTTGTTTTATTGTGTTATTTTGTTATTTGTCCGCTAAAGGGTGAAAAGGTAAAGGGAGACCTAAGGTGTTATTTCTTAAGTATCCTAACGGGAATAGAATCAGAGCATTCATAGTTCCCCTCAATAAGGGTGAGGAACACTTCACTGTGGTCAAGGTTCCAAGGGGGAGTAAGTGTTCATGGCAAGACACTTACATGGAGTGCAGCGACTCCAAACCTAAGGCTCGGTTGAAAGGGAAAATAAATATCCATGTCAAAACACCTACATAGAGTACGACGACTCTAATCCTAAGGCTAGGAAAAAGGGTACGGAAGGAGTAAGCTAAGCTATCCTAACTATGACATGGCAATCAACGAGGGGATCCTTTTATTTGGAATCGTGTGAGCAGTTAGTACGAGAAAATAGGATCAAGTACAAGACGCAAAAGTAGAACTAGGCGCAGAGAAGTAACGTGAATAAGGATAATCACAACCTAATGAGCAATGACATAATCAATGCACGTATCATGGTTAAACTCAATAGAAAGAATCTAAATCACAATTTAATAAGATAATGGTCAAGATACATTTAAAGAAAATAATGTCAATAATAAAATCTGAGTGTGTATATTCTAAACACAAATTAAAATGAAAGGAAAATTTATCTACAAAATTGCTTAAGAAAATATTTTTAGGTTTGTATTAATAACTAGACTAATATCTAATTAAAATTTAAAATCATAATTAAAACCAAAATAAATAAAATAAATAAAAATAATAGATAAAAAATAAATATATCACATGGGCCGGTGGGATTAAGCCCACACGGACCCGTGTCCACAACAACAACATTGTATTAAAAATAAGAAGAAAAAAAGGAAACAACCCAGCTCAGCTCTCTCTTTCTCGCCGTTCTTTACTCTCTCGGCTTCATCGTTTTACTCTCCTCGTCCTACCCTTTCTCAGCTTCTTCTTCTTCTTGCCCATTCCCTTTCACGCAACACTTGTTCATCGGAAGTATCGAATCCACCGCGTCGTGGCCTTCTGGACGGCGATAGTGGAAGTGTCTCACAACCGTTCTCAAACAAAATCGCTCGCAATCGACTCAATCGATTATTACACGAATCAATTTACAACAAGGAATAAGATTAAACTAAGAAGTTACCTGAAGGTATGGTTTTGCTGCAATTCGTGTATGCCTTATGTGTGATTCTGCTTCTGCTTTCCCTCAACGTTTCGTGCGTATGAATGATATTATGATTTTGGTATGTTATGTTATATGTGTGCACATTCTTCAGGTGTGAATTTGTTTCTGAATTTTGTATGAATCTCTACTGGTGGTTTTGTGGTGTAGTTATGTCCACTGTTTCTGCAATGCCTCCTTCTATAGGTAATTTCAAAACATTGATTTTAAATACTTCCCTATTTTGGATTGACATGTTTGCAAGAATTAAAAAAAAATTCCTTTCCACTTGATTTATGTTTGGGAATCTGATTAAATGTTTTTATTATGTTTGTGCTCTTTCCTTCTTAAACTGAACATGTCGGATCATGCCGATTATGGTTTGGAAACCTGTCTTGTGTGATTTAATAACCTCCCTTCTTGAATATGGACTTTACAAGTTCACGGTGAAGTATGAATTGCTACTTGCCCAAAAACTATGGGTTTGAAAATGGAAAACATTGTAACTTGAACAAATCATATCTCGACTTTGAACTTTATAGAAAAATAGTGAATCAATTTGTATTTTTTGTAAAGAACATGATCATTGAGCTTCATTTTGAAAATTCTTTGCTACAATTCAAACTCACCATTTCAAACATATTGATCACAAACTAACGACAAACGTTCCTTCAAGATACAAAGGAAACAAATAGTAATCCAACTTCATGGATAAGAACCAAAAATCTTTCTTGACCTTTGCCACTTGCACAATCAAAGATTTAGATGATGATGAACTCGGTATACGAACGATGAGGATACAACTTGTAATATCACTTGCCACAAAAACCACAACTAATTCTCAAATACCCGCGCTCAACACCAATAGAAGGAAAACCCTAATCTTCCCTAAGTATACACTAAAGCTTCTGAGGAATCTGAGGAAAATGACCAGTAGAAAACCCTAGGACTCTTTGAACCAAAATCCTTTGGTCACGCCTTGAAATGATTGACTGTAAGAATTTATGCTTGAAATTATTATACCTGCACAAACCTGTTAGTAATAAAGCACGTAGATATGCAAGATGAGGCACAAAGAGGTGGGATCTTAGGGTTAAAAATTAGGGTGTGACAATATCCTCTTTAGGAGTTGATGAATATTCTAGAGTTTCCCATTGTACTACTACTAAGGCTATGTAGAACGCATTACAAGTTACTCATGAGAGAACTAATGATGTCAAACTAGATCGAATCAACACTTTAACACAAGAGTTTGATCTCTTTCACATGAAGCATGGTAAAACCATTGCTGAAATGAAAAAGAGATTTACTCATCTAATCAATCGATTAAACTCACTTGATAGATCTGTTTCCAATGATGTTGCTACTAACAACATTTTGAGATGTCTTACTAGGGAATGACAACCTAAGGTCACGATCATAAAGGAAGCTAATGATCTTATGAATTTGGACGTCACAACTTTGTTTGGCAAGCTTGAGGAACATGAGAAAGTGCTCATAAGTCTCGACCAACACGAGAAAAAGGGAAAGAAAGAGAAGTCGAAAGACACAGACAAGAAGTCTATAGCTCTAAAGGCTTTTAGCTCAATGTTCTCCACGAAAGAGCTAAGTGATAGTGAGTAAAGTGATGATGGTGAAGAGACAAATGAAGATATGGGGTTGTTCATGAGACGATATAATCGATATATAATGAAAAATGGAATTCAACATTCGGACAAGAATCTCATCAAATTTTGACGACAAACAAAGTCCTCTAAGCATGAAGGAAATAAGAGTGGTAAATCAAAAGGTCATGCTACAAATATGGAAAGGTCGGTCATTATAATCCGAATTTTACATTGATAAAGAAAGAGAAGAGAAAAGAAAAGAATCATCAACAAAAAAACAAGCAAACCTAGAAGGGCATACATTGCTTGGGAAAGTGATAGTGAGTCCTCTGGTGAAGATAGCTCAAGTGATGAAGACGATTCCGTCAACCTTTGTCTCTTGAATCATCAAAAGAAGAAGAAGGTAAGACATTCTAAGTATGAACACTCTAATAAAATGTCTCATTTCTAATTGAAAAATGCTTTTGATACTTTACACCATGAGGCTAAAGAAGCTTTTAAACGCTTAGCGTCAAATAAACAATTTTTCTCACATTTAGAGAAAAAGATTTTCAATTCCAAAAAAGAATTATAAGTTCTTAAGAACTCAATGGTGGAAGAAACAAAAGCTAAAGTTAAGGATGACAAGTGTACTTAGTTAAATTGGACAGGTTATGAAACTTGTCAGATCTGGCAAAAAGAGGTAAGAACTCTTGAAGCCAAACTAGACAAGGCTTTAGAACCTAAAGTCACTTTTTCTATAGATCGATCACTTTTTAGAAAAATCATGAATAATCCTTATAAAAAAATATACATATGTGATTAGAGATCAAGATAACAAAAGTAACACCAATGTTAACCTTACTTGTCTATATTATTGCAAGAAGGGTCACACCATTGCCAAATTCCGTTTTAGGATATTCTTAGTTCCTAAAGGAATTTTCCAATGGTTTCCAAAATGCAACCAAAGATTCACTCACACCTAAGGATCCAATAAAAATTGGATACATATTTCCCTTGTTTGATTGTGTAGGTACAATGTCTTGAGTCTACAAAGAGAAGATGGATTCTTGATAGTGGATGCTCAAGACACATGACATGAGACATTTCCTTATTCATTAACTTTGTGGCAAAGAAGAAAGGACTTGTGACCTATGGTGACAATAACAAGGGAGCTATACTCGAAAAAGGTAGTGTAGCATTTCTTTTCATTGTGCAAGTGTATCTTCAGAAGGCATACTCAAAGACACTGAAAAAGGGATTGATCAACCTGAATCGGTGAAAGTTGGGGAAGAGGAAGATCACAACTCTGAAAAGATTTTGGAGGATCATCCAATTAGCAAAGATGACCTTCCTCTATCTTGGAAATCCTATAAGGATCATCCCATCGACAACATACTCAGAGACATACTAAAAGGAGTAACTACGTGATCCAAGCTAAGTAACTTTTGTTATCATTTTGCTTTCGTATCTCAAATTGAGCCTAAAAACTTCAAAGAGGCCTTACTCAATGAACTTTGGTTTTTATCAATGCAATAGGAATTAAATAAATTCAAAATAAATTAGGTTTGGGACCTTGTCCCCCCTTCGCGAGGCTATCAAGTAATTGATACCAATTGGGTATTTAGGAATAAACTTGACGAAAACAGAGTTATAACAAGGAACAAGGAATGCTTAGTGGCGCAAGGCTATAACCAAGAGGAGGGCATTGACTACGAGGAAACTTATGCTCCTGTTGCCTGACTTGAGGCTATACGCCTTTTTCTAGCCTATGCATGTTCTAAGAATTTCAAATGGATGTTAAGAGTTCTTTCCTAAACGATTACATTAATGAAGAGGTCTATGTATCTCAACCTCCCAATTTTGAAAGTCATGAGTATCCTAATTACGTTTATAAGCTTAAACGTGATTTCTACGGTCTCAAACAATTCCATAGGGCTTAGTATGAGTGTCTTAGCAAATTTTTACTAGACCAAGGATACTCAAGAGGGAAGGTTGATGCTACCCTCTTTATTAAGCGTCAAGGAAAACACTCCATTTTAGTACAATTTTATGCAAATGACATTATATTTGGATCTACTAACATGCATTTGGTTAAGGAATTTTCTAAGTTGATGCAGGGTGAGCTTGAAATGAGTATGATGGGGGGAGCTAAACTACTTCTTTGGACTCCAAATCAAACAACTCAAAGAAGGAACATTCATGAGCCAAACAAAGTATTGCTATGAGCTACTCAAGCACTTTGATATGGCTAATGCAAAAGAAATTGATACTCCAATGCCTACATGTGTAAACTTGGATCGAGATAAGAATGGTAAGGTCATTGATGTAAAGAATTATAGAGGCATGATAGGTTCACTTCTCTATATCACTGTATCTCGACCGTATATCATATTTAGTGTATGTATGTGTGCTAGATATCAATCATGTCCCAAGGAATCACATTTAAAATCTGTTAAGCACATACTTAGATACCTATGTGGTACTCTAAAGTATGTGCTTTGGTTTTCCAAGGGAAGTGATTGTACTTTGGTTGACTATTCCAATTCCGACTTTGCCGGTTGCAAATCAGATAGGAAGAGCACTAATGGCACTTGTCATTTCTTCTTAAATTCCTTAGTAAGTTGGCATAGCAAAAAGTAAGTTTTCGTTACTTTTTCAACAGCCGAGGCGGAATATGTTGCAGCCGATAGTTGTTGTACCAAAATCTTGTGGCTCAAGAAAAAATTACTCAACTTTAACTTTAAACTTTATTGTATTCTTATTTTTTGTGACAACACGAGTGCCATTAACTTAACTAAAAATCCAGTACTACATTCACGCCGAAACATATTGAAATTTACCATCATTTCCTTAAGGATCATGTAGAGAAAGGTGATGTTGTATTCAAGCATGTTGATAGCATAAACCAACTTGCCGACATTTTTACAAAACCACTTGCGATAGAACCGTTCTTTAACATTCATAGGGAACTTAACATTCTCGATATCTCGGATCGTGTTTAAATGAAATGGTTGTATGCTCTCTATCTATGCTTGTCTATACTTTGATTAACCATATTGAAAAGCTCAAGCAATGTGAAGGCATTCATCGTTCATCTTCATTGGAGGTAATATCGTTCCTATCTATTTGACTTATCTTAACTATATACACATGTTTGTACTATGTTTTGTATGTTATCTTGGTGTTTAATTGATGGTTTAGTTCCTCTTTTTAGTTCATTTTGATGTTTTGAATAAGTGTGGGCTTGCTATTTATCTTTGTGTGATGCATTCATATCATGATTTTTCATTTTCTCCATGTTTGTACTGCATGCGTCGACCTGAACAGGGTATAGGTCAAATCATGCGCTTCCCAATTCAACAATAAATGATTCTACCATGTATGCGGCGACCTGAGAGATCCTCACGCTTTGACTCATACTAAACGCTTCAATTTTTTGGAATTTCAACATGTCGCAACTGCGAAAAACACCCGGTGGAAAAATAGAAGAGTCGTCACCAAACGTTATTTATCCCAAAGAGAGGGAAAGGAAAAGATCGAAGAAAAGCTGAAAAAAGGAAAAAGACAAGGTCATCGCAACCAAATCTTGGGTTTGGGAGTCAGTTACGCAAGGGGAAGGTATTAGCACCCCTCACATTTGTTGTAGTCAACGGGATCCATGCTTGTTGTCTAATCAAAGGGTGTGTTTATCTATAGCTACTACTAAACGGGGGATGGAAAAGAGAAAAGGAGACTTGATAGGACATCACCGCCCTATGCCTACGTATTCCCTTGTGCAATGGGAAAGTCATAGTCAATGTAGTTCGAAAACTACGGGTGATGGGGGGAAGGTTGCTCTCCAAGACATCGTCGTCTTGTGCCTGTGTATCCTCATCTGGTATGAAAAATCAGAGCAAACATAGTTCGGGAAACTAAACTAAAGGTAGGTTAAGTGTTTTTTTATGAGCGATGCTAAATTCTCATTCCAGCAGTTAGGGACGATGCCTGTTTGCGATAAAACGAAAAAGTAACATACTCTTTCTAAAAATGAATTTGGAACACAAATCCCGAAGGATAAAAGGTTTGAGTTTTGTTTGAGAGTTTTATTAAAGTGAATTAGTTTGTTTGAGATTCACGTTGCACTAAATACTATGACATAAGAGCGAATGCGTCACATATCGCCCAAAGGGCATACACTAAACACTCTAGACAGGTGAAGAGACACCCCCACTCATCATTTCCCATGTGCTTAAGGCTCGTAGCATACAATTTTCATCGTATTTATTAGATGTGTTAGAATGGTTTTGAGATGAGAAGAGAAGCGCACGAAAGGTCTAAGGGAAACTCGGTCCTAACGTTGTCATGCAAAGTGGTCCTAAAGTTGGGATACGAAAGGAGATTATATCCTAATGTTAGCATGCAAGAGATGGACCTAAGGTTGAGGTTAAAAGGGACTAGCTTACTTGTTATCATGCATGGATTAAACTCCTAATGTCTATCTTACTCCAAATTTAATCGGAAATTAAATTGCAATAAGAGTCCTAAGGGAACATGCAAAGGAAAAGCAAAAACAAGAAAGCAAGGCAAAAACAGCAGCTACAACAATCCCTCTTGCATAAAACAACAATAAAATCCAGCATACAAGCAAGACAACCTATAATAGCACACATTTCAACACAAAAGCAGGTGTAAAATGCAGGCAGCAAGTAAGCAAGGTAAAGACAACATGCAAAGTGTAACACCCTTTTTTCTACCCCAAAATATTAATGCAAAATAACACATAAATCAGAGTGAATAAATAAATCTCATTAAAATGCCACTAAAAGGGCGTACATTTCTCAAATTCATCAAAATAGGATCATACTCCATAACTATGGGTTTTGCCCAAAATACATCAAAGCATCAAGAACAGCGGAATTCAAAACATAATTCAAAGTCTTCCTCAAAGAGGGAAATTAATCAAAACAACATAAATAGTATAAAATCAACTTCAAGGAACCCAACCCGATGTTACATATCAGAGCAAGACCCTCTAAGCTGACCAAAAGACTAAAACACTCAAAAACTTCAAAACTAACTCCTCGTCGACGTCCACGGCTAAACTGGATCATCTGCATGTTACCCACGTGGAGGTAACATTCAAACAGGTAGGGTGAGTAAAATAATTCATAATAATCAACGTGTGACAATTAATGCATAAACGACAACAAATTCATATTCAACACATTCGTATTACTCACATATGCCTCAAAGGTCACAACATCATAATTTATACACAAAGACTCATAAATGTAATGCAACATAACTCAATGCATGTGGTACCAATCATCACAACTCGATGGACACTGGGCCATTAACCCTCCATAGATCCTCATCAATAGGATCAGAGCACGTCAAAATAATTCACATCCACATAGTGGGATTGAAGCCAAAGCAATCGAATGCGCATGAATGCATGATGCACATGCCACAATAATAATCCTCATAATATAGCATATGGTGCATCATCATTCATCATACTCATCATCATCACATAAATCACATCAGTCATCATATTTCATGTTATCACATAGTTCATCAAATCATGGTAATTTCATCATTTTAACTCAATCGATACATCATGGAAAATTATCATAACATCATGTGCGCATCACCTAAAATCCACTGCCATACTCATGGCAACTCATCCCAGAAATCCCAGAATCACACATCACGACACCGCTGCACAACAATCAACTTCGTGAACTCTGCTACGTTCGCTGGCTCGCTCGTTAGGCGAGTCACGTAGCGAGCCCCTCGCTGGCTTGCTCACTAGGCGAGCCTCTAGCGAATCCTCGCTGGCTTGCTCGCTAGGCGAGTTTTGTAGTGAACCTTCGCCGGCTTGCTCGCTAGGCGAACAGTACGGTGAAAGCAACTTCTGCTACGCACCATAACTGATTTCCACCCAAAAACTCATATGAATCATTCACCCAATGCCCCCAAAGTATCCCTAAACCATCCCTAAGGTTATACAACAATAACGGTACAAACTCTATGGTTCATTAGGCTAATCCGACAACATTTGCACCGCCTAAAACACTATTTCCTGCAATTGCTCTGAGTACATCAAAGTTACTCACATATGAATATTCCTATTCCTACAGGGTCAAACACACAACTATCCAAGGTTTTTGGCCACAAAGGCCTAAGGTTTCCTTCCTCACAATAATATTCAGTGATTCATACCATAACCCACAATCTCAGAGTTCTATAATCGAATCTCTTAGTTTCCCCAATTCAACTCAGAAACCCTCAAATCCTAAATCCACCATGAATACATCTAATGGAATACATGGAAAATCATGAACAAAAATACTCCCCATACCTTAGTCAATTCGCATCTTTCATGATTTCTCTTTGGGACCTTCTGCCTCCAACCTTTCCTTCAGAGCTCTGGCCACACCAAACTTTCACGTTAAACACAAATGAATTCCAATTTCCTCTCAGAACTCTATTTTGTCTAACTTAGTCATGGCCTCACACATTGGGCTTTTCCCTCATTACCCTTACTAACTTCCTCAAATGCCCAAATTGCCCTTATTTCACTTATATTCCATTTAATTAATAATAATACTAATAAATTAATATTATATGCTATTAATCAAATAAATATCCGAAATTGCACATTTTTCCAATATTCACAAAACCACCGGAAATTCACCGAAACATGAATACTCACAATTAAATAATTAATTAACATATTCCGATTAAATTTAGGGTGTTACAACCCTCCCCCACTTAAAAGAATTTTTGTCCTCGAAAATTACCTGCAGAAAACAGAGTCGGATACGACTCCTTCATCTGATCTTCACGTTCCCAAGTCCATCTTTCTCCAGCTGGTCCTCCCCACAATACCTTCACCAAGGCGATCTCTTTACCTCATAGCTGTTTCACTTCTCGTTCGTCAATTCGAACAGGCAACACCTCAACATTCAAATCATCTCGCACTTGTACATCATCCATCTGAATCACATGCGACGGATCTGGAATGTACTTCCTCAACTGGGACACATGAAACACATCATGCAAATTCGTGAGTGACGGCGGTAAAGCAATCCGATAGGCTACTTCCCCCACCCTCTGTGAAATCTGATACGGACCAACAAAATGCGATGTGAGCTCTCGAGACTTCAAAGCTCGACCAACACCAGTTACTGGCGTAACTCTCAGAAACACATGATCTCCCTCTTGGAATTCAAGCGTTTTCCTCCTCTTATCATGGTAACTCTTCTGACGACTCTGCGATGCTTTCATCTTCTCACGGATCAGCTTGATCTTTTCAGTCGTCTCTTGCATAATTTCAGGTCCGAGCACAACACTCTCACCTGATTCATACCAACACAACAAAGTCCTACACCTCCTACCATACAAAGCCTCATACGGTGCCATTCCGATACTAGAATGGTAACTGTTATTGTAGGTAAACTCAACCAACGGCAAATAACTATCCCACGATCCACCTTGATCCAAAACACAAGCTCTCAACAAATCCTCTAAAGACTGGATAGTTCTTTCTGTCTGTCCACCCGTCTGCGGATGATAGGCAGAACTCAACCTCAACTTAGTACCTAAAGCTGCCTGCAAACTCTCCCAAAACCTCGATATAAACCTCAGATCTCTATCAGACACAATACTCGACGGAACACCATGCAACTTCACAATCTGCTCAATATATAATTCAACAAGCTTCTGCAACGAATAGTTGATCCTCGTCAGTACAAAATGAGCCGATTTAGTCAATCTATCAACAATTACCCAAATCGAATCATATCCCTTCACTGTCTTCGGCAAACTTGTCACAAAATCCATAGAAATGCTATCCCATTTCCATTCTGGAATGCTCAATGGTTGCATCAGACCCGACGGTCTCTGATGTTCAATCTTCGACTTCTGACAAGTCAAACAAGCATAAACAAATTCAGCAATTTCCTTCTTCATACTAGGCCACTAAAACAACTTCTTCAAGTCTTGATACATCTTTGTGGCACCAGGATGAATACTCAACCCGCTTTTGTGACCTTCTTCAAGAATGCTCTTCCTGATTTCTAGTACATCGGGAACACATACTCTATCTCGAAACCTCATCACACCATTCTTATCAATCCGAAAATCACCTCCGTTATCTTGGTTAATTAACGCGAGACGATCCACCAAACTCAAATCAGATCTCTGACCTTCTCTGATCTCTTGGAGAATACTACTAGTCAGCTTCAACATACCCAATTTCACACTGTTAGGAGTCTCTTCACAAACCAAACTCATATATCTGAATTGCTCAATCAGTTCCAACTCTCGAACCATAAGCATCGACATATGCAAGGACTTCCTACTCAACGCATCAGCCACAACATTAGCCTTACCCGGATGGTAACTCAATTCAAAATCATAATCCTTCAGAAGTTCAAGCCATCTTCACTGCCTCATGTTCAACTCTTTCTGATCAAACAAATACTTCAGACTCTTGTGATCACTGAACACTTCGAATCTGGACCCAAATAGATAATGTCTCCACATCTTCAACACAAACACCACAATGGCCAACTCTAAATCATGCGTAAGATAATTCCTTTCATGAACCTTCAGCTGTCTGGAAGCGTAAGCAACAACCTGACCATTCTGCATCAATACGCCTCCAAGGCCCATCTTCGACGTATCACAATACACCACAAATGACTCACTCAGATTTGGCAAAATCAACACTGGAGCAGTCGTCAACTTCTTCCTGAGTTCTACAAAACTCTTCTCACAAGCAACATCCCATACATAAGCCTGACCCTTTCGAGTCAACTAAGTCAATGTCAATGCTAACTGAGAAAAACCTTCAATAAACCTGTGATAATAACCAGCCAACCCAAGGAAACTTCGAATCTCAGTAACAGACTTTGGAGCCTCCCACTGCAACACAACATCAATCTTCGACGGATCAATAACAATCCCCCCACTAGAAATCACATGGCCAAGGAAGCTCACTTCCTTCAACCAAAACCGACACTTAGACAACTTGGCATAAAGCTTCTTGTCTTTCAAAACCTACAATACAATTCTTAGATGTTGCGCATGCTCTTCTTCCGACTTATAATATATCAAAATATCATCAATAAACACCACTACGAACTGATCCAAATAAGGATGGAAAATCCTATTCATATACTCCATGAATACTCCAGGTGCATTCGAAACTCCAAACGGCATCACAGTATACTCATAGTGTCCATATCTCGTCCTGAAAGCTGTCTTTGGAATATCATCAGGCTTAACACGAATCTGATGATAACCAGACCTCAAATCAATCTTGCTAAACACACAAGCACCCACCAATTGATCCATTAAATCATCAATCCTCGAGAGTGGATATTTATTCTTAATCTTCACTTTATTCAACTGCTGATAATCCACACACAATCTCATACTACCATCTTTCTTTTTCACCAACAACACAGGAGCACCCCACGGAGAAACACTCGATCGAACAAACTTCTTCTCAAGCAGATCTTCCAACTGTTTCTTCAATTCCCCTAACTCAGATGCAGACATCCGTTAAGGAGCCATCGATACATGACTAGTGCCCGGTATCACCTCAATAGCAAACTCTACCTCACGCTCAGGAGGTAAGTCATTCATGTCGTTTAGAAACACCTCAGGAAATTCCCGAACAACCAGTAGCTCCACGCCCACTGCTTCACCATCCACTTGAAGCGAAGCAAACACAACAAACATCTTAGCCTCATCTTCTAAGAGTTCTTCCACTTGTTTGGTAGATACAAACATTAGCTCTCCAACATCGCCCGACTCAGGAAATCTCACAGTCTTACTATAACAATTAATGTGAACATAGTTGTACTCTAACCAGTTCATCCCAAGGATAACATCAATTTGATTCAAAGGTAGACAGACCAAGTCCATCACAAAGTTCCTATCATAAATAGTCACAGGGCAGCTCAAACAGACTAACGCAGTAGTCACAGAACCATTAGCCGGGGTATCAATAACCATACTTCCACTCATAGCAGACAAATTTAAATTCAACCTCTTAGCACATTCAAGCAAAATAAACGAATGTGTAGCACCAGTATTAATGATAGCATTCAACATCATTAGTAAAACACGTACCTTTGATCAAGTTATCCGTCTTAGCTTCTTCCTCACCGCTCAAAGCAAACACTCTGCCACTTGTCTGAGCAGCAATAGCAGTCTTCCTCGGCTGTTGACACTGGGTACTGATATGCCCCTTCTCTCCACAGCTGAAGCAAGTCGGAGCTTCGTCCTTGCAGTCATTAGCCTTATGACCCCTCTTGCCACAATGATGACACCTCAACGCTTTACAATTCTCAGCATGGTGGCCTTGCTCACCACACTTATAACACTTACCTGGAGTAGTAGCCGCTCCCCTACTTGGCTTTTTCCCATCAGAAGCCTTCTGCTTTCCTTTATCACCAGAAGTCACATACGGTTTTCCTCTGAACTGACCTTTCTCTTTCTTCTCACTCAACTGCTTGTAGTGAGTAGATCGAGCTCGGCTATCTTCATCATAAATTCTGCTCTTGTTCACCAGTTCTGAAAACTGACGAATCTGCTGATACCCAATTCCCTGCTTAATCTATGCTGTCAAACCATTCTCAAACTTGAGACACTTCGACATCTCTGCATCAACATGGTTGTAATGCGGACAAAACTTGACCAACGACTCAAACTTTGCCGCATACTTAACCACAGTCATATCACCTTGTTTCAGCTCAATGAACTCCACCTCTTTCTTCCCCCGAACATCTTCAGGAAAATACTTTCTCAGAAATTCTTCTTTAAACACAGTCCAAGTTATCGCAGTGCCAACACCTTCTAATCTCTAACGAGTGTTATCCCACCAGTCCTCAGCCTCTTCTACCAGCATATGCGTACCAAACTGTACCTGCTGCGCGTCAGTGCACGCCATAACTCGGAAAATCTTCTCAATCACCTTCGGCCACTTCTGCGCACCGTCAGGATTATGAGTACCCACAAAAGTCAGCAGATTGTTCCTCTGAAACTTTCCCAAAGTACGAAACTCATCTGGAGATCCATCATTCTGAGCCATCACTTAGGCAAGTGACTCCAGCGCATCAATAATAGCACGATCATTCTTTCCTGCCATCTACAACCACCAACAAGGTTAGAAGGAAACAACTCATCGTCAGTGTTCTCACACTATCGACTGACAGGGGATTAACAACATAAACACTTGGCCGGACGGACCGACCTGCTCTGATACCACTAATGTAACACTCTTTTTCTACCCCAAAATATTAAGGCAAAATAACACATAAATCAGAGTGAATAAATAAATCTCATTAAAATGCCACTAAAAGGGCGTATATTTCTCAAATGCATCAAAATAGGATCATACTCCGTAACTATGGGTTTTTCCCAAAATACATCAAAGCATCAAGAACAACGGAATTTAAAACATAATTTAAAGTCTTCCTCAAAGAGGGAAATTAATCAAAACAACATCAATAGTATAAAATCAACTTCAAGGAACCCAACCTGATGTTACATATAAGAGCAAGACCCTCTAAGCTGACCAAAAGACTAAAACGCTCAAAAACTTCAAAACTAACTCCTCGCCGGCGTCCACGGCTAAACTGGATCATCTGGACGTTACCCACGTGGAGGTAACATTCAAACAGGCAGGGTGAGTAAAACAATTCATAATAATCAATGTATGACAATTAATACATAAACGATAACATATTCATATTCAACACATTCGTATTACTCACTGTAATACCCCAAATTTTACCCTTATATTTAGTCAGTCATTTCGCATAGCATCTCATATGTACATTTGCTAACCACTAACAAGTTATGGAGGTGTTTGTTTTGCAGATTCGGTTCAAGGGGTATTTTGGTCATTTTACGCAAATTCTGCTAATTCCTTGAAAATGGGTTGTTATTAAGTTCTGAGACATTTATTTGCCACTGGGTCGAGGTGCCGGTATGTATTGTCAGAAATATGATTGGACTCGGGGCCGTGCTTTGTTTGATGTTGAAACATTTCTAAAAACAGTTTTGTTTCCTCTTAATAAGATGAAGTTGGGTTGAAAAGGAAGTGGATACTATTAAGGTTATTTTGAGAAGTGATGTGATCAACGAGATTTTAATTTGAATTTGTTTGGATATAATCATATGGCGGGATATCATTTATAAAAGGCAAAGGAGAAGTAAGTTTGAACTTTGTGTTCATAAGTACTTATAAGTTACTACTCAAGAGGGAAATTAAATGGTTCTGAATTATTATTCATGGATACTTTGAATTTACAATTGAGAAAGTAAATATGAATGTTTGTTGAATTTCATTTCATAAATATTTATAGTTTACAAATGGAAAAGAGAATTTGAACTTGGTTTACAAGAAGTTTTCATTTACAGTAAGTATCTATCCTAAATCCTAAGAACATCTAAGTGTCTTCATGATGCCTTTAAGCTTCTCCGCAGAATTTCCAAATTCACCTGCACATCAAAACAAAGCAAACAGTATAGAAAAAAGGTTAGGAGTTGTTTTTGACACTCTCAGAACAATGTCATCATCGAGTGCCGGGAGTGGCACAACCGAAGCTGCGTCCTACCCCCCGTTACCGATCCGCGTCGTTGGCGTCAGATCAGGTAATACCTGTTCTTATCGTTACGGGACATCCGAGAGATAGAAGTAATAAAAGAAGCGGGACTGTTTCGTTTTGCCGCGATTGGATTTCCAAACTGATACGAGAATAAGGCAACATAGGCAAGTTTGGACTCAGACCCGGATGCCGGCAGGTCTGAGTCGCTTTGTTTCCGAAATTTCCCACACCTGAAAAGCCACAAACGCATCAATATCAGATTCAGAATTTGGAACTCAAAACCTAAACAATTCATGAGCAGTATCAGTTCTGAACCATGTAGGTGAGGTCATAAAAATCAAGAACAGAAAAATGAGACACACAACAAGCTGCGTCAAAATGACATAGGACAAAGTATCAAAAGGTTCAGCAGCATCAGTTAAAGGCAAGTCCCCATTCAAACCAGTTCCAATGGCAAGCAACACATAAGTGAGCGCCAACACAAAATCATAGCGAAACTATACCAGAAAAGGAACAAAGATGAGTTCAAGAAATCGCAGCGATATATCATGTTTAGGTTGGGTCCCGAATGTGCAAAGCACATCAGAAACAGAGCACCAGGCATAGAGGGCTCAGGTGAACATCACCGCCCCAAACTCGCAGCCCCTGTCATCGGACAACAACAACCAGCAGCATAATCAGTTTGTGAATCCAAACGCCCCAGCCCTGAAACAACGAAAAGAAAGGGATATCAGTTCAAAGAAACCGAGTTTGTATTCTGAAAAGAACCACACACCAACAACACCAAACTGAATATCGAAACTAAGCAAAATTGCCTCAAAAGAATTCATAAACATCACAGGAAAATCAAGCCTCATGTTCGAAAAAGCAGAAACAGGCAGGGACAATCCAACAGAAATGCAAACAGCACCAAAGGGGTTGGCTCATCAGAGCAACAACAGTCTGAATATCAGGCCATCAAAACTGGTTCAAGATCAAAGCATATAAGCTACAATGCTAGCAGCAGCTCTGAGATCAAACAAGTGCAAAAAGCCAGAAATCGCAACAAATGATAAACCACAAGCGAATATCATCATAGGCAATCGCAGCGTCATCAAAGAGTATCAGTTGTCACGGCTCAGATGAACATCATCGCCATATACCTTTCCCGGTGTTTGACGCAACCGAAGCTGAAGTATCAGTCCTGAAAGAAGAAGAGGAAAAGTTAATGTAGCAGATATCCAACGAAAACCCGAACTGCATCAATGATAATACAAATCAGTTCGAAATCGAAACAAATCAGATAGAATCCAAGCGAATCCATGTCCGAAATAGGGTCAATCAAGAAACCCCAAAAATGGAAAGCTTTGAATCAGAAAAAATCATATCAGCTGGAAATCCCAATCAGGTTCTAAGAGAAGAAACGAGATCCAAATCGTATCAGAAAACATCCCATTGGAACTCAATCTGGAAAAACCAAACAAAATCAAATCAAATCGAATCATCAAATTCAATCTCAGAAAAGTAACGCAAATCCAACATCCAAGGCCCAAAAGATAAATCAAAGTATATATAAAAGGGAAGATACAACCTGATGAAAAAAGATCGCAGAAACCCTAACGAACGAAAATCGCGAGACTCAGAGGGACCGGCACCCTCATCATCGTCTCCGACGAATAAACATCATAAAACCACGAGCGAAGCGCCAACGAAGGGGAAGATCGCCGTCGCCGTTTAAACGGCGGGCAATCAACTCCAAGCCTCAGAGGAAACCCTCATCACCGGTCGTTCACCATAAATGTAAGATATCTCCCTCACAACATTCGTGTTTAATTTCAGGTTACTGAGGAAAATGAAGAACATCGAGAGAGACGGTGAAGAAAGACGAGAGAGAGAGATGATGAAGAAAAGGGAAACGGCGCCGCGACTGTTCTCTGGGGGAAACCCTAAAATTTTTTTTTCTTATGACTAACAATTGGGTTGGGTCCGGATGTGGTGACCGGCCCAACCCCTTTATGTTTATTTTTTTATTTTTTTCCAAATTATGTTTTTTAATTATTTTAAATTGTTTTATAACTTAAGAAAATTGTTTTAAAATCTCCTTTTTGTGTAAATATTATTCCTTTTATAATAAAATTAAACAAAACCTCTTTTTTAAAAAAAATAAAACTTTTTTTTTTTTTAAATATAAAAATAAAACTTTTGTAAATATAAAAATGAAAAACTCTTTTTTAAATAAAAATAAGAAAAATTCTTCTTAAAAATAAAACCTTTTAAAAGAATAAAATATTTTAATTAAATCCTTTTTTTTTGCAAGCTAACATTAAATTATTTAAGATTTTTTAAATAAAACAACAATAAAATCTCAAATTTGCATCTTCTCGTAACTCATTGCTGCCTAACTGCTGCCCACTAACGCCGTTTGTTCGTTTTGCAGCTCAACACTTATTTCATTTTATTTCATTATCGTATTGTAACTGTTCCTCATATGTAACCTCGCGAATCTAATAATCGCGCTTTAAATTTCTGCCTTTAAATTTCTGTTTGCATGGCTTTAGCTCCTGTTTTATTCCCTGTTTACAATTCATTTATCTCACACATTTATCAGTATTCCAGTCACACTACACACTGCCGAAGGAATTAGGTCTAGCTTTTGGCCGCCGTGTCAATAGTCCTCAAAACTTCAAACCCTTACAACCTCACAAACCCTAATTTTCACAAATGCCTCGCCGCAGGCAAAATTACGATTTTACCCCTAGCATTAGGTCAAAGAGCCGCCGCGCTCATTTTAGGGTTTCCCGCCGTGGAATCCCTAACCTAACCTAATTTAACCCTAATTTCAACTTAACAATTCAACGTAGAGATTTGGAGTTTCTACACTCCACGTAAGCGTGTCCTTAAGATGCGTTTATTCCCCCTTGAGACCTTGACCACAGTCAAGAAGTCTCTAACCTCCCTTTTGAGGGGAACTACGATTACTCTGATTCCACTCCCGTAAGGATACGTAGGCACAAGATGCGATGTCTTGCCGAGTAAACTTAGAATTAACCCCTTAGGTCTCTTTTCTCACTTTTAATCCTTTGTACATATACCTTAAGCAAATAAATAAAGCAAATAGTAAACATTTGAACAAAAGGTTCTTGTAGAGTACTACAGAAGTTTAGGGTGCTAATACCTTCCCTAAATTTAACCAACCCCCGAACCCTAGATCTTTCCCCGCATTGTGTTTACGATGCAAAATAGGTTTTCCCTCTTTTGACCTTTTCCTTCGGATAAATCAAAGAGCGGTTGTGAATTGAATTGCGATTCAAACTCATTAATAGTTTGTGATCCTATTTCCACCGCAATAGAAAATGGCGACTTCACTGGGGAGTGTTTTAATTTTTGAGGGTTATCCCTAACTTGTTCATATTTATTACTATCTGTGTTATTATTCATTTACATGTATATATTTGTGCTTTGATGGTGGGACTGTTCCTTGTGCTGTGAGATAAGTCCTACGCCCGGACTAGTGACATTATTATAGGATGGGGATATATTCGATGAGGCTTATAGGGAGTTGAATCCCGACCAAGCTGATTCGAGAATCACCGCTCAGTTGAGACCTTTTCGAAAATGGTTCGGTTGAACGAGTAATAGCGAAAACTTTTTCCATGGTCGATTGGAGTCTGTGATATTGAGGACCGTAGTACCTTAACACCACCTTGGCCTTATTTAGGACGTAGTGCGGGAGCTATGTGGGAGTAATCCTACAATGGCTGCTACGCGATACTACACTCAAAAGAGGTTCTCTTGAGAATATTATTAACCCCTGAGTCAGTCGGAAGGTTGATAATATCCGAAAGATGGGCTGATGACTTTGGGCACTTTGTAGAACCTTGTTCGGCAGGTACAACTAACCTATAGTACACTCCTTTTTGGGATGGGTAGACCTTGACTCCGCTCACGTTCCTTTAACCTAGGACTTTGTGTGTTTTCATGCATTGCATCCATAAAGCATCTCATTGCATTTCATGGAGTTCAAATATCATTTATGGATATCGCGGGATACCATAAATAAGAAAATGAAAAAACAAGAAAAAGATTTCCTTGGTACCCCACGACATTCGTAAATGTTTGAATTCCATGAAATCTTCATTTGCATCATAGCATCATTTACTTTCTTGCATTGCATGTGTCTTCCGTTTTCTCATGTTCGGTTCTCTCGCCTTCCAGTTTCGTCACCCTGAGTTCTCGGCACCAGTATAACACCAGAGCTCAAACTCGAAAGAGAATGGAGGATCAGGCAAAAGAGATTGATCGCCTTAGCAATGAACTTGAAGACCTTCGAGGGGGTATGGGGCGTATGATGGAATTGTTACATGTCATGAATGCTAAGATGGATACCCAGCCCACTGTTGTTTCCGAGATCACCGGCGTTACTGTGGACCCTCCACCAAGTGTGACCGTAGCAAGGGACCCACCTTATGGTCTTGCTCCCGGTTTTGTGCCTCCTCAAGCCACTGTTCCGATTAATCATCCTGTTCAGCAAGCAGTGCCTTTATTTTCTGAGGTTTCTAGGGGGGCTCCTATCTTTGCACCACCTGTTGTACACACCCGTGCGCAACCGTATTTCAATGAGACAGTTTTTGATAATCTTGATGAGAATGTTGAAGGTTATGAGAAACATGATAAGCTTCGTGAGGAAGTAAACACCATTGTCCAGAGATTGAAAAAAGTATAGGGCGATCAAATTTTTGGGACTGCTGCAAGGGATGTTTGTTTGGTCTCGGGTTTGGTTATTCCCCCGAAGTTCAAAACTCCGAACTTCGATCGTTATGAAGGTGCCACCTGTCCTAAGAGTCATCTGATCATGTATTATCGCAAAATGGCTGCCCATGTTGAGAATGATAAACTTATGATTCATTGCTTCCAAGATAGTTTGAAGGGCGCTTCTTCCAAGTGGTATTTAACTTTGGACCAGTCTCGTGTTAAGAGTTTCCAGGATTTATCTGACGCTTTCATCAAACACTACAAGTACAATATGGATCTGGCTCCTGACAGAAGACAGTTGTTGGGTATGTCACAAAAGAATTCTGAGTCATTCAAAGAGTATGCTCAAAGGTGGAGGGAGATTGCTTCGCAGGTAGAACCTCCTTTGACCGAGAAAGAGTTAGCTGATTGGTTTGTCGACACGGTTCGTCCCGAATTTTACGAGAGAATGGTGGGTAGTGTGACTTCAAATTTCTCCGACATCGTTGCTGTGGGTGTCAAGATTGAATTGGGTATGAAAAGTGGTAAAATGACGAATAATCATGGTGCTTCTAAAGATCAGCCGAAGAAACCTCCGTATAGCTCCCAGAAGAAAAAAGAGGGCGAGACTAATGCTATATCCTCTGGTAGACCAAGAGAACACTTTTATCGATATCCGCAAGGTTATGCTCAACCTCAAGGGTACCCAATCCAATATGCTCAACAACCCTATGTGGCAGCTATTACACCTTCTTTCAATCAACAGGTTCCTATGTATCAGCCTATGCAACAACCTCCTGTTTATCCGCCTCCTATCAACTACCTACAGGCGCCCAACGCTCCCGCTCCTCAACAGCCAAAGAGTCCGGCTCCTCGCCAGAATGTTCCAAACAGAAGAACGTATAAGCCTTGTCCGCCGATTCCGATGACTTTCACCGAGTTGTACCCCTCTTTGGTCAAGCAAGGTCTAATCACTACTCGGGCTTTGGGTCCGCCTCCTAATCCTCTACCCGCCAATTACAACGCCGCCGCTCATTGTTTATTTCATTAGGGTGCGCCTGGTCATGATCTGGAGAATTGTTATGCTCTCAAAAATCTTGTCAGGGATTTATTGGAAAAGAAGATTTTGTCATTTGAAGATCCTCAACCGAATGTTAAGAAGAACCCTTTTCCTAACCATGAGAGTGTCAATGCCATTAGTGCCGATTCGGAGGAAGGTTATGTCCTTGATGTTGTACAGATTAAGACTCCTCTCAAGATGTTCCATTCGAAACTGTTTGAAGCTGGTCTGGTAGATACTTCCCACGTTGCATGCGTAAGTTGTGAAGCCAGTATTAAGGGTTGTGTGTTGGTCCAGAATGATGTTCAGAGGTTGATTAATGAGGGTGTTTTACAAGTGACAAGCCAATCCAAGAAGGATGAGGTCGCTGTGGTTGAGCCAGTGTTCCATCAGCCTGGATCAAAAGGAAAGGTACCAGTGTTTAATCTATCAGGGGCAGGTTCTGCCAATCTCGTGTTCGATATACCAAAGTCGTCTATCCCTGAGGTGAATCAGCATAAGCCAATAATTATTCGAAAACCAAGTCCGTTTCCTTTCAGTGATCCTAAAGCTGTGCCTTGGAAATACGACGTGACGATGATTGACAAGGAGTCTGGGAAGGTTATTCCAAATGAAGGGGTTAAGGACACTGTGACCAATATCGCAGAGGCAAGCAGGATGACACGCAGTGGCCGTGTGTATACTCCCCGTTCTAATGAGGTTCCACCTAAGGAAACCGCTAATATCCCAGTGGCCGTCAAAGACAAAGGTAAGGGAGCCGTCACGAATGATGAAGATGCTGAGTTTTTGAGGATCATCAAGAAAAGTGACTATAAAGTTATCGACCAACTTCATCAGACTCCTTCCAAGATTTCGATTTTATCTCTGTTGATGAGTTCACCCGCTCACAGGATGGCCTTGCAGAAAGTTTTGACTCAAGCACATGTGGATCAAGATATCAGCACCAGTCGGTTTGATAGTGTGATTGCCAATTTGACCGCATGTAACACCCTCAGTTTCAGCAATGAAGAGTTACCGAAGGAGGGTCCGAATCATAATCGTGCTTTACATATATCGGTGAAATGTCAGGAAGATAATTTAGCAAGAGTGCTAGTAGACACCGGCTCTTCTCTGAATGTTCTACCCAAGAGGGTTCTTGATAAGTTGGCTTTCAAAGAGACTGCGTTGAAACCTACTCCGTTGGTCGTCAAGGCTTTCGATGGTTCTTGCAGGTCGGTAATGGGGGAAGTTGAGCTTCCTATCCTGATTGGTCCGCAAGTTTTTAATATTACGTTTCAAGTCATGGACATTAATCCCAATTACAGTTGTTTACTTGGAAGGCCGTGGATTCATGCCGCTGGGGCAGTAACCTCAACGTTACATCAAAAGATGAAGTTCGTGATCGATGGAAAGTTGGTTATTATACACGGTGAGGAGGATCTGATGGTCAGTAACTTGTCTTCTTTCCGTTACATCGAGGCCGATGAGAATGCTTTAGAAATCTCCTTTCAAGCACTTGAGATCGCCAATGCTGTTCTGCTGGAAGTCGAAGAGACAGTGGGTCAGGGTAATCCATCTTTTGCATCTCTGAAGAGTACCAAATCAACAATTGACAGGGGCATTCCTGAAGGTTGGGGAGAGGTAATCGATGTCAAGACCAAGACTGATCGCTCTGGGTTGGGTTACAAACCAACTCAGAATGGAGCTGCCACAACTGTCGAAGGGCGTCCGAAGGTTATCCAAGAGGTATTTGTCAGCGGAGGTTTCCAAGTCAATGCCATCAGTGACTGTGAGGAAAATGAAGAGCTGAGCAACCTGGTGTTTAAGGGTGATGCAGTTTTGAACAACTGGGAGGCCGTAGAGATCCCTGTTATTTTTCCCTTGTCAAAGTAATTCTTTTTTAAAGTTTCATTTACATTTTCAAATAATAATCCGTAGCTCTGCCCAAGGCTATAGGGTCGCTTTTATTGGGCCACCTTTCATTTCTAAAAGGATATTAATAAAGGCATTTTGTTCAATTCCACTTTGGTTCATTTGCGTTTTTCGTTTTCACCTTTAAAAAATGAAATTGGCAACCTTTTTTCCAAAAAAAAAAAAAAAAAAAAAAACAGCATTTCATTCCTTATCTTGCATATCTTCGAGCATTTTAATTAAGTAAGCCTTCCATCATGCAGAGACATCGTAAACCTTGTTGGATCCAATGACTTTACTGACACTCCTGACTGGGATGCACCCATCAATCAAGCTGAGGACGAGGGTGAAGAAGATTTTGAAGTACCCGCTGAACTGACAAGATTGATTGAGTACGAGTATACAGAGCTTCAACCGTATAAAGAACAGGTGGACTTAATTAATCTCGGTACAGATGAGAGCAAGAAAGAAGTCAAGATTGGCGCAATGCTTGGGACAGAGGTTAAGCCGAGGTTGATTGAGTTGTTAAAAGAGTATATGGATGTGTTTGCATGGTCGTATCAAGATATGCCGGGTCTAGACACAGATATTGTTGTTCACAAGTTGCCACTTAAGCCAGATTGTCCGCCTATCAAACAAAAGCTTCGAAGAACGAGACCCGACATGGCTTTGAAAATTCGAGATGAGGTTAAAAAGCAGTTGGATGCAGGTTTCTTGGCAGTCGCCAAATATCCAGATTGGGTTGCCAACATTGTGCCAGTGCCTAAGAAGGACGGTAAAGTTAGGATGTGTGTGGATTACAGGGATCTGAACAAAGCAAGTCCAAAAGACGACTTCCCTCTGCCGCATATTGATACACTGGTAGACAATACAACCAGTTTTGCGTTGTTTTCATTTATGGATGGTTTCTCTGGCTATAATCAGATCAAGATGGACCCCGATGATCGAGAGAAGACTACTTTCATTACTCCTTGGGGGACCTTCTGCTACAAAGTCATGCCCTTCGGTTTAAAGAACGCGGGGGCTACTTACCAACGCGCTATGACCACTCTTTTTCATGATATGATGCACAAGGAGATCGAGGTGTATGTGGACGATATGATAGCCAAGTCTCAGAGTGAAGAGGAGCATTTAGACCATTTGGTGAAGCTGTTTGAACGACTCAGGAAATATCAGTTGAAATTGAATCCTGCTAAGTGTACCTTCGGTGTCAGATCTGGAAAATTGCTTGGTTTCATTGTTAGCCAGCGAGGGATTGAGGTGGATCCTGACAAAGTCCGAGCCATTCAAGATATGCCAGCTCCGCAAACCGAGACGCAAGTTAGAGGTTTTCTGGGACGTTTGAATTATATTTCCCGGTTCATCTCCAACATGACCGCTACTTGTGAGCCGATATTCAAGTTACTTTGCAAGGGGCAGACGGTTGAGTGGAACCCCAATTGTCAGAAAGCGTTTGAGAAGATTAAAGGTTATTTGCAAGACCCCCCTATTCTGATTCCTCCCGTGCCTGGAAGACCGTTGTTTATGTACCTTACTGTTCTCGAGAAGTCTATGGGTTGTGTGCTTGGACAACATGATGAGACTGGGAAAAAGGAACATGCGATTTATTACCTGAGCAAAAAGTTTACCGATTGCGAAAACAGATACTCACCATTGGAGAAAACTTGTTGTGCATTGGCATGGGCCGCTAGGCGCCTTCGGCAATATATGGTCTGTCATACCACATTGTTGATTTCTAAAATGGATCCGATCAAGTATATTTTTGAAAAACCTGCTCAAACCGGGAGGCTAGCCCGTTGGCACATGTTGTTATCCGAATATGACATCCAGTATGTACCCCAGAAGGCGATTAAGGGTAGTATTTTATCTGATTATCTTGCAGACCAGCCAGTTGAAGATTATGAACCTCTTAAATTTGATTTTCCCGATGAGGATATTTTGTTGATTAAAAGAGATTGTGAAGAGCCAGATCCGAGCGAAGGTCCGGAACCAGGTCTTTGGTGGAGGATGATGTTTGATGGGTCCTCGAATTTCAATGGGCATGGTATAGGCGCCGTTTTGATGAACCCAAAGGGTGGATTCACTCCATTTACAGCAAGGTTGGACTTTGAGTGTACTAATAACGTCGCAGAATATGAAGCATGTATTCTTGGCCTCGAAGCAGCAATCCACCTCCGAATCAAACTTCTTAAAGTAAGTGGTGACTCAGCCTTGGTTATTTACCAGGTACAAGGCAAATGGGAAACGAAGAATGAGAAGTTAATCCCTTATAAGGACTATATTATTGAGCTGATCAAGTACTTCGATGAGATAAAGTTCGAGCATGTTCCTAGATCCGAGAATCACGTTGTTGATGCTTTAGCCATGTTGGCATCCATGTGGAAAGTTAAATTCGTTAATGAAGCACCTCTTATCCATATTGAGCGCAAAGTTGAGCCCGCTTATTGTCAGGTGGTCGAAGAAGTTGAGGTGGATGAAAAACCTTGGTTTCATGATATCAAGAACTATCTCGTCAAGCAGGAGTATCCCGATGGTGCTACTGGTCTGGACAGGAAAACATTGAGAAGACTGGCGTCCAAATTCTTTATCAGTAATGGTGTGTTATACAAGAGAAATCACGACATGCTTCTGCTCAGATGTGTTGATAAACGGGAAGCGGACATGTTACTGCAGGAAATTCATGAGGGGACCTTCGGAACTCATGCCAATGGTTATGCTATGTCCAAGAAGATGTTAAGGGCTGGGTATTATTGGTTAACCATGGAAGCTGACTGCATCCAATACGCTAGAAAATGCCATAAGTGCCAAATTTATGCTGATAAAATGCATGTACCTCCATCACCATTGAATGTTTTGTCTTCACCATGGCCGTTCTCTATGTGGGGCATCGACATGATTGGGGCAATCGAGCCGAAGGCTTCTAATGGTCATCGTTTTATCCTTGTTGCTATTGATTATTTCACTAAGTGGGTAGAGGCTGCCTCCTACACCAACGTGACCAAGCAAGTGGTTGCCCGATTCATCAGGAAAGAAATCATCTGCCGTTATGGAATCCCAAGCCGGATAATAACTGACAATGGCACCAATCTGAATAACAAGACTATGAAAGAGTTGTGTGACAATTTCAAGATCACCCATCACAATTCTTCTCCGTACCGCCCTAAGATGAATGGGGCCGTTGAGGCTGCGAATAAGAATATCAAGAAAATCCTGCAAAAGATGGTTGTGACTTACAAAGATTGGCATGAGATGTTACCGTTTGCTTTGCATGGATACAGAACCTCAGTGAGAACTTCGACAGGGGCAACACCTTTCTCACTGGTGTATGGAATGGACGCCGTGCTCCCCATCGAAGTAGAGATACCTTCTTTAAGAGTGTTGATGGAAGCTGAACTTGAGGAAGCAGAGTGGGTTCAAGACAGATTGGATCAGTTAAATCTCATTGACGAGAAGCGCTTGACAGCCATGTGCCATGGGCAATTATATCAGAAACGGATGAAAAGAGCGTTTGATAAGAAGATTCGTATCCGTGAGTTCCGTCAAGGAGAGCTCGTACTCAAAAAGATCCTGCCAGTGCATAAAGATATGCGTGGAAAGTGGATGCCCAATTATGAAGGCCCATTTGTTGTAAAGACCGTTTTCTCCGGAGGGTCCCTGATACTTACGACAATGGATGGTGAAGAGCTTGCACACCCTGTGAATTCTGATGCAGTCCGAAAATATTATGCCTAAAAACCCGCTAAGTCGAAAACCTGCAAAAGGCGACTTAGGCAAAAATAAGGGTTGAAAAAAAATATATAATAATAAAAAGCTCGCTAAGTTGAAAACCCGAAAGGGCGGCTTAGGCAAAAAGGAGCGTCCCGGTGGATTGAAAACCCGAGAGGGCGGTCCAGGCAAAAGTTAGGGACAAAGGCATTTCATTGCATCAGAGGACACTGATCATCGCGAACACACTTTCCGCATGAGAGCCATGTTTCAGTTCTTTCATCCTTGCCCAAAGCAAGATTCTGGATTAGTCTTAGTTATTAGTGTCAGTAGGTGTCATTGGATTCAGTGTAACCTTTTCCCATGTTGCCAATTTCAAAACATAATCATCTGTGGAGCTATGCCTTCAGCGAGCTGCCACCCTTTAATAAAAGATACCATCTTGTTACTTACATTCCTTGGTGCATTACTCTTTGTTTTCTATTGTTATGCAAAATGCGTTTATTCTTAAAATTTGAAAATGAAAGGTGCATTGTAGATTTTTCAAAAAAATTGCTCTTCAAAAAAAAAAAACGAATTTGAAATATAATAAATTACTTTGACTAGTGGAAATTTCGGAAGGATCTCTTCACTCCCCGAAAATATCATTATTGCAGAAACACTTTCAAATCATTGCTCATCACAGTCCCCAGAGAGACTATAAGCTGACAACCTTTTCTTGGGTAACTCGAAAGTGTCCCTCAGGTTTTCTTCTCCCCATGTGAATACATGATACTGTGCACCTAAGAAATTTACTTTATCCCCAGAGAATTCAGAATTTTGAAACCAGATTTGGTCCTACCATTGATCTTTCTTACCCATGATTGACGTATTGGTTGCAGAGAACGCAGGGTATTTCCGTCGAGATGTTTATTTCATCTCTTGTCCCGTCTCTAGTCTGTTCGTCAGTAAATGCAAGGGCATAAGCATCACATGCCTATTTTACATATTCATTACATATTTCATTACATATTCATTACATATTCATTACATATTTCATTACATACTCATTACATATTCATTACATATTCATTACATACTCATTACATACTCATTTCATAACATCCTGCATATTTACATACATAGACATCAACATACATTCATATTAACATATTCATTAACATACGCGTTAGCATGCACAGGTTCATTGTGTCTCTATCATTGGTCGTTACCGCCGAGTAACTGGGTTCGTCCATTCTCTCCAAATAGATTGTCAGCCCTAAGCATAAAATACTTACTTGTTTCCAGTTTCCCCACAGAGCTCGATCCTCGTGGATGACGGTTACTTCAGCTATCTTTCCTCGCCAGGATAAGATATCTACCCTTCGGGTTCATTCCCTCGATGGAGTTTTGATTTCCAGTCTTCTTTCTAGCTCGATCCTAGATTGAATCTCAGTCTTGTCGGTCGTCAATCCCAACCGGACGTGCATTTATTTTGCACTATCTTTCAAGAAAATCAACTACAATCCTTTACAGATACACGCCAGTTCACGCCTGGAAAATCTATCATTACAACACTACAACACTTTACATCTTACAACATCGGTATACAACATTTCTCACCTAAGAAGCCGATCCTATCTTCGTTATGACTCGCAGTAAATGGCCATCTCCATGGAGCAGTTGGGCTTCCATTTACCTGTCGTCTTGAAGTACGGGGAGGTTTGAGCGGAATCATATTCAGGAGAGCACGATTCTGAATTATGAAGAAGTTCGTTTATCCTTTAGTAAAAGAAGAAACCAAATCGTATTCAGGAGAGCACGATCTTGAATTACGGGGAGGTTTGAGCCGAATCATATTCAGGAGAGCACGATTCTGAGTTATGAGGAAGTTCAATTAGCCATTTTCATATTCAGGAGAGCACGATTCTGAAGTATGAAGAAATTTCAAGAGCCGAATCATAGTCAGGAGAGCACGATTCTGAGTTATGAGGAAGTTCAATTAGCCATTTTCATATTCAGGAGAGCACGATTCTGAAGTATGAAGAATTTCATTTACAACCGAATCATATTCAGGAGAGCACGATTCTGAGTTATGAGGAAGTTCAATTAGCCATTTTCATATTCAGGAGAGCACGATTCTGAAGTATGAAGAATTTCATTTACCCGAAAAAGCCGAATCATATTCAGGAGAGCACGATTCTGAAGAATGAGGAAGTTCAGTTAGCCATTTTCATGTTCAGGAGAGCACGATCTTGAAGCATGAAGAAGTTTATTTACCCTTCAGTAAGAGAAGAATCAGAATCGTATTCCAGGCGCCGACCTTAAATGCGAGAAGATTTATTTATCAGATAAACAACAGCCTCTTTATTTGAGTGCTTATCCATTTTGACACATAAGTCCCTTCCAACGATAAGTGACAATTCTCCCGCGAGAAGCTTATCAGGGCATTTCTCATCAAAGTCCATTTATTTTGGCATACAGCCGGTCTTTACCCTGTATATTTGCTACGGAGTTCCGAAAAGTCCGTTTGATCCTGTCACGAGGGATAGTTTATAGAAGCTTGGATGTTTATTCTTTGCTCAATGCTCCAACATTCTGTAATCGATCTTGCAATCGTACGTGATCCAGTTTTATTTTTAGATTCCCCAGCGGAGGCCGTCTCACAGGTGTCATCTCCATTTGAGAATCTCGTTCCCAAAATGACAATTGGTCATGTTCGCACCAGTTGACCATCATTTTAGAATCCCCCAGTGTTGTACTGTGTCTCAACGCGTCGTTTTCCCCAGTGTGTTCTTCTCGTAGCGTCTGTGTCGTAGTATTCGTCATCATTTTCGCATTCATCATTCCAGCATACGCATCATATCATATTCATGGCATCTTCTGCATTAAGCTGTCCTCGCTCTGTCCAATAGCATTGCATATCGTCGCATATAAGGGCAAAATTTTCGGTTATCTATATTTAAATCTCCCCACCACGATTTCTCGAGTCTCTGTCACTCAAATCGTCCGGTGTAGCTATTTAAATAGGGGCAACTGTAATACCCCAAATTTTACCCTTATATTTAGTCAGTCATTTCGCATAGCATCTCATATGTACATTTGCTAACCACTAACAAGTTATGGAGGTGTTTGTTTTGCAGATTCGGTTCCAGGGGTATTTTGGTCATTTTACGCAAATTCTGCTAATTCCTTGAAAATGGGCTGTTATTAAGTTCTGAGACATTTATTTGCCACTGGGTCGAGGTGCCGGTATGTATTGTCAGAAATATGATTGGACTCGGGGCCGTGCTTTGTTTGATGTTGAAACATTTCTAAAAACAGTTTTGTTTCCTCTTAATAAGATGAAGTTGGGTTGAAAAGGAAGTGGATACTGTTAAGGTTATTTTGAGAAGTGATGTGATCAACGAGATTTTAATTTGAATTTGTTTGGATATAATCATATGGCGGGATATCATTTATAAAAGGCAAAGGAGAAGTAAGTTTGAACTTTGTGTTCATAAGTACTTATAAGTTACTACTCAAGAGGGAATTTAAATGGTTCTGAATTATTATTCATGGATACTTTGAATTTACAATTGAGAAAGTAAATCTGAATGTTTGTTGAATTTCATTTCATAAATATTTATAGTTTACAAATGGAAAAGAGAATTTGAACTTGGTTTACAAGAAGTTTTCATTTACAGTAAGTATCTATCCTAAATCCTAAGAACATCTAAGTGTCTTCATGATGCCTTTAAGCTTCTCCGCAGAATTTCCAAATTCACCTGCACATCAAAACAAAGCAAACAGTATAGAAAAAAGGTTAGGAGTTGTTTTTGACACTCTCAGAACAATGTCATCATCGAGTGCCGGGAGTGGCACAACCGAAGCTGCGTCCTACCCCCCGTTACCGATCCGCGTCGTTGGCGTCAGATCAGGTAATACCTGTTCTTATCGTTACGGGACATCCGAGAGATAGAAGTAATAAAAGAAGCGGGACTGTTTCGTTTTGCCGCGATTGGATTTCCAAACTGATATGAGAATAAGGCAACATAGGCAAGTTTGGACTCAGACCCGGATGCCGGCAGGTCGGAGTCGCTTTGTTTCCGAAATTTCCCACACCTGAAAAGCCACAAACGCATCAATATCAGATTCAGAATTTGGAACTCAAAACCTAAACAATTCATGAGCAGTATCAGTTCTGAACCATGTAGGTGAGGTCATAAAAATCAAGAACAGAAAAATGAGACACACAACAAGCTGCGTCAAAATGACATAGGACAAAGTATCAAAAGGTTCAGCAGCATCAGTTAAAGGCAAGTCCCCATTCAAACCAGTTCCAATGGCAAGCAACACATAAGTGAGCGCCAGCACAAAATCATAGCGAAACTATACCAGAAAAGGAACAAAGATGAGTTCAAGAAATCGCAGCGATATATCATGTTTAGGTTGGGTCCCGAATGTGCAAAGCACATCAGAAACAGAGCACCAGGCATAGAGGGCTCAGGTGAACATCACCGCCCCAAACTCGCAGCCCCTGTCATCGGACAACAACAGCCAGCAGCATAATCAGTTTGTGAATCCAAACGCCCCAGCCCTGAAACAACGAAAAGAAAGGGATATCAGTTCAAAGAAACCGAGTTTGTATTCTGAAAAGAACCACACACCAACAACACCAAACTGAATATCGAAACTAAGCAAAATTGCCTCAAAAGAATTCATAAACATCACAGGAAAATCAAGCCTCATGTTCGAAAAAGCAGAAACAGGCAGGGACAATCCAACAGAAATGCAAACAGCACCAAAGGGGTTGGCTCATCAGAGCAACAACAGTCTGAATATCAGGCCATCAAAACTGGTTCAAGATCAAAGCATATAAGCTACAATGCTAGCAGCAGCTCTGAGATCAAACAAGTGCAAAAAGCCAGAAATCGCAACAAATGATAAACCACAAGCGAATATCATCATAGGCAATCGCAGCGTCATCAAAGAGTATCAGTTGTCACGGCTCAGATGAACATCATCGCCGTATACCTTTCCCGGTGTTTGACGCAACCGAAGCTGAAGTATCAGTCCTGAAAGAAGAAGAGGAAAAGTTAATGTAGCAGATATCCAACGAAAACCCGAACTGCATCAATGATAATACAAATCAGTTCGAAATCGAAACAAATCAGATAGAATCCAAGCGAATCCATGTCCGAAATAGGGTCAATCAAGAAACCCCAAAAATGGAAAGCTTTGAATCAGAAAAAATCATATCAGCTGGAAATCCCAATCAGGTTCTAAGAGAAGAAACGAGATCCAAATCGTATCAGAAAACATCCCATTGGAACTCAATCTGGAAAAACCAAACAAAATCAAATCAAATCGAATCATCAAATTCAATCTCAGAAAAGTAACGCAAATCCAACATCCAAGGCCCAAAAGATAAATCAAAGTATATATAAAAGGGAAGATACAACCTGATGAAAAAAGATCGCAGAAACCCTAACGAACGAAAATCGCGAGACTCAGAGGGACCGGCACCCTCATCATCGTCTCCGACGAATAAACATCATAAAACCACGAGCGAAGCGCCAACGAAGGGGAAGATCGCCGTCGCCGTTTAAACGGCGGGCAATCAACTCCAAGCCTCAGAGGAAACCCTCATCACCGGTCGTTCACCATAAATGTAAGATATCTCCCTCACAACATTCGTGTTTAATTTCAGGTTACTGAGGAAAATGAAGAACATCGAGAGAGACGGTGAAGAAAGACGAGAGAGAGAGATGATGAAGAAAAGGGAAACGGCGCCGCGACTGTTCTCTGGGGGAAACCCTAAAATTTTTTTTTCTTATGACTAACAATTGGGTTGGGTCCGGATGTGGTGACCGGCCCAACCCCTTTATGTTTATTTTTTTATTTTTTTTCCAAATTATGTTTTTTAATTATTTTAAATTGTTTTATAACTTAAGAAAATTGTTTTAAAATCTCCTTTTTGTGTAAATATTATTCCTTTTATAATAAAATTAAACAAAACCTCTTTTTTAAAAAAAATAAAACTTTTTTTTTTTTTTTAAATATAAAAATAAAACTTTTGTAAATATAAAAATGAAAAACTCTTTTTTAAATAAAAATAAGAAAAATTCTTCTTAAAAATAAAACCTTTTAAAAGAATAAAATATTTTAATTAAATCCTTTTTTTTTTGCAAGCTAACATTAAATTATTTAAGATTTTTTAAATAAAACAACAATAAAATCTCAAATTTGCATCTTCTCGTAACTCATTGCTGCCTAACTGCTGCCCACTAACGCCGTTTGTTCGTTTTGCAGCTCAACACTTATTTCATTTTATTTCATTATCGTATTGTAACTGTTCCTCATATGTAACCTCGCGAATCTAATAATCGCGCTTTAAATTTCTGCCTTTAAATTTCTGTTTGCATGGCTTTAGCTCCTGTTTTATTCCCTGTTTACAATTCATTTATCTCACACATTTATCAGTATTCCAGCCACACTACACACTGCCGAAGGAATTAGGTCTAGCTTTTGGCCGCCGTGTCAATAGTCCTCAAAACTTCAAACCCTTACAACCTCACAAACCCTAATTTTCACAAATGCCTCGCCGCAGGCAAAATTACGATTTTACCCCTAGCATTAGGTCAAAGAGCCGCCGCGCTCATTTTAGGGTTTCCCGCCGTGGAATCCCTAACCTAACCTAATTTAACCCTAATTTCAACTTAACAATTCAACGTAGAGATTTGGAGTTTCTACACTCCACGTAAGCGTGTCCTTAAGATGCTTTTATTCCCCCTTGAGACCTTGACCACAGTCAAGAAGTCTCTAACCTCCCTTTTGAGGGGAACTACGATTACTCTGATTCCACTCCCGTAAGGATACGTAGGCACAAGATGCGATGTCTTTCCGAGTAAACTTAGAATTAACCCCTTAGGTCTCTTTTCTCACTTTTAATCCTTTGTACATATACCTTAAGCAAATAAATAAAGCAAATAGTAAACATTTGAACAAAAGGTTCCTGTAGAGTACTACAGAAGTTTAGGGTGCTAATACCTTCCCTAAATTTACCCAACCCCCGAACCCTAGATCTTTCCCCGCATTGTGTTTACGATGCAAAATAGGTTTTCCCTCTTTTGACCTTTTCCTTCGGATAAATCAAAGAGCGGTTGTGAATTGAATTGCGATTCAAACTCATTAATAGTTTGTGATCCTATTTCCACCGCAACACTCACATATGCCTCAAAGGTCACAACATCATAATTTATACACAAAGACTCATAAATACAATGCAACACAACTCAATGCATGTGGTACCAATCATCATAGCTCGATGGACACTGGGTCATCAACCCTCCATAGATCCCCATCAATAGGATCGGAGCACGTCAAAATATTTCACATCCACACAGTGGGATTGAAGCCAAAGCAATCGAATGTGCATGAATGCATGATGCACATGTCACAATAATAATCCTCATAATATAGCATATGGTGCATCATCATTTATCATACTCATCATCATCACATAAATCACATCAATAATCATATTTCATGTTATCACATAGTTCATCAAATCATGGTAATTTCATCATTTTAACTTAATCGATACATCATGGAAAACTATCATAACATCATGTACACATCACCTAAAACCCACTGTCATACTCATGGCAACTCATCCCAGAAATCCCAGAATCACACATCACGGCATCGCTGCACAACAATCAATTTCGCAAACTCTGCTACGTTCGTTGGCTCGCTCGCTAGGCGAGTCTCGTAGCGAGCCCCTCGCTGGCTTGCTCTCTAGGCGAGCCTCTAGCGAATCCTCGTTGGCTTGCTCTCTAGACGAGTCTTGTAGTGAACCTTCGCTGGCTTGCTCGCTAGGCGAACAGTGCGATGACAGCAACTTCTGCTACGCACCAGAACTGATTTCCACCTAAAAACTCATACGAATCATTCACCCAATGCCCCAAAAGTATCCCTAAACTATCGCTAAGGTTATACAAAAATAACGGTACAAACTCTATGGTTCATTAGGCTAATCCAGCAACATTTGCACCGCCTAAAACACTATTTCCTGCAATTGCTCTGAGTACATCAGAGTTACTCACATATGAATATTCCTATTCCTACTGGGTCAAACACACAACTATCCAAGGCTTTTGGCCACAAAGGCCTAAGGTTTCCTTCCTCACAATAATATTCAGTGATTCATACCATAACCCACAATCTCATAGTTCTATAATCGAATCTCTTAGTTTCCCCAATTCAACTCAGAAACCCTCAAATCCTAAATCCACCATGAATACATCTAAAGGCATACATGGAAAATCATGAATAGAAATACTCCCCATACCTTAGTCAATTTGCAGCTTTCACGATTTTTCTTTGGGACCTTCTGCCTCCAACCTTTCCTTCAGAGCTCTGGCCACACCAAACTTTCACGTTAAACACAAATGAATTCCAATTTCCTCTCAGAACTCTATTTTTTCTAACTTAGTCATGGCCTCACACATTGGGCTTTTCCCTCATTACCCTTACTAACTTCCTCAAATGCCCAAATTGCCCTTATTTCACTTATATTCCATTTAATTAATAATAATACTAATAAATTAATATTATATACTATTAATCAAATAAATATCTGAAAATGCACATTTTTCCAATATTCATAAAACCACCGGAAATTCACCGAAACATGAATACTCACAATTAAATAATTAATTAACATATTCCGATTAAATTTGGGGTGTTACACAAAGTTCAGAAAAAGAACAACTGTGGAAAGGCAGGGCAACAAGCATGTAACAATGAAATTAATCAAATGCAAACAACAACCATGGATAGACATTACACAAGTATGAATATGCTTTGACAATCAATCATAAATGATCAACAACAATGCATCAACAAGAATCATCAAGATCAACATGTTCTATTCAAATTAAAATGGATGATCGAATGATCAAACATAAACGTAATAAAGCGAAACCGGAAACAAATGCAATCATGCATCACAATATTCATCAACGTAATCATCAATGATCATCAATTAACATGCTATAAACAAACAAGTGAAATGATCATTCATCAAACAAATCACATGAACATGTTAAACATTCAAAATGTAAACCAAGAGTTGTACGTCGAAGAATCGAGATCAAACATTCAAGAACGATGAAATATATCCAAAACAATTCACATAAATGCATCATATCAATCCATGAAGTTTACATGTGAAAAGGAACTCAAACAAGCAAAAAATGCAACAAAAAAAAAGGCAAAAAATGCAAAAAAAAATAGGCAATCTGCCCAGAGTAACGGGTTACCCTATATAAGGTAACCGGTTACTTGATGAAAAAAGGCCCAGAAACGTGAAATTTGATAAGATAACCGGTTACCCTATATAAGGTAACCGGTTACCTCTGAACAGAAACTAGAAAATCAGCTTTTAAAATCAGTTTTCAGCATCAAACAACTTCTCCAATCATCCATATGAACATGATATCAATCAAGCACAAAATTATCATCAACAAACATCGATAAATCATCATGTAAACACAATCAAACACTAAAATCACAAATCACAAAGATCCAAATCAACAAAATGGATCAAAAAGCATCAAAAGCCATAGATATACATTGTGATTATTCAAATAAGCTCAAAATTGGATTAGATCTAGAATTCACCAACCTTCAAAGCGGAGATTTGCTTTGGTGAGTGTTGATTCACTTTAAATTAACAGATCCAAGCTAGAAACCCAGAGATTCTTCAAGATCCAAGAGTTTCCTTATGGTAGAAATGAAGAACAAGCAAGATCAAGCAAAGTAATCCATAAAAGCACTTTGAATCTAGCTTCCAAATTCAGATCCAAAACCAAACGAAAATTGAATGGTGAATTGAACATAATGGAGATGAATGATGGAGGTTTAGCTCTAGAATTCAAGGATTCCAATGAAGAATCAAATAACTCAAGTGAAAGAGCTTTAATGGAGGTTTTGGGAGTGAAAAATGGAGAGAAAAATGAGAGCAAATTCTCAAGAGTGAGAGTGAAATATGAAAAATGAAGGTTCTTTTGAATGAAGGTAATTGTGTGAGGTTTGGAGCAAATTCACTTAAATAAGCTCTAGGTTTGGAATAAAAACGTGGTTTGGAGTGTGGATTAGCATTTGGAATGGAAATTAGGAGTGGAATTAGGAATGGAGTGTTTGAAATTTGGAGGGAAATGGTGAAAATTGAAACAATTCTAGATCTTCCCAAATATGATCAAGTGAAATCAATGGTTGAGAATGATTGGAAATTGCACATGCTGAAAATTCAAATTCTTTGGCCAATTTCGTTTGAAGTAACCGGTTACCCTATACGCAGTAACCGGTTACCACATTCAAAAATTCCCATATTGGCGCCATGTGGAGGGAATCCTGTACAACTGCTCGTTGCCACCTGTTTTGAGCTTCGTTAAGCCTCTGAAACTTACTCTTGAATATCATAATTGTGAGAATGCCTGAGATAACCTGTGTATTGTCTCTTGAACTGAAAATTAACCTACTAAAAAGAATAACCAACCGCTCGATCGATGGGCAAAATAAATGCCTAAGCCTCTAATGCTCGCTGTTTAGACTCTTGCAATAAAAGGGAACCCTGAGCCACAGAAACACCTTGATCCCATGCCTCAAGAACAAATGCTATAATATGCAGAAATGCAAAATGCAAAGAAACATAAGCCAATAAAGGTTAAAACGAAAGGAAAAAGTTTGGGGTGCTACACAACATGCATGCGTCGATGCATCGCTTCTTGAGTCAATTTTTTTTTTTGAAAATTGAAGGGTAACAATTGGCATTGGGAATTACATACTATTCATTGTGTCTTTTCATTTCATCTTCTCATTATCATTCTCATTTGCATCTTGTCATTTTATTTCTCTTCACCAACCATTTTTTCAACTCTTCTCTAAACCCTAAAACCCATTTCAAGAATCCTCACAAATTAGGAATTTCAAGTCCAAATTAGTGAACAATTTGGTCTCTCTCCACCAATTTCTATTGCGATTACTGTTCATCATCTCCTACAACATAGTTTAAATGGCACCTTCAAGAGTAATAGGAAAGAGGTCCACTCGAGCTTCTACTTCTCGAACATCTACGTCACAACCTCCTTCTGATATTCTGGTAAACGCTATGCCTTTACTTTCTGATGAACTTGCTGAGACTTATGAAAAGGATTTTAAGAAACAATATGGTATCAAGCAATTTGTTTACTATCCAAAAGTTGTTGAAAAATGCATATTCCGGAAATTATTGATATGCTTAATCATCAAATTTTCAACAATTTCTTAGAATGTGGTACAAATTATAATAAGGATATGGTCAGGTTATTTTACACTGGTATACACAATTTTTTTTGATTATGACTATGGTTACAAAATTGGTGGTAAGAGTTTAAAGGTTGATAGTGCTGTTTGAAGAGACCTAGTTGGTATATGTCCAATTCTGTCTCCAGATCTTAACATAACTAATACTAAATTGGCTCCAATTTATGAATTCAAATTTGCTCTGAATTCTATGTTGAAAGGCCCCTATCTAGAGGATGTTGTTGCAAGTGATATGTTCCTAAAATCTGTCATTACCAGTCATTTGAAGCGGCAAGATAGAATACTACAGTGGATTGTGGCTCATATTCTCCAAACTAAGAAGGGAGGATATTCAAGAGTTGACCAAGCCTAAGTGCACTTGGTCTATTTTCTCAAGAATAAGAAGAGAGTTAATTGGCCATACTACATTGCTAGTCGAATTTTTGTTGTGAAGGAATCAGGTAGAGGAACAAATTTATGCCATGGTTCATTTATCTAAAGTGTGTTAGATCATGCTGGGATTGTAGTTCAGATATTCCATACATCTCCATTTCAAGTGATTAAGAATTTAGTCAGAAGACAATGACTTTAATGAGTTACCTTAAGGATCATTAAAAGCAAAGGTATATGGCCAAGATAAAAGGCTCAGATGCAAGGGTTCAAAATCTAGATGAGGATGAAGAGGAAAACCAAAAGGAGGATGAGGAAGCTCATCATATGGAGACTGACCCTTCTTTTGATGGCCATGATGATGGTGATTGGTTAGATGACTCACCTGTGCAGAATCCTTACGCTAACCAAGGATGGTGAGAATGGCAACACACTGGTTGGACTAACCAAGGCACCTCTTATATGCCTTTGTCTCCACCTCAATATCAACCAGATAATTCTGAAGTACTTGAGATGTTGCGGAATATGCAGATTCAACAACAAAATTTTGTAAATCTTTAAGAAGAAAGGTTTATAGCCATGCAAGGTCAGATTCAAGCCCAAAGTGATAATTTTGATTTGTTTGCTTCCACAATTTTAAGCAGATTTGATGCTATGGATGCAACAGTGGCAAATCATCATCGATTTCTTCCCATTTGCTTCAGTATGCTCAATAAGACTGTTCTTGACTTCACTGAAAGACTAGATGAGCAAAGAGCACCAAATCAAGATTATTCCTTCAGAGGGAGAGGTCACCCATATAGGGGAAAAGACCGTAGATTGTTTGAGTTGTGTTGGTGTTATGTATTTCATTTAGCATGTTGTTGTGTGTTTCATTTTGTTACTTGTTTTGCTATTTTGCTTGACTTGAAACTTGTAATGAACTACTTTTGATGTGTAATGCATTAAGGTTACTCCTTTATGTTTCATGTCTTACTTAATTCTATATCTCTTGCATTAACAACATTATATGTGAATGTTTGTTGATGATTTATTTGTTGAAAAGCGTATGATTACGTACATATGAATATGATTTGATTACGAATGACCTCTTGCTTCACTCTTTATGATGTTGTCAAAGAAGGAGAATGCAAAAGCAAGTGCTTCACAAATAAAGCTTAAAATTTTACAAAGAGAAATGCATACAGTCAGGGGGAGAATGCTTCACAAAGTACTCTATGTGTGGAAGGTTTTGCAAAGGTTTTGCCATCATCAAAATGAAGGTGAGAAAATCACAAGAAAGCGAGGTTTGAATCGGGGTTTTCGAAAACAAAAGCTTTTTACTCACTCAATAAAAATCACTGCTAATGAATAACAAAGAGAAATACACTTCTATTTTTATACTGGTTCAATTGAAAATCTAAAAGTTAATTCAGTCCACCTACCAAGGTGATTTCTCCATATAACCAAGGACTTAATCCACTTTAATCAACTGATTACAACTGCACTAGCAACCGCTTGTGACTAACAAACCACAAAGACACACAGTCTATGTTTTCTCAAGGATTCTAACCTACCTGGTCCCTTAAGGAAATACAAACAACAGTTTGATTACAAAGTTGTGTTTACAAAGATTGCTTCTACACAAGCAGGTATAAACAAGTTAAAAGCACAATACACTTAAAGAAAATTCTGCACAAGTTTAGACAACAGTCTTATAAAAATTTCTTTATTATTTCGCTTGTTTGCTTGCTTACTTGCATGCTGTAATTATTCAAGTCTTCAAGTCTTTATATAGCCAGTAAAAAAGATCCATTGAAGGGTAGATCTGGTATTCTTCATGAATGAGCTGACGACTTAAGTAACAGTTTGATACGGAGGGGACAAGAATCGTACTACCTCAATTTCCTTACTCCACAAAATCCTCTTAGTGGAAGGAATATTGGTTTGTACCATGTACTATTTTTCCCACGTATAAACTCGTTCTTATCTTCTATTCTTCAGTGGCTTCTGGATAAATTGTTGTTTGAAGCATGAGTTAGAAGAGTTGATTTTGCTTGAGTTCAGAAACTTCAATCATCAATTAGAAGCTTGATCACATCAATATGTGACTTGAAATTCTTTAGAGTTTTTAGAACCTTCAGCGTTTAATCTTTAAAAGCTTGAGTAGTCTTCAGAAGTGAATTGATTAGAGTCACACATCATAAGTAAGAGCCAAGAGAATTTTGCAGCAGCAACACACATTTTTCTTAGAAGCTTTTCATCCGTGAGTTTGAGCAGAAGCTATTTAGATCAATATATTCAGAAACTTGTAACGTTTCATATTCAAGAGTCAGAATCAAAGCTGTTTTCTAAAGATACATACTAATAAATCGTTAGGGTACCAAAATTGTTCTCACACAAATACTGACTTGTTATCATCAAACATAGAGATATAGATGCAGAACCAAAACTTGTTCTAACAATCTCCCCCTTTTTTATGATGATAAAATAATGTGTTTTGATGAACAATTTTTGTCGGGTAATCACCAAAACATATATCAGAAAGAAGCACAAAGTTCCCCTTGAGATGAGCAACTCTAAAAAGATAATCAGAATGAAAGAATACTTCCCTGATTAACCTTTTTGTTGGAGTATATGAACCTTCTGTTCAAAAGAACTGATTTATCTTTCAGATGTTTCTTGAACTTGTCCTTACTGTTGTTAAGCATTTTAACAAGGATTTAACACACAATATCACATATCAACTTCTGATGAGTTTTACTTCTGATCAATTGGATAAACTTGAATAATATTTGAAGTCTTTTCTCACTCAAGATGATTCAAAACTTTAAGAAGCTAGCATATCTTCAAATTTTGGGCTTTATACGTTCTTTTCTGATTTTTCAGATGTTTATGATATATAGTAAGTTTTTCCTGAAAGAAAACAACTATCATAATATCCTTTTAAACAAGGTTTAGTGAAAATATTTGAAATGTTTGGGTTTGATTCAAGAGAAATTAGGTATATCAAAATCAATACTTTCTCCCCCTTTTTGTTAGTAATCAAAATGAAAATATGCAATAACATGTAATCAAATGCAACAAAAATACAATATGCGGGTCTAAAGATTCTGAGACTTAGTGTATCATAAGTCACATCAATCATATCCAACCGAAAAGAAGTTCATTTAAGATTAACGAAGTTCAACTGAGTTACAAGGACATGATCAAACAAAAGATAAACAAGACACACAAACAAGATGGTTACAAAAACACATAAACTGAGAGAACAGATTCTGATACACCAACAAGGACACCCTCCAACAAGCATAAGTAATCCCGCACCTTATCAACCCTTTCACATCTTTCTTCAATTGCAGCATTGTCTGGTCCAAGACTTTTGGCTAATCCAATGATTTCAGCCTTGAAGAAAAGCCCAGACATAATTCTTCCATAAGGAATGAAGAACTTATGCTGAATTTTGGAAACTTCAACAGAATACTTCAGATGATTGAAAATAGTTTGAGGAAGGTTGACCCGGACGTTATACATTGGAAAGTAGATAAATAGTCTGTCATCATGAGACATAACATCTTTGGCCACTCCTTGGGGACGAAAGTTGGTTAGTAGGAGTTAAAACCACACTTTAGCAGTGGGAAGGAGCCCTTCGGGATTGTTGGATTAATATCTGGGAAGAGAATCATCATGAATGACAATGAGTTTATCAATAAAGGTGTAGTTTAGATGAAAATCTTCTACGGTGACTCTAGTTTGGACACAGTTGATGGCTTCAGCAATGAAGGTAGGTGTTATGATGAAAGGAACTCCATAAACAGAAGACCAGATAATGTTGTCATCTTCGCCAACCCTTGCATATTTCAAAAACTCCTTCACAAGGTTAGGATATATGGGTCCATGCAAGATTGCATAGTAACCAGACCATCCTTAAATCTGCATGCTTCTAGTTATGTTCAAACCCGAGTCTCTGAGTCTAGGAAAGTTAGGCCTTTTCTCAGTGATTACTTCCAAGACTTCTTCATTTCCATAAAAAGTTTTGAGAGACATAGTGACAAAAACAAGATAAGGAGGATTTGAGAGACCGATGAAGAGAAATGAGGAAGAACTTTATATATATATATATATATATATATATATATATATATATATATATATATATATATATATATATATATATATATATATATATATATATATATATATATATATATATATATATATATATATATATATATATATATATATATATATATATATATATATATATATATATATATATATATATAATGGATCAACAATAAACAACAATAAAGTTTAGATGAATAGAAACAAAAAATCATCATTTCCCAGACAAGTGACGTAGGATATAAGTAGAGTAAGATACAAAGATATCAAAGAAGGAAAAGGAGTGTAGCTGTCTCTTATTAAAGAGATCCAAAAGGTCACATAATAAGTATATGTTATTCAAGTCTTGACATCAGTCAATAAATACGAAGATATGTATACTTAAAGGTGGCAAAAGAAATCTGACATGGGATAAAGATTGAGAAAAGAAATACGTAGTCTCAAGAAATCTTTAACTCACATAAGTCTGATGAATGTACAGTTATAGGGGGAAGGCATAAAGATTTAACCTATTCTTAAGAAGGTTACGAAACCCAATGCGTCAGATCATGATTATGCATGTTCATCAAATGGGACAGTTGTCACCACTAGCATTCACACTTACTCAGATGAAAAGACAACAATCAATGTTATAACAGTTCATAATTCAGAAGATAAATCAAAGGATTTCCTTCTGAAAAGAAACGTTCTAATTCATGAACCTCGCTCACTTCAAAAAGCTCTTGTTTTAGAACCGAACATGTAATTTAAAAATAAAATAAACAAGTGAACAAATTTTTCAAAATGAATACGAATCTATCTTCAACAAGGATTTTGTGAAAACATCATCCCACTGGTGGTCTGTATCCACAAATTTCAAATGAAAATGCCCTTCTGAACATATTCACGTAAAAATGGTGTTTTATTTCAATATGATTAGATCTAGAATGCAGAATAGGATTCTTGGATAGACAAATAGCAGAAGTATTATCACAGAATATAAGAATGTTACTCTCAAAAATTTGATAATCTTCTAACTGACTTTTCATCCAAAGAATCTGTGTGCTACATCCGGAAGCTACAATATATTCAACTTTAGGAGTTGATAAAGCAATTATGGACTGTCTTTTCTTGGACCATGAGATCAGATTGTCTCCCAAAAATTGACAACTTCCAGCAATACTTTTTCTTTCTATTCTATCTCTAGCATAGTCAACATCACAATAGTCAACCAGTTCGTACTCAGATGTTTTTCTATAGAATAACCCAAGGTTAGAAGTACCTTTCAGATACTTAAATATTCTCTTAACAGCTGTTAAGTGAGTTTTTCTAGGATCTGATTGGAAATGAGCACATAGGCACATGCTAAAGAGGATGCCTGGTCTAGAAGCAGTCAGATAAATGAGAGATCCAATCATACCTCTGAATAGCTTATGTTTTACCTTACCATTTATCTCTTCTTTCTCCAGAATACATGTAGGATGCATTGGAGTTTTTGTTGGCTTGTGTTGTACCCCAAAATTTGCCTAACCTTTACTTTACTCGGCTTATGTTTTCACTGCATTGTTCTAGCATTTGCATTTGCATATCATAGCATTTTTTCTTGAGGCAGGGGATCAAGGTTTTCCTGTGGCTCAGGGTTCTTTTTTTTTAGCGCAAAAGACTGAACAACAAGCATCATCAGTTCCGACATTTATTTTTCCCGGCGATCGAGCGGTCGATTTTATTTTGTTTTGCAGGGTTATTTTCAGCTCAGGAGGCGGCACCCAAGACATCTCAAGCATTCTCACGGTTATAATATTCAAAGGCGAGTTTCAGAAGCTTAACAGAGCTCAAAACGATTGAAAATATACCATTGTGCAGGTTTCCCTCCAAAAGGCGCCAAATTCAAATTTTTGAAGGTGTTAACCGATTAACCAAATGGTTAACCTATTAACTAAAGCAAAATCAGGCCAAGTTTAAATTTTTAAGGGTGTTAACCAATTAACCAAATGGTTAATCGATTAACCATTGCAAATTTCAGCTCTGCACGTGAATTTCCAAGTGAAGTCATTTTGGAGTCCAAATTTGATCACATGAGAAATTGATTTTACACCTTAGGAAGGATCTAGAACCACTTTGAATTTTGGTTAATTCCATTTTCCCTCCAAAATTTCCACTCCTCATTCCAAAGCAATTTTCACAAACCACACTCCAAGCCTCATTTGGATCCAAGCTAAGGGGTATTTAAATGATCTACTCTAAACCTCACAAATCTAATCCTCATAATTTCATTCTCACTTCAGAATTCACTCTCATTCTCTTAATTTGCTCTCAACTTTTCCATTCCCAAACCTTCACCAAAGCTCTTCTTTATTTGAATTCATTGATTCTCCATTGGAATCATTGGTTTCTAAGAGCTAAATTTTGAAGTTGCTTTGGAAGAGCTTATTTGGATCACTTTCGAATCTTCATCCAATTTTCATGCAAGTTTGGATCTGAATTTTGAAGTTGCTTTGGAAGAGCTTATTTGGACTATTTTGGCTTAATTGTGGTGGATCTTCACTCCTACCACAAGAACACACTTGGATCTTGAAGAATCTCCGGGTTTCTTGCTTGGATCTGCTTAATTGGAGTAAATCAACACTAACCAAAGCAATTCTCCGCTTTGTAGGTTGGAATTCTTGATCCGATTTTGATTTCGAGCTTATTTGCATAATTCTCATGTGGATCTTCATTTTTGATTGATTTTGCTAATTTGATACTTATGATCTATGATCTTGCTGGTTTAATGTGTTTACTTGTTGATTGAATCACTGTTTGCTGGTTTAAATTCGTGCATAATTGATTATGTGATAATCCTGATCATCTTATAAGTGCTTATATGCTGAAAGTGCTGTTCTGCTGCTATTTTTCTGCTTCTGGCACAATGTTAACCGATTAACCAATTGGTTAACCGATTAACCAACACAAATTTTCAGATTTTCATGCATTTTTGACTGGTTAATCGATTAAACCCTGGTGTTAATCAATTAACACTGTGCCAGCAGGCCTGTTTTGTTTTTTTTCATGCTTGGTTTGATATCATTTCACTTCGAATCTACATAGATCAATATGATACATTAGGAGTAAGATGTTTTGGATATATGTCGCTGTTCATGATTGTTTAATCATGGTTTCGTCGACACGCGTGTCTGTTTTCCACTTGAATGCACACTTTCGTAGTTGTTGTTCAAGGTGATGATGTGCTTGCATGTTCATGTTTGCTTGCCTTCTTTCTTCCTACTTCTTTGCATCTCTCATATGCATGCTTGAGGTTGAGATGTGCTTGTGGTGGTGTTTACCCCACGCTTTGTTCCTCCCTCACTTTCATTCTAATTTTGCATTACATGTTTGCATACTTGCATTTTTCTTATGCTTTCTTCTTCTTTTGTCATTCTTTGCCATGTTCCCTTAGGACCTCTAATCCTTCTTGTTCAAGATGGATTATGATAGACCTTAGGCTTGAACCTATGCATGATAACATTAGGTAGTATTCCCTTTCATCCCAATCATAGGTGCACTTTGCATGAGAACGTTAGGTTGAGTCTTAGTCTCCCTTTAGAGTGTCTCTCTCTTCTCATCTTCAAACTTTCTCAAAACATCTAATAAAGGTTAAGGATTGTTGTACGTTACGAGCCTTAAGTACTTGGGAAGTGGTGATTAGGGGGCTTCCTCTTAATTTCTTCGAGTGTTTAGTGTACGTCCTTAGGACGATATGCGACACATTCGCTCCTAAGTCATAGTCTTTAGTACAACATGAATTACAAACAATAATCAATGCATTTCTTCTCTAAAAAACAGAAAACAAACTTCAAATCTTTTATCCTTCGTAATCTTAATTAGGAAACTTTTTTCATAAGGAGAGTTTTGTTAACTCTTGGTTCTACCGCAAACAGGTAACGCCTAAGTCTCCAATGGCCGAGCTACATACACCTAATTGCTATAACTAAGTTTTAACCATACTCGGGCCTAAAGTTTTTTGAACCAACCGGTGTTCTTGTTATCCTGAACTACGTTTGCTCTGATTTCTTATACCAGATGAGAATACGTAGGCACAAGACAACGACGTCTTGGCGAGCAACCTTCCCCACCTTCACCCGTAGTTAGCAGAACTACGTTGACTCTAACTTTCCCATTGCACGAGGGAATGCGTAGGCATAGAGCAGCGATGCTCTATCGAGTCTCTTTTCTTTTCTTTTATCCCTGAGTCGTAGCTTAGATAGTAAACACCCTTTTAGATAGACAACAAAGTGTGGACCCCTTCGAGTACGACAGACGTGAGGGGTGCTAACACCTTCCCCTTGCGTAACTGACTCCCGAACCCGAGACATGGTCGCGATGACCTGTCTTCTCCCTTTTCGTCAGGTTTTCTCTGATTGTTTCCTTTCCCTCTTTTGGGATAAATAATGAATGGTGGCGAATCTTCTATCCTTGCCAGCCCCTCTTTGCAGCGATGCAGCAGCTGGCTCTGCTGGGGACTTCGGTTCCCTATGCGAGTCAATCCTAGCGCTTGGTTGTTTATCTTTTGGGTGTGTATATATGTGTTGTACTTTATCTTTATTTTCCCGCATTTACTTTCAGCATTGTATATATCACTTTTGCCGTGCTGTTAGGGGGGGGGGGAATGTTCCATTGAGAGATAAGCCGGACTCGGGCTTGAGTACAAACATAGCATTAGAAGTAGAAAGTAGTGGTGGAACTGTATGCTTTGCATGCACAAGTTCCCATGAAATTCGCGCTCAGACGAGATTCTCTTTGATGATTTCTTTTATGGCCCTTTGGGCTTGAGGGGATTTTGGATCTGAGGATTGTCGAATCTGGGAGATTATGATACCAAACAAGAAATGGTGAATGTATCATCGTTTCTCGAGAGTCTGTGACGCTGATGAACGCATAGGATGTTGAACCTTGTCAGTGATAGATCCATACCTGTGAGAGGGATTGGGTTATTGCAGGAAACCTTGACTTTCAGACTACCCGGTTCTCTTCGTAGTGTGAGTCTGTGTTCTTGATACAAGGGGTTCCTATCAGTGACAGTGCTATGTTATTGCCAAAGTGGAGCTCTGGTCAACAGCACAACAGCCTTGTTCCCTTGTCTTTGCATCTGCATCATCATAAAATGTTTGCATTTTAACATACATGTTCTTGTAATTCCAAGGATCTTAACTTTGAGACTCGCTGTTGAGCATTAAATCTTTTTTCTTGTGGTTCGTTTGTGTAAAACATGAATTAGAGCAGACAAATTCCTTGGAAATACTCGAACATGACATTTGCATTTCATTTGCATAGCAGGTACTCGAGGCTGGGTTTCGTGATCCTGATCCAGTTTTTCTTCAGAATTTTAGACTTCAACTTGTAGAGAAGACATAAGGTGGCTATAGAACAGATGCAAGCGGAGTTGAGGGAAGCCCAAAGCCAGATGGGACAATTCATGGCGGGTATGCAAGCCTTATGTCTGGCGCAGAAGATGCTTAAGGAGGAGGTTCATCAGCTGAAGACTCAGATGGGCATAATCACAGAAGTGATAATGAATGTGCTAAGAAATGAGGGTGATCAGGTGCCTGAAGCCGCTGCAGAAATGCTTATTCCACCTTTGTCTGTGGAATCTTTCCCAAAGCGTGGTGTGCCCCAAAGATCTTCTGCATAATCTGAGGTTCAAGGATTTTCCCGTCAGCAGCCACCTCCTGTTCCTCAAGGCAATCCTAGAGTTAGAAGATGCAGCCAAAGGACGAAACAACTTGACATAATCTTCGGTCAGATCTCCATGACTTATGCTCAGTTGTTGCAACTATTGCTTCAACTTCGATTGGTCGAACTTCAAACTCTGTCTCCGTTGCCTGACAAGCTACCACCCGGCTGTGATGTGAGTGTTCATTGTGATTTCCATTCCGGGGTACCGGGGCATGATGTAGAGAATTACAAAGCTTTTAAGCACCAAGTTCAGGATCTAATTGATGCAAAGGCAGTTGAATTCATGTCAGGCGGCGTAAGTTTACCAGGTGGTCTTGGTCCATTCACTGCAAAAGAGGTGGTTGTTCCTCTTATTTCTTCTGAAGCTGCATCGGGACAAGAGCGTGCCTTGCAATTTATGACTGCAGAATCTCCATGCCCACAGCTATTGCCAGTTCCTGGGCTGAGTCTGAGAATGAAAGTGTCTGAGCATAAGGGATGCCCTAATCAGCGCCAACAACCACAGGTTTCTCGGCAACATCACAATCAGTGCCGAAGTCAGAAGTGGCTTCACATCAACTCATCTCTTCTCAATCACACCTTCAGGTATCCAAATCATCAATCCTCCTTCCAGTCAAGTGGGTCCAGCAGTTAATGTTGCGGAGGAGTCCACCAATAGCAGAGATTCAGAAGAGTACCATACTGACTTTGACGAGCAATTCTGAAGATGGATGACTCAGCAGTAAGTCCAGATTTGAAAGCCCGGTCCCCCGAAGCTGGCAATCTTTGTTTTATCATGTCATTTCTTTGCATTTGTAGTTTCTTATCTGTTTAAGTGTAAATTTCATTTGTAAAACTTGTTGTTTTCGATTGATAATGATAATGAAATGAATATGCAGGTTTTTGATTAAATCCATTTGTGTTCACTCTATGCTTTTATTTGATATCAAACGCTTGTTTAAGTGGAATCCGGGGAGGATGATGAAATTGAAAGACGCGCAAGCTTTCGATTGTACGCTTTTGAATAAAACCTGCTGATGATGTACATGCATTGTTTCAAATTCCTAAATACCAGAGATATAAGGATGATAATCCCTTGTCAACCCCTGAGTCGCCAGCTGTCGCTACTGTGAAAATCGGCGCCGGCTGAACAGAAGAGTCGCCACCGTGCGTTATTTATCCCACAGGAGGGAAAGGAAACACTCAGAGTAAACCTCGCACAACACGGGAAAGGTATGGTCGTCGCAACCAAAACCTAGATTCGGGAGTCGGTTACGCAAGGGAAAGGTATTAGCACCCCTCACGTCCGTCGTACTCGACGGGATCCACGCTTGTTTTCGGGTATGGATTGTTATTCTATCTACTCTACAGGTCAAGGGGTTAAAAGAAAATAAAATGACTCGGCAAAGTATCGCACTTTATGCCTACATATTCCCGTCTGGAACGAGAAATCAGAGTCAACGTAGTTCGCCTACCTACGGGAAAGGAGGGGAAGGTTGCTCGCTAGGATATCACATCCTATGCCTACGTACTTCCACACAGCGCGGAGGATCAGAGCAAACGTAGTTCGGGCCACGTACGACACAAGTCTGTCTTGGTTGATTTTATTCCTTCTGAAAAAGGGTTTTTCTGATTAGCAGTCCCAGCGGACAAAAAATGACGTTTTGATGAGTTCACATTCTCTTACGGAAGAAGTGTCTTTTATTGTGTTTGAAATCTTTATTGTGTTTTTCTGTTTGTTTTGAGGAAGAAGAGACAGAATTCTAACCTACGGTTGCGAAGGGAATCAAACTAACCTAATGTTATCATGCATGGGTTAAGACCTAGTGTCTATCATGTTCCTCTCTTGCGCAGAGAGAAACAGAGATCCTAAGGGAATAGACGGAAACAGAAACAATAGCAGATATATACAGTAAAGCGGTAAAATGCATGGATGCAACAATACAAGCGAGGCAAGGGAGCCCCACTCAACCTCGAACCTAGGAAACAATAGGCGAAAGTGAACAGGATTCACTTTCAACCCAACAGGGTAAACAGCAAACAATACAGTCCAGAAAACCAATCAATACATCAGAAATGAAATACAGCAGAAAAAATAAACAGCCACAACAACTCTGCACCACATCAGTCTTCAAGTCCTCTCCAGACAGCAACAAGCTTCAGCAAGTATCAATCTCCAGGATGCACATCAATCAACAAGATGAAGTGAATGAATGTTAGACAGTCAATTACCTACCAAGGGTGGTTCATTAACTGTTAACATTATACAGACAGTTTTCCCTCAAAAGTTCTATCTTTCAAATACATTCACTGATCCTTCCAAAGGAAGGAGGTGGATATTTTAAAGAGACTTTGAATCATAGAGAAAGGATGGATGCAGACAAGGCACTCCATGTTTGAGAAACAAGCTTTCTAATCTAGAGCTCTGCCTAGCTCCTAAACCCTAATCTCCTCAACAGCTGCTAGCAAGAATCTCCTCTTCAACTCTGGAAGTTGATCTCCAAGCTCTGGGTCTCCAATGGCTTCATCATCACAAGTCTTCAGCTCTCCCAATCCCCAGACAATCCCAATACCCATACAGACAAACAATAATCCCCAGAGGGCACACCACACCAATCAATCAAATACAGGCAGTAATATACTAATAGCAGTAGGGGAATCCTAGTGATTTCTAAGGGATCTAATAACTATCCATAGTCCCTATAGTCCCATACCCCAAACTTTCAATTTCTAAATCCTAAGGGAAATGATTCAATTCTCCTAAGTCATCACTTAAAACCCTAACTTTGTTCATGTTATTCATACCTAAACTAAACACCTAAAATTAAGTCCTAAAAATGGGAACTAAATTTCATATACAAGCTAATCTCATCTACTAATCAACCTAAAAAGGATGGGTGAAAAATATTAAAGCATCTATTAGAACAAAAAATTATCAAATTCATGTACTAAACAAAATATTATTTACACCTAATTAAAAGAAAAATATGCCAAAAATAAGAAAATGAAATGAATTATTAATTTTTTTGGATGACAATTTTCTTGACCAAATTAAGAAAATAATGCAAAAAGAACCAATGGAAAATATGCATTTTTTGATTTATTATGATTTTTTTAAAGAATTAATATTTTTTTGAAATAAAATGAAATGAATTAAATGGAAAGGGGTGTAGAAAGTAGGTTAATTCAGTTGAAAAGAGAAACGGGCCCAGACTGGGGGGCGCGCATAGCAAGCGCGTCTGGGCCCAATGTATTCAGAAAATACAACAAAAATTAAAAAGAAGCAAACGGTGTATATAGCAAGATATTTAGTTAGAGTTAAATTGGGCCTGGCAATTGGGGGTGGCGTTAGCAACTGATTAATGAGCCCAGTCTGAAAAATAAATGAAACGGTGCGTTTAGCACCCAGGGTCTCCCTCCAAATCTCATTTTAAACGTGAGCCCTACGATCAGATCCTTGGTCCAAGTCAAAGGGGTCATCCAACGGTTGCCCATCGTCTTCAACCTTAGAAACCCTAGGGTTTTCAGAAGCTCTTCCTCCATGCACGAGTTTACACCTATCTGTTCTCCCTCGTCTCTCCATGAATTCACTCGATGTAAAAACCAAAAACACTCCATTCTCTCCCCTCTACACAGCCATGGTCGTAGTTTCCCCTATAGCTCACTCAAACTCCAAACCCGATAGGTGGAAGATGCTGGTTCCACCATTATCACCTGTCATCAACCATCTCAATTCTCTCCAATCTTTACCCTATCATAATCTACATCTTATGCTGAGTATTCTGAACTATTGAGCCAAGATTATAGGGCCATATCCATGATGTTATGATCTCTAACAGAATTAGTGCACCATTGATAACCTCCATTAAACTTCTCCAAACTTTGTGAAATTCATCATCTAACCTATCCTAACAGATCTAACCTAACAAATCTCTAACATGATGACTAAATTAAGCAATTTGAAGGGATATACCAACCTGGTTTGATGAGGAAAACAGCTATGGAATTCTCTTGATCTGATGCTTGCAATGATTGGAACTTGATCCACACACTCAATTCTTGCTTCTGTATGCAGAAACTATGGCTCAAGCCTCTTGGATCTTGTAGTTGAAACCTTCTTTCTTCTTGGATGATTGACTTGTATGGCACGAGTTCTCTTCAATTCAACCAAATTCTTGTGTGGATTGTGATCTATGAATGATATTGATGATGATCAAATCCAGAAAAATGGAAATTGATGAAAGTTTGATGAATTTTGAGAGGTTTTGCAAAAATGGAAGAATTGTGTATATCTTGTGTCTTGAACAAAATGATTCACCAACCATGGCATGAACCCTCTCATATCAATATATAGGTGAGAATAGAACCTCCTAGAAACTTGGAGAAACTTCCCTTGCACTTTTTCCTTTGGATTTGGCTTATGTATCTTCCATTACAAGTAACCATGAATAACTCCCAAAATGTGAACCAAGCTCAAAATTCCACTTTATCCAATGTTCTCAAAATGATCTTTCCATTCAAAATGACCTATAATTTTGCTTCATTTGGCCAAAATATGAAAAATCTCATTTTTTAGGTCATTCTTATTCATTAAATCCAACAATTTTGAAACCTTGTGCTATGAATCTTTCCAATCTCTCATGGTCCCTTTTCTAGACTCAAAATGTCATTTGGAACAAGTTTGATGTTGTAAAGTTTTCCATTTGAAGCTTCCTTGTATGAGTTTTGGGCATAGTCTTGAAATGACCTGTAATTCTCAGATGACCAAAATACCCTTTTCTTGCCAAGACCATAAGTAGAGTTCCACAAATCATATGAAGGCATACTATACCATTATAGAAAGCTAAGACAATGAGGAACAATTCTTATGTTGACAAGAAATTCATTTGAAATCTCCTTGAGGGGTAAAAATAGCTTGGAAGCCAAGTCACTTTCACAGACAAAATTTCAGATACCTCAGATGACCTGTAACTTTCAAGGGCCATAACTTGAGTTCTATAAATATCCTTGATGTCTTCCACCACTCAAATTAAAGGTCTTGAGATCCTCTACAAGTTTCATGTTGGCCAAGGATTCATTTGAAGCTTGCATTTTGACTCATCTTGCTTGGAAATTTGACCTAAACTAGGGGATTTTACACAGAAACCCTAATTTAGAAACTCCTCTTCTCCTTGATTTCTCTTGATTTATTCTTAGCATAACAAAATATCCTTCTCTATATGTCAAATGATGAACCCCACATCTCTCCAATAGACCTCAATGCCTTTCAATCAATCAATTGACCTAGAGTTGACCCAGGGTTGACCCAGATGAGACCCTAGTTGACTGTCTTCAATTGCAATACTTGTGACTTCACCAATGACTTATTTCCTTCTCCAAATGACTTTCTAAGTCCTCCAAGATGTCTAGATACTCCCCATGCTCAGCCCACAGCTCACACTTACTTGTTGACCCTCAGGCACTCTCAGATAGGAGATGAACTCAATGCTTGATCCACTGACCTCTCCAACTTTCAAATTCTTTTCTGATGACTTGAATGAGATTGAATCAGGATAATAACCTCTTGATAGGCCTCTAGAGATGAGAATAATGATTGGTCCCCTGTTGTATGACTTGCTATGCTTATGCTATGCAGATGATTAGACTATGTACATGACTCTATATGCAAATGCTAATGATATTGAAACATAACCCAAGTGAATAAGGTTGAGCAAATTTTAGGGTGCAACACCTAGTAGTAAGAGTTTCTTTCGAAAAACGAAAAACCCCCAATCTTAACCTGGGGTAGGGTAGGTGTCTGTTAATTTGACCGAGCGTCCAAATCGCAAAAGGAGTGTTCCCGTTCAAGGATCAATCACACCTCTAGAGGTTGTGCCTAAAAAACCACAACGGTTATCCATTACCGACCAAGGAGTGAAACAGTCGCAATCCCTTCAACAAGTCAGACAAGCCGGTGTCACACGATTTGTTTCGAAAAAAGAAGACAAAGAAAAAGAAAAAAAATCAAAGGGAGAAGCCCGCTAAGTCGAATCTTGAAAACAAACGACTTAGGCAAAAAATTAGGGCATCCCGCTGGACTTCGAAATCAAAAGAAACTCAAAAGAGTCAGTCCAGGCAAAAGTTAGGGAAAGAATGAAAGGAAAAAATAGGGAAATAAAAAATGACGAAAAACAAGTCGTGTGATTCCAAGCACCAAAGATGAAAAGCGAGTGACTGTCACTCCAAAAACTTGTGGTTTCCGAAACCATCACTCTTGTCATTCAACCTTTGAGAGGTGAGCGCTTGTATCGAATTAGCTGAATGTAGGACTGGAGAACATCAAGGAGAATGAGTGGGTTAAAATAAACTTTGAGCCTTATATCCTTTCTTTCAAACCGTGAACCTGACCAAGTTACAACCTTCAAAAGTCCTAATTGAAGCAGGGTTATTTTGAAAGCATACTTCAGTAAAGATCGTGTCGCAACTGACTCCTAAAAGGATTCCTCTTACCATGTTGGTTTTAATGTTAACATTCTGATAGGTGATTCGCTCACTATATGTCACAACTTTTTTCCAGTGAACAGACTTGGATTTCAAAACTGTCATATGCATTGCATTAATACATCTTTTATGCAGAACAATTTGTTTTACTTGTGAGTAAGCACTTGACATCAGGAAAGTTTCCACAGTGGAAAGTTTGATTAGGATAAGATGCAGAGCGCCTGAGTACTCCGTTGAACCGGGGCAAGCACATCAAAAGATCATATAATGGGAGTCAGCCATCCAAAAGTCAGTTTAGTCTGAAGGCAATCAGGTCGAGTTTCGACAAATCTCTCGAAGTCAGAGGTGCTGCTCCTTAAATCAGTCAATCAGGGGCAAAGTCATTGCAAGGATGGGGCAGGCCACCCTAAGAGCTCAAGATATATCCTTATCCAGAAGACAATTAGCTTGAAGTGCCTCTTCAAAGTTCAGAATGCTGAAGTAGTTCACGTCAAACTAGCGGGGTACAGAAATTTCAGTTTTCCTTTCGAGGAAGTTTTTTACAGAGATCCCACAGGCTGGGACAAGATTGGAAACAAAAGATTTGTTCCTCTCCACACCTTCAGAGTTTATCATAGTTGGTCAATCAAGGATGAATCCTTTCGTGGTACAGATGCTGGGGCAAGCCATCTCGAGTTCGTCTCATGGCAAGCTACTTTCTTTCCCAGAGATTAGACTGGGCAAGTTTAATCATACTGGGGTCGTTACTCAAGCGAGTTTATTCTCCTCAGCTAGAGTTGAGTGGCGAGGAATCGTGTCGTCACCCTGTTGCACCCTAAAATTTGACCAACATTTCTTTACCTAGCTTGTGTTTCATTTCATTCACATTAGCATTATCATTTGCATTTCATTGACATGTATGCAGGAGATCAAGAGGTATGATTACCAATCAAGAGCTATACAAGACTATGAAGCTAGCCAAGAAGGTTATTCAAGTATTCAAGGGTTGATATCTTTGTCATAGAAGTTGAAAGAGCCTCAGAAAGTGTGGTTGAAACCAAGGGTGTGTGCCTCCTAACTTGAGAGTTGTGGGGAGTCCTCAGATGATTCTGAAGCCAAGAATGAGGTGGAATTGAAGCCTTGAGAGAGCTTATGAGATGTCTTGAAAGCCATCATGAAGCCTAGAGAGGTCATTGTGCAAGATTAAGAAGCCTCAGCCATGAGTGGTGTAATTAGGGTTTGACTGAGTCAACCCTAGGTCAACTGATGATTTGAACAAGGTTAAGACCTAATTCAAGAGCCATGTGATCATGGATTGATGAATTGAGATGCTATAAGGATGATTCCAAGGTCAACTCATCATGATTGAAGAGTTTGAGAAGTTTCAAGCTAGGGTTTCTAAGGCTTGACAGTGTAAAATCCCCTAGTTTGACCCCTGTCTCCAAGGCAGTTTAGCTCAAGATGTGATTGTCATCTCATCTTTCCCCCAACATGAATGTTGTATAGCTTTCTCTTAGATTTAATATGAGTACTAGAAGTCCTTGATGGGATTTTTAGACCTCAATTTATGACTTTGACAAGTCACAGGTCATCTGAGGTATGTGAATCTGGGGCCTTGAAAGTCACCCAACTTGCATCAAACATTTGCCCAAGAAGGATGATTCCTATGAACTTTTAGTCAACATGAATGTTGTTCCTTATCTTCTTAGCTTTCTAGAGAGTACTAGAAGTCCTTGATAGGATTTGTGGAACTCAAGTTATGGCTTTGACAAGTCAAGGGCATTTTGGTCATTTGAAGATTACAGGTCATTTCAAGCATAAGGCCATAACTCCTATTTCCAAGCTTCAAATGGAAAAATGTTCAACATCAAACTTGCTTAAAATGATGTTTTAAGGCTATTAAGAAGGTCATGATATATTGAAAATGCTTGTAGCTCAAAGTGGTAAAAATGACCTAAAATGAAGGCATAAGTTAAATAAGTCAAAGTTGGAAATTGAAATTTTCAAGCTACACATCCAAACCATGGCATGTAATATATCATTTTGACTCTAGAAAACATTTTAGAAACAATGGTTTAGCCACATTTTTGATTTGAGGTCTAAAGCATGGACTTGCTTTGGAAAATGGTTACTTGCATATTAAGCAACATATGCAAAACATAAGGAAGATCAATGCACAAGCTAGCAAAGCATCCTAACATCTCATGCATCTCATCTAAGGAGATTTTCAAGTCAGATACAAGTGCTGCAATGAGCCAAACACAAGCTGGTATATGAGATGGCTTGAATTCAAAAACTCATGACATGAGAATCTCAAATTCTCGTTGGATGCTTCCAGAAAGTTCTGGATGATTCAGAACCATCCTATATATTGATTAGAAGCTGCTCAGATGCAGGGTTGGTGAGAGTTGAGAGAAGAGAGTGAGATTGCCATTTCATTTCTTCCATTGCAAGTTGAAATCAATTTCTATATTCTACACCATTTCCATTGATTCTTTCTATTGTAACATCTTCCATTGATCATACTGAGTGGATCCATACCCAATTGAGAGCAAGATCGTGTGGGATTGAAGAGTTAGCATTTAGATTTTGGAAGCTGCAAGTCACTATCGAATTCTGAGATTCAAGCATCCTCCATCAAAACGTTTGCAAACAGTAGCAAGATCTTGGTACAAGGAGTGATTCTGGAGAGATTGAGAGGTTGAAGTGAAGATCTGACCTATTTGGTATTCAAGAATTGACAGGTTTGCAACTTTTACTCTACACCTTAATTTAAGCGCATCTAGTTAGATTTGTTAGTATAGAACGGTTAGAAACAAGTAGGAGATGGATTCTGGAGATTTTGAGATCATTTGGAGAGGATCAAGATGATGACACCATTTCTTTATTGATCAAGAATATGAGGTGTAGTGAGATATAACATGAGTTTTATAGCAAGTTTTAATCAGGGTAATATGGTGAGTATGTTGGTATAATCAATTTCAAGAATAGTCAGAATTGAGATTCGAGCATAATTTGGATTCATTATCAGGTTTAGAGATTGAGGGCATTTCAATGAAATCTAAGTGGATAGTTGTGATCAGGGATGAATTTAGAACATGTTAGGGTTTTAAACCATGGATTTTGGTTGAGTTTGAAAGGAGCCCGAGTTAGGAGAAGCTTGATATGTGAAGCTCTGTTCATGGAGCTTTCCCTCCATTTTCATGGCTAGAGGAAGAAGATGACTTCTTGGCCTTTGGATTCGAGGAGACTGGTTGACTTTGGCGTGATCTAACGGTTGTGTTTTAACTTCACATTTTGAAAGATGATTCTGAATACACACTAAACGCAGCCGTTTCATTTATCTTTTCGTTTGGGCTTAAGGAAATAATAGCTATACACACCCCCATCCACGGCCCAGTCATGATTTGAACTGCATATCCTTACTTTCTGCACCGCGTATTTTTTCTTTTTCTTTATATTTTTGATTTGTTTTCTGATTAAACATGGGCTTAAGCGCTTTTGCTGCGCGCACCCCCATTTAAGCCCATCATCCATAATGTACTGCATATCATTGCTAAATACACCAAACATTTCACATTTTATTTTCTTTTTCTCCATTTTTCCTTAATCTTTGAAAAATCATATTAAATAGAAAAATAATGATTTTGGAATGGGGAGTTTTCCTCCTATTTCAAATTTATGTCTAGAAAATTATAAAATCAAAACATTTGCATTTCATGCATTTTTAATATTTTTTGTATATTTTCTCTTTTAATAGCCTTTTAATTCATTTTATGTTGATGCATAGTTTTGTAGAATTTTGTTTAGCTAGTTCCCTTTATATTTTTGCACCATTCTTTTTAGGATAGTTACATTAGTACTTTAGCTCCCCTCTGGATTTATTCCATAATTTTGTGGTTAGTTTTTGATTAGTTTTGATTAGATGACTTTAGGTTGTGTAGATTTAGGTCAATCCTTAACATAGGCCCACAATAACACTAGAATTTTGGGTTTTTAGGTCAAGTTAGATATTGGGACATATGGGGTATCAAGGGTAGCTATATAGGATCCCCTAGAAATTATATTAGATTTTAATATAATAGTATACTATTTTTAATTGATTTTTGTAGTTGATTGTTGTTTGTGTTGCCCTTGTGGGCTTGTATTTTGTTTTGCTTTGCTTTGTGGGCTTTTGCTTGGCTTGGTGGGCTTGGTCTTGCTTTGTGGAGCATGGAGGAGCATAGTGGAAGACTTGGAGATTGAAGAAGGAGCTTGAGAGCTTGATAGCTTGAAGACTTGTTTGTTTTGTTGTTGTTTTAGGGTTAGGAATTAAGTAGAGCTTAGACTTAGTTAATTTCTTTCTTAAACATGGATGGTATCTTTCACCTCCATTCTTCCCCATGATTCAAGGTCCTTCCATGGTATTCACCTCCCTCCTTTGGAGGGATAAGTGATTGTGTCTAGGAAGTAGAACCTTTGAGGGAACCATTCTTTTGATGTTGAACCCTTATAGGTCACCTTTGGTGGACAATAAGCAGTTTAATATCCTAGCTTATCCAGTTAAGTGATTTCTTCTGGTTTGAGTATCTTGAAGATGTTGGGCTTGAGTGTGAAGATGAAGACTTCATTGAAGAGTATGGAAGAGGATGATTCCCTGAGCATTGCCATTGCAGCTGAGGATTAAAGAGCAAGAAGAAACAAGTTGGCACTTGAAGACCCAATGAAGATCCAGTAAAGACTGAATGAAGAGCTGAGGCTTAAAGACTGGAGGATGAAGTTGACATTTCCATATGATTGAAGATTACTCTGAGAAGCTGAGGCTTGTAGATGAAGAAGACCAGGTTGAGACTGGTAAAGTAAGAGAGCTGAAGCTTGAAGACTAAGTTGATACTTATGAAGAGGATTCAATTGAGATTGAGTGTAGAGCTGAGGCTTGAAGAACAGCGGATGAGTTGATACTTACTTTGAAGCTTGGAGATCCTGAAAGAATCAAGTTGATACTTGTGGTTAAGAGTGAAGCTTGAAGGTGGAATTGAATGTAAAGCTGAAGCTTGGAGAAGTGAGGATAAGTTGAAACTTATGTTGATGGGTTGAAACCTTGGAAAAGCAAGTTGATGCTTGCTGTCGCTACTGCGAAAATCGGCGCCGGCTGACAGAAGAGTCGCCACCGTGCGTTATTTATCCCAACGGAGGGAAAGGAAATGCTCGAAGTAAACCTCGCAAAAAACGGGAAAAGGTATGGTCATCGCAACCAAAACTTGGGTTCGGGAGTCGGTTACGCAAGGGGAAGGTATTAGCACCCCTCACGTCCGTCGTATCGACAGGATCCACGCTTGCTTGGGTTGTCTACAGGATGCAAAAACAATCTATCTACGGCTACTAAATCTAAACGGATGGGAATTGACTCGATAGAGCGTCGCACTCTATGCCTACATATTCTCAAGAGAGAAAGTCAGAGTCAACGTAGTTCGGGACTACAGGGAATTGGCTCGCCAAGACCTCGCGTCTTGTGCCTACGTACTTCCACACTGCATGGAAGATCAGAGCTTTACGTAATTCAGGCTAACTACGGCTAAACAGGGGTATTCTCACACAGCAGTGAGAAATCAAACTGGTTTCAAAGGTACGGGAACCTATGGGAAAACTACGGTCTGGTCTCAAATACACTCGGGCAAGAGAGAAAGGGTAACAATTAGTCGTCAGCGGGAAAGTCTCGATCGCACAGCAGCGAGAGAACAGAAAGGTCAGTTGTTAGTGTGCTCGCTAGGATATCGCATCCTATGCCTACATATTCTCGTATGGTACGAGAAATCAGTGCAGCTGTAGTTCGGCTACCTCGGGACCACAGCTCAAATCTCATTTTATTAACATTATGAAAAATGATTACAATGATTGAATGTTGAAAATAAACCCCTAGGAAGTACTATCCTATCCTATCCTGAAAAATCGAATGAAAAAATAGTCCCCTAACAAGTGGACTTCTAAACTCTACCTCCAAAAGGAAAATAAACTCTATGAAGAAATGTACTCTAAAAAAATATTAAATCTACCTTAATATTTTTTTTTCAATATTTCTTTTCCTTTTTCTTTTTCAAGTATTTTTCTTTTTTCAAAATATTTCTTTTCTTTTTTCAACTATTCTTTTATTCATCTCTTTTTTCAAAATATTTTCTCTTTTCATATTTCTTTTTTATATTTTTCTCAACATATTTTTCCATATATTTTTTCTCTATTTTTTTCAATATTATTTCTTTTTCTTTATTGCTTTTTTCTTCTTTCTCCTTTTTTTAATATTCCATATTCTTTTTCTATTTTATTTTTTTAAACAAAGAAAACAAGAAGAAAAAACAAAAATACAGAGGGGGGTGTATGCATGAATACAGGGGGTATAGCAAGAAAAAAAAAGACTCTGAACTGGGTTCAGCCCAATAATGAGCCCAGAAAAAATAAAAACTGGGAGGGGGCGCAGGAAGTGGACCAGGGTGTGTGCTGTGAAACTGTATTGGGCTTGGCCCATGGTCACAGAACACACGGAGGGGGGTGCAACGAAGGAATTGGAGGTGCGAATCCAAAAAATGCCATTGGGCTTGAAGTCTGAGGCCCAAAAACCCAAAGAGTCCACGGGGGACCTCTCCTCTCCCTCACTCTTCCATTTCCACTCTGAAACCCTAATGTTCTTCCTTTCTCCCTTCACAGCGCCGCCGCCCACCTCCATCTCCGATCTCTCTCTGCTCGTTCCTCACCTGGCCAAACAAATCCCTACTATCCTCTTTTTCGACCTCGAAATCTCCTCCTCTCTACTTCGCTTTCGTTGATGAAGGCCTACGACGATTCTTGAAGACGAACTAGGTGTTGATTGACGTTGAAGATCTGTGTGGATCTTGAGGATTTTGGAAGTTCGCTGATGAAGACCTACGAACAACTGGAAACATCTTGAACAATCTCGACGAAGAACCTCACCACGACAAAGATCCGTTGCTGCATGTGGGTACGATCTTCTCCAGAACAACCAATGAACTCGGTGGAATTTCTGATGAAGATTAATGAACATTCTTCAGGTTTTCTGGGCATTTACCGGTGATGTTGAACGCGATTGAAGGTGTTGTTGAGTCTGGAAACGATTGTTGTGGATGAATTTCTGAGAAGTTGAAGGAGTTCTTGACGAAGATCTTAGATGGATCGTGATGATGAGCGCTTTGCAGATTCTGAGGTTGAACTTCTGGAGAACTCGAAATGAACACTTGAAGGTGTTCTTGAATGTTGATCGGAGTTCTTATGTGCTACAATTTCTGGTGATTGAAGATCGTGGATGGATGATGAAGTTCGTTGGGGGAGATTCTTGAGATTGAAGAACTTTGATGAACTAGATGAATATTGGATGAACACCGATGATGATGATGATCGGAAACTGGAAAATGTTAGCGGTGATGTTGATTGGATCAGAGGAGGAAGATGAATGTTGATCGGATTCTGGAATTTTTCTGGGTTGTTGGTGTTCTCCGGCGAGATGCACGGTGGCAGAGGTAGTTGAGGGTGGCCGGCGATGTTCTGTTGTGGTGGTTGCATGGTCGCCGGCCATGCAACCGGTGGGGGCTGGGCGGTGGACACGTGGTGAGGTGAGTGGAGGGGTACTCTGCATGGACGCCACGTGTGTGTGCGTGGCAGAGAGATGGGAAGTGTGTGAGATGAGGTGTCTGATGTGGAGTGTGATATGTGTAACCCCCCTTGAGTTTACACGTGGATGACTTATTATATAGCACAATGGATTTGGACTCTTCTGGAAAATGGACCCGGACGAAATGGGCTTCTAAAAATCAGGAAACTGGCCCAATACGAAAATGGGTTAACAAAACCACAAAAACTGAATGCAACGGGTTAATGATGTATTAAAATGACTAATGACCCTAATTAAATCTGATTAAAAAGATTAATGGAAAATGACTAAACTAATTAACCAACTAACTAATGATTAAACCTAATTACTCTTAACTAAATCCCAATTAAACCTAAAAATAGAATTAACCTAAAAAACTCTATTAACCCTAATTAAAGTCTAAACTAACAAAACTCTAATAATTCCACTAATCTTAAAAAAACTCTAATAAATCCACTAATCCAAAAATTCTAATAATTCTCTATTAAAACTCTAATAAACCTATATTAAATTCTATAAAAGAAAATCTATTAAAAGAAAACTCTATTTATTCTATTAAGAAAATAGTAAAAAATCTATTTAAATTCTATAATATTCTAAAATTGATTAAAACTATTAAAAAACCATTAATATCCTATATTCTCCTAAAATGATAAAAAAATCTATTAAAACCCTAATAAAACCTATAAAATGCTAAAAAATGATTTAAATCTATTTATTATCTATTATATTCTATAAATGATTAAAACTATTAAAAATACTAAAACTATTAATATTCTGTATTATCCTAAAATGATAAAAAAATCCAATAAAACCCTAATAAAATCTAATAAAATCCAGAAAAATCACAATAATTCCCGAAGGAACAAAAATAGCACCGAACGACAAAAAACACCGCGAGAGCGCAACAAAATAGCCGGTAAAAATAAACGGACACCGAAATATCCCTAAAAACAACAGCGCGAGCCGAAAACACCGGGAATAGCACGGCTTCCCAAAAAAATACGATTCTACCTATCTAAACTGATTAAAAACACCTGAAACGCGAGACGAGAGCTGTGATCCCGATAAAATCAAAACAAATGAAGAATGCATTGTATGCAATATGCAGATGCGAATGCGGTCATGCGTCGAAACATCGAGCCAGATACGGGACCCGGTTGGTCAAATTTTAGGGTGCAACAGCTGCCCCTATTCAAGCAGCTTGGACCTGAATGGTTGAAGAGCGCCCAGCCTTTGATCATTCAAAGGTAGAAGATGGTTGAATACAAATGAAACCCTGAAATTTGCCAACCGCGGGAATATACTGCAAAACTGCTTGGGGAACAAAAATCCAGAACCGAACCCAGCCGTCACGGTAACAAACTGATCAATCATCTGGTAAAGAACTCCTGATTTTAACGCCAATTATCCGCGTGATACCCCATTTAACAAACCCTAGGGTTGCAACAAAACACCTGATCCTCTCACATCGTCTAATGATAGACAGGAAGAGAAATATACTCACATCGTCTAATGATAGACGGGAAGACGCCCATAATCCCGAAGGAAAAAAAATTCAATACTCACATCGTTTAATGATAGACGGGAAGACACCCACAATGAAGGAAACATCATCAATACTCACCTCGTCTAAGGATAGACGGAAAGACACCCATAATCCCGAAGGAAAAAAATCAATACTCACATCGTCTAAGGATTTTCGGGAAGACACCCATAATCCCGAAGGAAAAAAAAAATACTCACATCGTCTAAGGATAGACGGGAAGAAAACTACCTTCAAATAGCCCTGTCGTCAATAAGAATCAACAATCAGGAAAACCCTCTTGAAATGTCATCTCATCCAATACACAGAAAGAAAACCACTATCCGAAAGATCGCTTTGAAACATCTAAAGATAGCCGGAGAAGACTCGCTGGGGAAACACGCCATCAATATGATCTGACGATAAAAAACCCGCTGAAAAATCACCTGCAACTTCACATCGTCTACTGCTAGACGGGAAGAAAAGTCCGCCGATACCAGATGACTGATTGATCAAAGCATAATTGTCGTATGATCTGAAATACGAATAACCTGCTGAACTGTCTGAACACCGCTGCTGGATGAATGCCCCTGAACTGATCACAGCGTAATTCACGTGCCATATGAGGCTGATAGAAAACCTGGCTTATGCTTCGTATGCATATGCATATGTTTGAATCTTTCTATGACGTAATGATCCATTCAGGATGGAAATGCTACGCATTTTGAGAATGAAATGCAAGTATGATGCAAGTATGATGATATGCAACATGCTAATGCAGGCTCGGGCTGCTGGAGAAAGTCGGGTACAGAAAACCACTTCAGCAAAATAAATGCTGAAGACGAAGCCAACTCCGCTGGGGATAAACCGGATATCACAGAATTATTCCAGCAAAATAAATGCTGGAAGAGTGAAATCAACTCGGCTGGGGAATTTGGGAACTTAACCGAGCACCTTGACGAAGTAACACCCTGCTGGGAAATGTAACTCTGCTGGAGAATAGCAGGTGTGCCAAGTATGATTGGACTTCCCTGGGGGATAGCTCACCCGTGCCAATGAAAAATTGGACTTTGTTGGAGAAAATAGACGGAGTCTTCCTGTGTACTGATGAAGATCGGATTTGGAAACTGATGCGCCAACACGGATGGGCCTCACAGTGATCGCCAACATGGATTTGTGCTTTTAAGCTATCTGTGATGGGTCAGGTACAACTGACGCTGGAAAACCTTCTGTCTGAATACACAGCCTTCTGGTTGAAGAGTCAAAGGATAGTAACACGACTTCCCCACATTCGCTTCTCACTCGAAAATTGGCTAAATCTGCTCGAATATCTCTGAATAACCCTGATGATACGGAGAAAAATAATCCCTTCACTTCTGATATGCCCCAGCCTGCGGGACCTCTGTGGGGATAGTCCTCGAAAGGAAAGCTGAAAATATGTACCCTGATGGTCTGATATGAAATGCCCCAGCATTCTGACCTTCGGAGAGATACTTCACATCAAATGCTCCTCGAATAAAGAATAACTTCTGCGCTCTTAAGATGGCCTGCCCCTGACTGCAATGACTTTGCCCCTGATTAGCTGATTCAGAGTAGTGCCCCTGACTACAAGGTATTTGCCGAATCTCAACCTGATTGCCCCAGATAACTGACTTTGAAAGGCTGACCTGACTGGGGATCATGATAATAACTTGCCCCTGCTCTTGGAACATTCGAGCGTTCTGTATTCTATCCTGACCGTACTTTCCACTGTAGGAAACTTTTCTGCTGTCAAGCGCTTACTCGCAAGTAAAACAAGTTGTTCTGTGTAAAAGACATATTAATGCAACACATATGATAGTTTTGACATCCAATCTGTTCACTGGGAATAGGAAAAAAACAGTTTATGGCATATAATGCACAAAACATTCATCAAGAATATCAACCTTAGTACCAACATGGTAAGAGGAAACCTTTTAGGAGTCAGAATCGATGCGACCTTTACCGAAGTATGCTTTCGAAACAACCTGCTTCAATTAGGACTTTTGAAGGTTGTAACGTGGTCGGGTTCACGGTTTTGAAAGAAAGGATAAAGGCTCAAAGTTTATTTTAACCCACCCACTCTCCTTGATGTTCTCCCATCCTACGTTCAGCTAATTCGACCTTAGCGCTCACCTCTCAGAGGCCGAAAGATAGGAGTGATAATTCGAGAAACCATGAGTTTTTTTGGAGTGACAGCCACTCATTTTTCGTCTTCGACACTTAGGGTCACACGACTCGTATCTCATTTGAGGATTTTTCCATCCTTTCATCTTTTTTCTTATCCCTAACTTTTTCCTGGACTGACTCTTTTTGAGTTTCTTTTGACTTTTTAGGTCCAGCGGGATACCCTCATTTTTGCCTAAGTCATTTGTTTTCTTTTCTTGACTTAGCGGGCTTTTGATTTCTTTGCTTTCTCTTTTTTGAACAAGTCGTGTGACACTGGTTGCCTGACTCATTGGGGAATAATGTGACTGTCTCACCCTTGCTTTAATCGTTGTGGTTTTTTAGGCACGACCTCTAGAGGTGTGATTGATCCTCGAACGGACACTCCTTTTGCAATTTGGACGCTCGGTCAAATTAGCTAACACCTACCCTGCCCCAGGTTAAGATTGAGGGTTTTTCATTCACAGAAAGAAACTCCTACTACAAGGCTCAAAGGGGTTGACAAGGGATTATCTTCCTTATATCACCGGTGTTTAGGTATTTGAAACAATGCCTGTACATCATCAGTAGGTTTTATTTCAAAAGCATACAATATCGGAAGTTGCATGTCGTTCATTTTCGTCATCCTCCCCAGATTCTTCTTAATCGGGCGTTGGACATTTGTAAAAAACAATTAGTGAACACGAATGGATTCAATCAAAACATGCATATTTATCAATTGAATGAAAACAACAAGTTTTACGAACAAGACTGCAATTTAAACAGGAAAGAAACTACAAACGTAAAGAAATGGCAAGATAAAACAAAGAAAAATGCCAGCTTCCGAGAACCGGGCTTTCACATCTGCCCTGCTGCTGAGCCAGCTATATTCACAATCAGTTATTAGAGGTAATTCGATATTATCCTGATCTGCTTTCAACGACCCAACCAGATTATAGAGCCCCTTCTCCTCATTCAGATGATTTTGGGCCCTTCCTGCCCGAAATTGATTGCTGCACTGTCAAGTAGGTCCTGTACTTTATGCTTGAAGGCCAGACAATCTTCAATGTTGTGCCCCTGTGCTCCTGAATGGAAATCACATCGCTCAATGATATTATACCCTGCTGGAGGCGTACCTGTCGGCGGGGCTAACTTCCTTTTCTCAACCAACTGCAATCGTAGCAACACCTGAAGAAGTTCGGCATACGGCATCGGAGGCACCCTAAATACCCTCAACGGCCTCTGATTTTGAGCTTTTCGCTGATTGGGATGTTGCTGCCTCTTCCACTGTTGAGATCGTTGCTGTTGTTGCTGGTATCGGGTTGACTGTTGAACAACCTTCGTAGCAAATACAACATCAGTTTCTTGACTTTCACCGCACTGATCAAGGCACTCCTTATGCTTAGCCATTTTCTTTCTCAGATCTGCCCCCGGAATAGGCAACAATTGTGGGCATGGAGATTCTGACACCATGGAATCTAGGATACGTTTCTGACCTACTGCAGCTTTAGAAACATCCCTCATCTTAGCATCGACTGGGATAGGAGCAATACGTACAGCTACGCCGCTCGGCGAGAATTCAATATCTTTCGAGTCAATCAGGTCTTGAACATTGTGCTTAAAAGCGCGACAACTTTCGATGTCATGTCCGAGTGCCCCAGAATGAAATTCACATTGCTTACTGGTATCGTACCCGTGAGGAAGCGCTCCTGTGGGTGGGCCCATTATTCTCTTCTCAACCTTCTTGAACCTCAATAAAGTCTGCAAGAGCTCAGCATACGTTGAAGGCGGCGCCTCAAATATCCTCTTTGGCTTCCCTTCCTGGATCCTCCGTTGAGCCGGATGCACCCTCTGTTGCTGTTGCTCAGGTTCCACAGGCACAGATGGCACGAGCTTCTTCACTGCGACTTCGAATAGCTGATCGTCCTCTTTCCTAAGCACACTCTTGACTACTTCCATGATCAAGCTCATTTGGGTCTTCAGCTGAGTATTTTCCTCTTTGAGGATCTTCTGCTCCAGACGCATCTCTTGCATGCCTCTCAACATCTGCCCCAGCTGGCTTCGGACTTCAATCAATTCAGCCTGATTCTGTTCCATATCTTTGAAGGAATCCCTGCAACAAACTGGACGATGAGGAAATAAGACCCACGGTTCTGATGTACCTGTTATATGATAATGCAAAGCAGAAAGCAAACACATATTCAAGACAAGACAAATAGAAACTCAAGCTATGAGCACACAGACGAACATCTCCCACACATGTACAACCAACAAAATCAGCATGTAGGCACAAACGAGTACGAATACAATGACCCCAGCCAACAATCCTGGTGGTGGTCAGCCAACAATAAAGCACAAAAGCTAAACGGATTATGCAGAGAAAACAGATGCGACCCCCGGCACAGAAACCTCTAGAAACTTCTCCCATATCCAACTGAACTCTCCGATTGCCATTCTTCAGAACACACACTTCCCGTGGAATCTTCCATGACATTAACTGACGAACCCACACAACTGGATGACGGAGAATCATTAATCTGAACAAAACCCTGAGGCGTGATGAAAATCCGATTAGAGTCTAACAGATCCTGAACCTGACTTCTGAGCACCTTACAATCATTTGTTGAATGCCCCTGTGCCCCAACATGGTACTCACAGCGGGCGCTGGCATCAAAACCTAGAGGATACGGTGGAATCACTGGATTAATCTCTTTCGGTACGATCAATCCACTTCTGACCAGATCTGGCAACAACTGACTGTACGGCATCGGTAGCTGAGTAAATTGCCTTTCCGGTTTCCTTGGTCTTCGTTGGGCGTGCTGACGCGATCGGCGATAGGATGACCGTTGACTTGAAGTGTCTGAAAACCGATCCTGAGATGCTAGAGATTCTGAGACGACGTCGTTTCCTTCTTCCCACTCCTCTTGAGAACTGATAACTGACCCATTCTTATCAACTGGGATATAAGGATCATCTCGAAGCTTTCCACTCTTGAGTCCTCTCTCAACAAGCTCTCCCATTCTCATCAGGCCCACAAAGTTGGTACAACTGAACAATTTGTCATAATAGTGGCCTTTCAGAGTACCCAAGAAGATGTCAACCATTTCTCTTTCCTGAAGTGGTGGTTGAACACTAGCAGCCAATTCTTTCCATCTTTGCACATACCCTCTGAATGATTCATTCTCCGCCCGAGATAATTCTTGCAGATGTACGAGGCTAGGAGCCATATCCAGGTTGTAATCGTACTGCTTTATGAAAGCTCTGGCTAAATCCACCCATGATTGAATCTGATTACTCTCTAACTGCACATACCACCTCAAGGATGCCCCAGTCAGGCTATACTGAAAGCAGTGGATCATCAACTTGTCATTTCGTACAAACGAAGTCATTCTCCGACAGAACATCATCAAATGCAGCTTCAGACAGCTACCTCCCGTGTACTTTTCAAAGGGCGGCACTTTGAACTTATAAGGCCACACCAGATCAGGGACCAAACACATGTCTGCGGCATCCAGGTTGACAGCATCTTTGACCTCCAAAGCTTTAACTCTTTCTTCCAATGCTCGGAACCTTCTAGCACCTTCAAGAGCTCTTGAGTTTACAGTCCTGGCTACCGGGATATTTCTGCATGGATTCCCCTCAAGGAAAACAGCACCTTGATGGCTAACAGGAGGAAGACGTTCATTTCGGGCAACAAACTGCTCACGTCGATCTCGGTTCTCAACAGTAGGCTGTACAACTTGGTCTGCAGTCAGGTTGTTCGCTTGCGGGAAGCCTTCCATAGAATCATAGCGAGGGTGGGACGTCATAGTAAACCCTTTCAAGGTGTTAGGAGACTGGAAATTGTCTTCAGACATAGCTATCAATTACCTGTAACTGACTACACTGCTTGATTCCCAAATCGGCTTAAGTCTGCTCCAACCCCTTGGTCGTCTTCTGACAATCAACAGTTGCTCAATCCAAACTCCGAGTACTCACCTTCAGGAAACAAAGGCTGGATCAGAACTCTGGCTAGCTGGAGGAATGCTATGCAATATGATGCGAAGATACCTATGCAAATGCAATGCAATGCAACAAACACGGGATCACAGCCCCCACACAATCAGAATACTGCTGCACTGCTGACGGAGTACGTTTGCTCTGAAGAGAAGACCAAAATAACGGGTAGGTTGGAAGTCAAGTTTCCTGCAAGAAAAACCCCCCCACTCACAGGTATGGACCTATATCTGACAAGGTACAACATCCTATGCGGTCGTCAGCATCACAGACTTTCAAAACTGACGATACGATTCCCAGAAGGAGTGGCATCATCAAGTCTTGAAGAGGCCTCACTTAGCTAACTTCCAAATGATCGGTTCCCAGAGTCGAAAATCCAACTAACCAGCAACCCGAGCCACCCAAAGGGTGGGACAAGAGGCCAACCAGAAGAACCTCGTCTGAGTGTAGATTTCGCGGGACACTAGGACATGCAAAGCATGTGCGCGCCCACTAATTTCTACTCTAATTCTAGGTGCACTCAAGCCCAGGTCCGGCTTATCTCTCAATCATAGAACACTCGTCACACCCCAACAGCAACAGATAATATCAATAAATAAACCCCAATAGACAAGCAAACAAGCGCTAGGATTGACTCTCTCTTAGGGGACGTTGGATCCCACATGCATAGGGAACTATCGCAGTCCCCAGAAGAGTCGCCAGCTGTCGCTACTGCGAAAATCGGCGCCGGCTGACAGAAGAGTCGCCACCGTGCGTTATTTATCCCAACGGAGGGAAAGGAAACGCTCGAAGTAAACCTCGCAAAAAACGGGAAAAGGTATGGTCATCGCAACCAAAACCTGGGTTCGGGAGTCGGTTACGCAAGGGGAAGGTATTAGCACCCCTCACGTCCGTCGTACTCGACGGGATCCACACTTGCTTGGGTTGTCTACAGGATGCAAAAACAATCTATCTACGGCTGCTAAATCTAAACGGAAGGGAATTGACTCGATAGAGCGTCGCACTCTATGCCTACGTATTCTCAAGAGAGAAAGTCAGAGTCAACGTAGTTCGGGACTACAGGGAATTGGCTCGCCAAGACCTCGCGTCTTGTGCCTACGTACTTCCACACTGCATGGAAGATCAGAGCTTTACGTAGTTCAGGCTAACTACGGCTAAACAGGGGTATTCTCACACAGCAGTGAGAAATCAAACTGGTTTCAAAGGTACGGGAACCTATGGGAAAACTACGGTCTGGTCTCAAATGCCCTCGGGCAAGAGAGAAAGGGTAACAATTAGTCGTCAGCGGGAAAGTCTCGATCGCACAGCAGCGAGAGAACAGAAAGGTCAGTTGTTAGTATGCTCGCTAGGATATCGCATCCCATGCCTACATATTCTCGTCTGGTACGAGAAATCAGAGCAGCTGTAGTTCGGCTACCTCGGGACCACAGCTCAAATCTCATTTTATTAACATTATGAAAAATGATTACAATGATTGAATGCTGAAAATAAACCCCTAGGAAGTACTATCCTATCCTATCCTAAAAAATCGAATGAAAAAATAGTCCCCTAACAAGTGGACTTCTAAACTCTACCTCCAAAAGGAAAATAAACTCTATGAAGAAATGTACTCTAAAAAAATATTAAATCTACCTTAATATTTTTTTTCAATATTTCTTTTCCTTTTTCTTTTTCAAGTATTTTTCTTTTTTCAAAATATTTCTTTTCTTTTTTCAACTATTCTTTTATTCATCTCTTTTTTCAAAATATTTTCTCTTTTCATATTTCTTTTTTATATTTTTCTCAACATATTTTTCCATATATTTTTTCTCTATTTTTTTCAATATTATTTCTTTTTCTTTATTGCTTTTTTCTTCTTTCTCCTTTTTTTAATATTCCATATTCTTTTTCTATTTTATTTTTTTAAACAAAGAAAACAAGAAGAAAAAACAAAAATACAGAGGGGGGTGTATGCATGAATACAGGGGGTATAGCAAGAAAAAAAAAAGACTCTGAACTGGGTTCAGCCCAATAATGAGCCCAGAAAAAATAAAAACTGGGAGGGGGCGTAGGAAGTGGACCAGGGTGTGTGTTGGGAAACTGTATTGGGCTTGGCCCATGGTCACAGAACACACGGAGGGGGGTGCAACGAAGGAATTGGAGGTGCGAATCCAAAAAATGCCATTGGGCTTGAAGTCTGAGGCCCAAAAACCCAAAGAGTCCACGGGGGACCTCTCCTCTCCCTCACTCTTCCATTTCCACTCTGAAACCCTAATGTTCTTCCTTTCTCCCTTCACAGCGCCGCCGCCCACCTCCATCTCCAATCTCTCTCTGCTCGTTCCTCACCTGGCCAAACAAATCCCTACTATCCTCTTTTTCGACCTCGAAATCTCCTCCTCTCTACTTCGCTTTCGTTGATGAAGGCCTACGACGATTCTTGAAGACGAACTATGGTGTTGATTGACGTTGAAGATCTGTGTGGATCTTGAGGATTTTGGAAGTTCACTGATGAAGACCTACGAACAACTGGAAACATCTTGAACAATCTCGACGAAGAACCTCACCACGACGAAGATCCGTTGCTGCATGTGGGTACGATCTTCTCCAGAACAACCAATGAACTCGGTGGAATTTCTGATGAAGATTAATGAACATTCTTCAGGTTTTCTGGGCATTTACCGATGATGTTGAACGCGATTGAAGGTGTTGTTGAATCTGGAAACAATTGTTGTGGATGAATTTCTGAGAAGTTGAAGGAGTTCTTGACGAAGATCTTAGATGGATCGTGATGATGAGCGCTTTGCAGATTCTGAGGTTGAACTTCTGGAGAACTCGAAATGAACACTTGAAGGTGTTCTTGAATGTTGATCGGAGTTCTTATGTGCTACAATTTCTGGTGATTGAAGATCGTGGATGGATGATGAAGTTCGTTGGGGGAGATTCTTGAGATTGAAGAACTTTGATGAACTAGATGAATATTGGATGAACACCGATGATGATGATGATCGGAAACTGGAAAATGTTAGCGGTGATGTTGATTGGATCAGAGGAGGAAGATGAATGTTGATCGGATTCTGGATTTTTTCTGGGTTGTTGGTGTTCTCCGGCGAGATGCACGGTGGCCGGAGGTAGTTGAGGGTGGCCGGCGACGTTCTGTTGTGGTGGTTGCATGGTCGCCGGCCATGCAACCGGTGGGGGCTGGGCGGTGGACACGTGGTGAGGTGAGTGGAGGGGTACTCTGCATGGACGCCACGTGTGTGTGCGTGGCAGAGAGATGGGAAGTGTGTGAGATGAGGTGTCTGATGTGGAGTGTGATATGTGGAACCCCCCTTGAGTTTACACGTGGATGACTTATTATATAGCACAATGGATTTGGACTCTTCTGGAAAATGGACCCGGACGAAATGGGCTTCTAAAAATCAGGAAACTGGCCCAATACGAAAATGGGTTAACAAAACCACAAAAACTGAATGCAACGGGTTAATGATGTATTAAAATGACTAATGACCCTAATTAAATCTGATTAAAAAGATTAATGGAAAATGACTAAACTAATTAACCAACTAACTAATGATTAAACCTAATTACTCTTAACTAAATCCCAATTAAACCTAAAAATAGAATTAACCTAAAAAACTCTATTAACCCTAATTAAAGTCTAAACTAACAAAACTCTAATAATTCCACTAATCTTAAAAAAACTCTAATAAATCCACTAATCCAAAAATTCTAATAATTCTCTATTAAAACTCTAATAAACCTATATTAAATTCTATAAAAGAAAATCTATTAAAAGAAAACTCTATTTATTCTATTAAGAAAATAGTAAAAAATCTATTTAAATTCTATAATATTCTAAAATTGATTAAAACTATTAAAAAAATATTAAAAAACCATTAATATCCTATATTCTCCTAAAATGATAAAAAAATCTATTAAAACCCTAATAAAACCTATAAAATGCTAAAAAATGATTTAAATCTATTTATTATCTATTATATTCTATAAATGATTAAAACTATTAAAAATACTAAAACTATTAATATTCTGTATTATCCTAAAATGATAAAAAAATCCAATAAAACCCTAATAAAATCTAATAAAATCCAGAAAAATCACAATAATTCCCGAAGGAACAAAAATAGCACCGAACGACAAAAAACACCGCGAGAGCGCAACAAAATAGCCGGTAAAAATAAACGGACACCGAAATATCCCTAAAAACAACAACGCGAGCTGAAAACACCGGGAATAGCACGGCTTTCCAAAAAAATACGATTCTACCTATCTAAACTGATTAAAAACACCTGAAACGCGAGACGAGAGCTGTGATCCCGATAAAATCAAAACAAATGAAGAATGCATTGTATGCAATATGCAGATGCGAATGCGGTCATGCGTCGAAACATCGAGCCAGATACGGGACCCGGTTGGTCAAATTTTAGGGTGCAACACTTGCCAGTGGAGGGTGATAGCTTTGAAGGGTGATTGATGTCTGAAGATTGAGTTACTGTTAGAGGAGTTGAAGCTTGGAATTGAGAGAGGGAGGAGTTGATATATTCTCTTGTCTGTTTTCTTTTCTGTATTGCTGATATGCCTTGTTTGACTTGCCTGATGCATTAGAATAAGTCCATGATTAGACTAACTTTAATCTAGAAGCATGATTGCACTAGAGGTTGAGTTGCTCCCTCTGCTTGTATTGTTACTGTATGGCTTTGCTTGCGGGTATTCGGTAGAGCCCTGCTCCCTTGCCCATGTGGTTTATTTTGCTTGATAGCGTGTTACTTCTTCTGTATGATTGCAGTTGCTTATTGTGTTTGCTTGATAGCATGTCATTTCTTCTGTATGATTACAGTTATTCATATCTGGCTTGAGGTTGAGATGAGCTTGTGGAGGCTGATGCCCCATACACATTTCCTCCCTCACTTGCATTGCATGCATTTTACAGTCGTTTACTGTTTACTGTTTCAGCTGATGCTTTGTCTGTTTCTGTGTATCATTGACATGATCCCTTAGGACTCTCATTTCCCTTGATAAGGAAGTGATGATAGAACGTTAGGTTGAAACCTATGCATGCAAATTTCTAGGAGTTCCCTGTTTCAAACTTCAACTATAAGATGAATCCTTGGCATGACAACATTAGGACTTGATAGTCTCCCTTTAGTTGAGCCCGTTCTCTTCTCATCTCAAAACAGCTTAAGATACAGTAATCATGAATGATTTCTTTCGTACGTTACGAGCCTTAAGCTATATGAGAAAGGATTGTTGGAGAGTTTCTTTTCAACAATCTGGATGTTTAGTATGACACCCTTTGGGTGACATGCGACGCATTCACTCTCAGGTCATAGTCTTTAGTGCGATTGAAATTGCAAACACAATAAAAAATACTTCTTTCGTAAAAGACAGAAAACAAACTTCAAACCTTTTTGCCCCGCGGGCCCGTAACTCAAAGGAAAGCTTTTCTGAAGAAAAGAGTGTCGTTAAACTTCAGCGCCAACGCAAACAGGCTTTGTCCCTAACTGCTGGAACTGCTGTTTAACCCTACTCGATAAAACAGATGAATCTGAATCCCCGTAATCCGTATTATCCCGAACTACGTAAGCTCTGATCTCTCATACCTGTTGAAAGTACGTAGGCACAATACTGACGTATTGGCGAGCCACCTTCCCCATAACCCGTAGTTAGCCGAACTACGTTGACTCTGATTTCTCATTCTCTGATGAGAATACGTAGGCATAAAGCGCGACGCTTTGCCGAGTCATTTTCTTTTCTGTTTAAGCCAGCTTTGATAGGTAGATAGATAAACCAACTCGTCCAGTAAACACAACAAGCGTGGATCCCGTCGAGTACGACGAACGTGAGGGGTGCTAATACCTTCCCCTTGCGTAACCGACTCCCGAACCCAGACAATGGTTGCGATGACCTTGTCTTATATCTTTTTCGTCAGGTTTTTCTGATCGTTTCCTTTCCCGCTCTGAGGGATAAATAACGAAAGGTGACGACTCTTCTGTTTTGCCGGCACCTTATTTTCGCGGAAGCAACAGCTGGCGACTCAGCTGGGGAACTTGATAGTTTCCTGGGATCCAACGTCCCGTATGCGAGTCAGTTTGGGGATCCGACGTCCCCTGTGAGAGTCAATCCTAGCGCTTGTATGATTACTTGTTAGGTTGTGTTTATTTATCACATTTTACTTCCCGCACTTTATTTTTCAGTATGATATGATTATCTGTGCTGTTGTGGGAGGGGCATTTTGATGAGTGAGAAGCCAGACCCAGGCTTGAGTGAATATAGCATTAGTTGTGGAAATTAGTGGGCGCGTGCTTGCTTGGCAGACACTAGTGTCTCATGAAATCCACGCTAAGACGAGGTTCTCCCGGTTGGCTTCTTTTTCAACCCTTTGGGTTGAGGGGGTTGTTGGTTTGGAGGATTGTCGACTCTAGGGACCGATCATTTGTAATTCAGCCGAGTGAGGCCGCTTCATGAGCTGGTGATGCCACACCTTCTTGGTATCGTATCACCCCTCTTGAATGTCTGTGACGCTGATGAACGCATAGGATGCCGAACTTGAGTCAGTTTAGGTCCATACCTGTGAGCAGGGTTGGTTTATTGCAGGAAGCTTTGACCTTCAGACCACCTGGTTTTCCTGATAGTGGATCAGTTTTGTTGGGATCTGAGGATCTCATCTGCAGATATATGATTGTTCTTGATAGAGCAGGTTTTTGATTGGGATCAGAGGATCTTATCATCAGATGTGTATTTGTTCTTGATAGAGCAGGTTTTGATCAGAGGGTCTTATTATCAGATGTTTGTTCTTGACAGAGCAGAGCTTTGGTCCTATATCAGAGGACCTTATATTCAGAGATATATACGTGTGTTCTTGACAGAGCAGATTTATGACTGGGGTCTGAGGGTCTCGTCAGCAGATGTATGGTTGTTCTTGACAGAGCGGAGTTTTGGTCATCAGATGTGTGTTCTTGACAGAGCAGTTTTTTTGGTCCTGTATCAGAGGTCCTTATTATCAGATGTTTGTTCTTGACAGAGCAGATTTATGGTCCTATGTGTGTGTGTTCTTGACAGAGCAGATTTGTGGTCCGATACCAGGGTTTTCTTATTATCAGAGATAGTGGTTGTTCTTGACAGAGCAGCATCATGGTTTTGTTGATACAAAATCTCCACAGCACAATTGCCTTGATCTCCTGCTGCATGATTGCATTTTACATTGCTTTGCATACTCATTTGCATTTCATTAACGTGTGTCTGTGTTCCAGGTACCGTTTTCCCCGATCCAGGATTTCTTGCCTCCTATTGTATTGTTATGGGTTCTCTGAGGAAGACCGTGGCTTACAAGCTCCCTGCCCCTGATGTGGTTCAGCTGACTGGTTTGATTGCTTTAGCAGATGATTCTGTGAGAGATGAGTTCAGAAAGTCTTACGGAAAATTGCTCAGTTTGGTTCGTAAACCCTCTGCGTTCGAGTTGAATGGGTTGCACGCTCTGCTGCAGTTCTATGATCCTCTGTTGAGATGCTTTACTTTCCAGGATTTTGTTCTCGCACCTACGCTAGAGGAATATGTTGATTTGTTAGGTGTGCCTATCAAGAGGCAGATGCCTTTTGTTCATATGGATACTGAGCCTGACCTGGCTGGTCTAGCTCCTTCACTTCATCTGGATGCCTCCGAGTTGGTATTGTCTAATTAGAATAAGGTTCCTGGTTTCTCCTTGCAGTTCTTAGTGGGAAAAGCTCAGCAGTGCGCCAAAGACGGATGTTGGGTTGTGTTCAACGCCATCCTCGCTCTGTGCATATATGGCATCATTCTGTTCCCCAATATGCCCGATTTTGTAGACTTCGACGCATTTCATATCTTTGCATCAGGGAATCCAGTCCCTACCTTGATAGGAGATGTCTACCATTCCATCCACTACAAAAACGAGAACAGAAGGGGCAAGAATGTCTCATGCTGTGTACCCTTGCTTTATAAATGGCTTGATAGTCATCTGCCCAAGAGGGGTCCCTTTGTTTCGTCTGCAGCCATAGCTGAGTGGTCCGAGCGTCTGATGAGTTTATTTGCAGAGGATATTGACTGGTTTGACAGAGATAGGTTGGGTACCGAGATTATCTTCAGCTGCAGCGGGTTCCCGAACGTGTCTTTGATAGGCAGGAAGGGCTGTATAAACTACAATCCGTCTTTGCTGGTCCGACAGTTCGCGTATGCTTTGAGGGCTCCGCCGAAGGATGAAGAGGTGCAAGAATCTCTGTACCTCACTGGTCTTCTAGAGGGGGATCTGTTATCCAAGCTTCAGCGCGCTTGGAATGGTATCAGCAAGAGGGGAAAACCATTACTGGGAAGAAGCAATAATCAAGCCTACCCTCCGTATGTGACTTGGATCAGAGCCAGAGCAGATGCTATAGGGATGCCGTTTCTTCCTGCCAAGCCAGAAAGCCCTCCAATGATTGAAGAGCCTACTACTGTGCCCATTCAGCAGCATAATCAGGTGTTAGCTGAGCGAGATGAATTGAAGAGGGCAAACGAAGAACTGGAGAAAGAATTGGCTCAGCTCCGAAGCGAGAGGAACGAAGCCGTTCATTCCTTCAAAAGGCAAACAGAGCTGGTGAACCAGCTAGGTACAGACCTGACTAAGCAGATAGCCGAGCGTGAGCGCATGGGCCAAGACTTCAAAGCCGTCAACGACGTACTGGCTACGAAGAAGCAGCACTTGGACGAAGTGTATCGGAGGATATCCAAGTTCAACCAGCACTGGAAGGCCTCCCTAGCCACCAGGAAAGAGCGGGAGGATAAGCTGATGCTACAGATCTCCAAGCTGGAGGCCCAGGTAAAAGCTAGTGAGAAGAGGTTTGATGAAGAAACCGCTCGCAGATATGCCACTGAAGGCCAGCTCAACAGGGCTCTTGCTAACCTGAAGGAGCACAAACTGACGTTTGAGTCCAAGAAACGGAAGCTAGAAGATTGTTTCGGCGAAGGAGCATGGGAAGATTCGGCCGAAGGTCTTCAGTACACCATTGTGCAAAGGGAATTACTCGTCGAAGGGTTACTCACTCTTCCTGATCATCCAGAAACGAAGGAGTTGTTAGAAGAGTATCGCGCCCGTGGCCGTGCTTGACTATTTGTATTCCTTTTGTTTTGATCATTACTGTATGCTGACCATCACCAGGCTTGTTGGCTGAGGTCACGCTGTTGATTCATCTTGTACTCGCTGATGTTGTATACTACCTTGATGGGCTTTCTTTATATATGAGATCATTATTTCCATGATTGGACTCAGACTTCTTCTTATTATCAGCACTGGCACTCACGCACTAGGATCGGGGGAGATCTCCCTAACGCACAGACACACGTTTGCATTTGCATGAAGCATTTGCATGACGAGCACTTTGTTGTTTTTCCTAACCCTTTTGTGTTGACAGGTTATTTCAGGCGGTTCCAGGATTGATCAGAGACCTATTCACCGTTATCCGACCAGAGCTAATCAAACCAGGATCATGGAGCAAGTGCAAACTGATGGTCAGGAACTCCGCGAAAGAATGGATCGCTTCATGGAGCTCATGCAAGCGGTCGCCAATGGCCAGGATCAGCTCAGAACTTTGGTTCAGCCTTTGATCTCAAGGGTTGATAGCAATGGTGTACTTCATGGCGGGACTGTGCCTACTCCTCCACCAGTTGAAACTCCACAGAATGGTGTTCTCGTGACCGGGGGAAACGGCAGTGCCAACGGCAATGTGATGGCCAACATGGGACTCAATACGACGGGCGTCGGTAATGGGAGTCTGGGAGCTAATGTCAATGTTGGGCTGGGCAACGGCAATGCAGGTGTCGGGAATCTGTTTGGGCCTCAGCCATGGCTAGAGGATCGTCAGGATGATGTGTTCTCTCAGAGAGGTGCTGAAGGGGAGCTGAATGCTGAAGCACGTCTAAGGTTCAAGGCACTTGAGGATAAGATGAGAGATATCGAGAACCAGAACACCCTGGGCGTTGATATGTCCAAGTTGGGACTAATTGCTGATTTCAAGGTGCCTCCTAAGTTCAAGGTGCCTGACTTTGAAAAATATAAGGGCACCACTTGCCCTCGCGTCCACCTGAGATCGTATTACAGGAAAATGTCAGTTCATTCTGATGACGAGAAGTTGCTGATGCACTTCTTTCAGGACAGTCTGTCCGGGCCATCCCTCGAATGGTACATGAGTCTGGAGCCTACCAGTGTGCGCACGTGGAAGGATCTTGCTGAAGCATTTGTGCACCACTACCAATACAATAGCGACTTGGCCCCGAACCGAGTCCAACTGCAGAATCTGTCGCAGAGGAACAACGAAGGGTTCAATGAATACGCCCAGCGGTGGCGTGAGTTGGCAGCCAGGGTTCAGCCGCCGATGGTTGAATGTGAGCTCGTGCAGATGTTCGTAGCCACCCTCCCAGGGGTTTACTATGAGAAGTTGGTCAGCGGTATGTCCGGAACCTTCTCGGATCTCATTATCACGGGTGAGCACATCGAAAATGGGATCAAACTCGGGAAAATTCAAGGTGAGTCATCCTCAACTGGAGGAGGCGGAAAGAAACCTTATAGTGGCAAAAGACGGGAAGGAGAAGCGAGCGCTGTGACCAACGCTCGAAGGAAGGGTAAAGGTCCTCACCAGCAGGTGGCCAGTATAACTATCCCGGCGGTTCAACAGCCACAGCAGCAGCAGCAACAACCGAATCAACAAGGGTACAAAAAGTATCAGAATCGGGCACCTTTGTCGAGCCGTCACCTCGAGACACCGCCCATGTCGTACGCGCAACTATTGTAGACTTTGCTTCAGCTACAGTTGATCCAGAAGAGGACATTGGCTCCCTTGACAGGGGCACCTCCGCCAGGGTACGACGCGAATGTAACTTGTGAGTTTCACTCAGGGGCACCAGGCCACACAATAGAGAATTGCAAAGCCTTCAAGCACAAGGTGCAGGACATGGTGGATGCCAAGATCATCAACTTCTCGGACAATGTGCCAAATGTCACGAAGAACCCTATGCTGAATCATAGGGGAGGTGGAGTAAATGCCATTATTGAAGACGGGGGTTTGGATTTGTTGATTGATGTCAGAGATCTGAAGACGCCCCTTAGCTTCGTCAAGGCTAAGCTGATGAAAAGGGGTTTCTTTACAGGTTACGGAGAGTTGTGTATGGACTGTGCCACACATTCTGATGGGTGTGAACGGTTGGTAGAAGGAATTCAAAGTCTGATGACTGAAGGGATATTATAGTTCAGCCGAAGGGCCGGAAGTGGGTCAGGAGAGGTAGTGCTGAAGCAAGATGATGAGGTTTCCACCATCACCATCCCTCTCCAGACGATAACTATTTCTGCGCCCAGACCTCCCACGATTACTATCACCAAAGCTGGGCCGATACCCTTCGAAAGCACCAATGTTGTCCCATGGCATTACGGGGCTGAAGTCTACTGCAACGGACAGAAGTTGGAGCTAGAACCGTTTGGGTCGTCCATGGAGAACCTTGCGGGAATCAGTGGTATTACTCGCAGCAGAAGAGTGTTTGCACCACCAGAGGTCGTGGCGGATAGAGCAGTCAGAGCTGATGCGGCTGATAGAGGTAAAAGTAAAGTCGTTGAGGAGATCCCGTGTGGGGTAGAAAAAGACGTACTTGTTAAAGACGCCGAGGAGTTTATGCGGTTGATTAAAAAGAGTGACTACAAGATTGTGGATCATCTCCATCAGACGCCCTCGAAGATTTCCATTCTGAACTTGTTGCTGTGTTTCGAAGCGCACCGCAACGCGCTGCTGAAGGTGTTGAACGCCGCATATGTACCGCAGGAAATATCGGTAAATCAGCTAGAAAAGGTCGTAGCCCATGTGAATGCTGGAAATGGGTTAGGGTTCACAGACCTGGAGCTGACGCCGAAGGGGAGGAACCACAATAGCGCCCTGCACATCTCGATAGAGTGTAGGGGAACGATTATGTCGCACGTGTTGGTGGACACGGGTTCGTCACTTAATGTTCTTCCGAAGAAGGCATTAATGAAGTTGGATACTCGTAGAGTGATTTGCACACCCAGTGATCTGGTTGTGAAGGCGTTCGATGGAACCAAACACCACGTTTTCGGGGAGGTGACCCTGCCAATCCAAGTTGGTCCGGAAACGTTCGACGCGGTCTTTTATATTATGGACATCATGCCTGCCTACAACTGTCTCTTGGGCCGGCCGTGGATCCATGCTGCTGGTGCCGTGACCTCCACGTTGCACCAAAAACTCAAATACGCTGTCGGAGGTAGCATCGTGACTGTGTGTGGCGAGGAAGACATAATGGTGAGCCATTTGTCGTCCTTTAAGTATGTTGAGATGAATGGAGAAATCCATGAGACTCTATGCCAAGCGTTCGAAGCTGTCAAAGTGAAGGACGTAGCTCCTGTAGTCACGGAAAAGCCAGAGATGACTCTCTCCTCATTCAAGGAAGCTCGGGCCGTTGTTCAAGCCGGATCTACCCAAGGCTGGGGGCAAATTTTGGAGATACCTAACAAGCAAGACAAGTTTGGGTTGGGATATTCTCCTGGAGCTGAAGCTTCTTCTTCTAGCAGTGTGTCGCGAGGTAAGGGGCCGATCCAGTTTACCAGTGGCTGAGTGATTTTTGAAAGCATCAACGCGGTGTCTGAAGACAGCGAAGATAGCGACTGTGACCTCGACTCTTGGATCCAGCCAAGCAAGCCAGGCGAGGGCCTTACCAACTGGTCCGTCAAGGATATCGTCCAGATGACAAGCGAAGAGTAATGATTTACTTTTTCCAATCATTGTACAACCCTATGTCCTACCCGGGGCATAGTGGTTTATTGTCAGGGCCTTGTTGGATTATGTACATGCATTTTGTTAATAAATCAAAGGCGTTTTCTTCGTATTCAAATATTGTGATCTCTGTTATTCCTGTTTTGTATTTGTTTTGAAAAACAATAAAATGGCAATGGGGTTTGTGCTAACCTGCTTATCCTCGTTTTAAGCTTAACCCTTGTTATTGCAGGATCCACATAGAAGATGACATCGACTCTGGACCTTCTACGACTCACTTCGAATTCGATTGCCCGATCTATCAAGCCGAAGAAGAGATTGATAAAGACGAAGACCTTCCTGAAGAGTTGGCCCGCTTGTTGAAACAAGAGGAGAAAGTTATTCTGCCTCATGAAGAGGAGATCGAGATCGTGAATCTGGGTTCTGAGGAACTCGTCAGAAACGTCAGGATAGGGGCCGCATTGCAGAGCGATGTCAAGCAGAGATTAGTCGAGATGCTGAGAGAGTATAGTGACGTCTTTGCTTGGTCATACGAAGATATGCCCGGGCTTGACACTGACATCGTGGTCCACCACTTGCCGCTGCGAGAAGATTGTCCTCCCGTTAAGCAGAAGCTTAGAAGGACGCGACCAGATATGGCCGTTAAGATCAAAGAAGAAGTGCAAAAGCAGCTTGACGCTGGCTTCTTAGCGGTCACTACTTACCCTCCGTGGGTCGCCAACATAGTTCCTGTACCGAAGAAGGACGGTAAGGTACGCATGTGCGTCGATTATCGGGATTTGAATAGGGCGAGCCCTAAAGATGACTTCCCGCTGCCTCATATTGATGTGTTGGTCGACAATACAGCTCAGTTCTCCGTGTTTTCATTCATGGATGGCTTCTCCGGTTACAACCAGATCAAGATGGCGCCGAAGGACATGGAGAAAACTACGTTTATCACTCCTTGGGGAACATTTTGCTATAAGGTAATGCCTTTTGGTCTGAAGAACGCAGGGGCCACTTACCAACGAGCTATGGTTACTTTGTTTCATGACATGATTCATCATGAGATTGAAGTCTATGTTGATGAGATGATTGCGAAGTCCCAAACGGAGGAGGGACATCTGGTCAATTTGCTGAAGCTTTTTGAGAGGCTTAGGAAGTTCAGGTTGAGGCTGAATCCTAACAAGTGTACTTTCGGAGTACGGTCCGGAAAGTTACTGGGGTTTATCGTGAGTGAAAGAGGCATCGAGGTTGATCCTGCGAAGATAAAAGCGATACAAGAAATGCCAGTGCCAAAAACAGAAAAAGAAGTTCGTGGTTTCCTGGGCAGAATAAACTACATTGCAAGGTTTATTTCTCAGCTCACGGCCACGTGTGAACCGATGTTCAAACTATTAAAGAAAGATCAGGCGATTACCTGGAACGAGGATTGCCAGAAGGCATTCGATAAGATAAAGCAGTATCTTCAGGAACCTCCAATCTTGATACCCCCAGTGGCTGGACGACCATTAATCATGTACTTGACAGTTCTTGAGAATAGTATGGGGTGTGTTCTCGGTCAGCACGACGAGACGGGCAGAAAGGAGCATGCCATTTACTACTTGAGTAAAAAGTTCACAGACTATGAATCTCGTTACTCGATGCTGGAGAAAACGTGTTGTGCATTATCCTGGGCTGCCAAACGTTTGCGATAGTACATGCTCAATCACACCACCATGCTAATTTCGAAGATGGATCCGATCAAGTACGTCTTCGAGAAGCAAGCGCTTTCGGGCAGGATTGCCAGATGGCAAATGGTGTTGACAGAATATGATATTCAGTACGTGTCCCAGAAGGCCATCAAGGGAAGCGTATTGTCTGAATACCTTGCCGAACAGCCAATCGAGGATACCAGCCGATGAAATTTGAATACCCTGACGAGGATATCATGTTTCTCAAAGTGAAGGATTGCGATGAACCGTTGCCCGACGAGGGGCCAGATAGGAAGTCCCAGTGGAAATTGATATTTGACGGGGCGGTTAATTCTTACGGAAGTGGCATAGGGGCGATCATCACGACTCCCCACGGATCCCACATCCTGTTCACTGCGAGACTGACGTTTCCGGTCAACAATAATGAAGCGGAGTATGAAGCATGCATCATGGGTCTAGAAGAGGCAATTGATTTGAGAATCAAGAACCTAGACGTATATGGTGACTCGACGCTTGTGATCAACCAGATTAAAGGGGAGTGGGAGACTCGTCAATCGAATTTGGTGTCGTACATGAACTATGCCAGAAGGCTACTTCCGTTCTTTGATCGAGTGGAACTCCATCATGTGCCCAGAGCGGAAAACCAGATGGATGATGCCTTAGCCACGTTGGCTTCAATGTATAAAGTCAATTTTTGGAATGAAGCTCCAAGAATTGTCCTTTCTCGTCTTGATAGACCTGCGTTCGTCTTTGCGATCGAGGAAGCCGCCGACAGCAAGCCATGGTTCCACGATATCCAGACCTTCCTTATGACTAAGGAGTATCTTTCGGGTGCGTCAACCCAGGATAAGAAGACTCTGAGGAGGCTGTCTGGAAATTTTTATCTCAATCCTGATGGAGTTTTGTATAAAAGAAACCACGATCTCGTGCTACTCAGATGTGTAGATGAGAAAGAGGCGAGTATGCTCATGGAAGAAGTCCATGAGGGCACATTTGGTACGCACGCCGGCGGGCATGCTATGACGAGAAAGATCCTAAGAGCAGGATACTACTGGCTGACGATGGAATCAGATTGCTTTAAATTCACGAAGAGATGTCACAAATGCCAGATTTATGCTGATAAAGTTCACGTGCCGCCGTGCCCGTTAAATGTCATGTCCTCCCCGTGGCCGTTCTCCATGTGGGGCATCAACATGATAGGCAAGATCGAGCCCACTGCATCTAATGGTCATCGCTTCATTCTAGTAGCTATCGACTACTTCACCAAGTGGGTGGAGGCAGCCTCATATGCTAATGTGACCAAGCAGGTGGTGGCTAAATTCATAAAGAGGGATATCATCTGTCGTTACGGAATTCCCGAGCGGGTCATTACTGATAATGGTTCGAATCTGAATAACAAGATGATGAAGGAGCTGTGCCAGAGTTTCAAGATTGAACACCACAACTCATCTCCTTACCGGCCGAAGATGAATGGCGCCGTTGAAGCGGCCAATAAGAACATAAAGAAGATTGTTCAGAAGATGGTTGTAACCTACAAAGATTGGCACGAGATGCTACCGTTTGCACTGTACGGTTATCGTACGACGGTACGTACGTCAACCGGGGCAACTCCTTTCTCCTTGGTGTACGGCATGGAAGCTGTCCTACCGTTAGAAGTGGAGATCCCTTCTTTGCGAGTTTTGGTTGACGTGAAACTCGACGAGGCAGAATGGATTAAGAACTGACTAAACCAACTCAGCCTGATGGACGAGAAGAGGTTAGCATCGATTGCGCATGGGCGTTTATACCAAAGCCGAATGAAGAAGCTTTCAGACGGGTGATGTCGTCCTGAAGAAGATTCTTACTCCACACTCCGATCACCGGGGCAAGTGGACTCCTAATTACGAAGGTCCGTACGTCGTCAGCAAGGTCTTCTCGGGAGGAGCTTTGTTGTTATCCACGATGGATGGTGAAGATTTTTCATCCCTGGTGAACGCGGACGCAGTTAAAAAATACTTTGCTTGAAAGCGACCCGCTGGACAGTAAAAAGAGAGTCCAGGCAAAAATGGGGCATCCCGACGAACCATAAAAAAGGGAAAAAGGTTCGGGCAAAACTTAGGGATATAAATTGAAAAAATGTACACCCGCAAATTCGAAAACCCGGATGGGCGACTTTGGCAAAAAAGGGTATCCCGGTGAACTGAAAACCCGCAAAGGGCGGTTCACGCAAAAGTTAGGGATTTGAAAAAGAAAATGATTGCATTCCGCGTATGGACTATATTTGTTTAGTGGTTTGGAAGACCTGAGGGCCGTTTATCTGAATCAATCTCTTCTGAAGCTGAAGCATCGAAGAAGTATCGAAGTCGAGTGGGTCATAGAGGGATCAACTCATGGTGTTCGTCTACGCCTCATTGCCGACATTTGTATATACTGATGTATATTTATGTTTTGTTTTTTGCGCAGCTTCCTCATTCCAGGAGCTTGCATCTGTTGTAAAACATTTTTACCCATTCAGGGGTTCGTTATCAATAAAATGTATACTATTCAGCAATTCTGTTTGCCTGTTTAGCATTTATCTGTTTTGTTTGCGGAAAAGAACGCCGATGTTTTTGATAAAATGCGCATACATAAACTTACTGGCCTAGGCCACTGATTGTTGAAACAATGAATTACTTGAACATTGTCACGAGATAATAACCTTGATAGGTCCCTTTGAGAAGGGTATCTTGTCTGTTTGTTTGTGTTGCTGCAGGTGTATCATATTCCAGACAGTGCGCCGTACGCATCCCCAAGCAGGATGATTCCTCCTTCTCCAGCAAGGTTCAGCATTCTCTCCCCGCAGAGTCCGAACATGAGATCGTGAGCATTGATATGTCTCTCCAGGCAGAGAAGATTCTCTCCCCAGTCAAGTGCATCCTGAAGGAACGGCCTCTCCCCAGCGGAGTCATGCGCTGAAGTATGCAGCAGTCGATAGTTCCAGACTGAAGTCTCCGTCGGAATTGAGATTCCCCACAGAGTCGTACTCTCCCTTGTAAGCAGGATGATTCCTTCTTCCCCAACCGAGTTTGCAGATCCCCAAGAGAGTCGAGTCCTTGGAAGCCGTTCGGGCCATGATTGGTTTTCCCCAGTAGAGTGTTGAATAGCTGATGCTGTGTTTCCCCACCGGAGTCGGTGTCTCCAGGAAGGTTAGCCGTGAAGGCTGTGCAGTTTATCTCTGCGATTGACATCGCTTTCCTCAGCAGGTCTAGGTTCTCGTAGAGCTCCGTCCCCCTGCAGCAGTCAACTGAAGTTCATTTCCCCATGCAGAGCCCGATTGAGATCGGCGTGACCTTTTCTCCACCAGAGTGGTTCTTCCTCCTTGACAGGAGGACTCTCCCTTCGGCATTTATTTTGCTGACGGGATCGCAGCATTTTGCATGATTGCATAGCATCTATCATAAACGCATAACATTTCCACCATGTGGAGCATTGCACCATTGTCGATCATATGCATACTAAACATGAGCTAGGTTGTCCCCAACGGAGTCCCCAACGGCATTGCACCATTGCCGCAGAATTGATTGCTCAAGAAGATTCTTGGATTCTCCCCAACGAAGTCGCCTGATCAAGATGATTCTTGAAATCCCCAGCAAAGTCGTTCGTTTAAGATGATTCTTAAAAGCCCTAGTGCAGTCGCCAAAGTCGGTTGCTCAAGTTGATGCTTAGAGTCCCCGACAGAGTGTTTGCTTAGGATGATTCCTGAAATCTCCAGCAGAGTCATTGGTTCAAGATGATTCTTGAATTCCCCATCGGAGTTATTTGTCCAAGATGATTCTCGAAGTCCTCAGCAGAGTTGATTCATCCAGAATGATTCCTGGATCCCCGAAGCAGAGTTACTTGATAATTCTCCAGAATCCCCAGCGGAGATGTGTCATCCCCAGCAGGTTCCTGAACAGCAAAGTTGAAACATCCCTCGAAGACTTGATGATTGAAGTCCAACAGTGTTAACGAAGCAGTTCTCTCAGCTGATGCGGAGTGCCTGATGGCAGAAGTTCGGATATCCCCAATTGGTTCATGATTGACCGAGAATTCTATTCCCGACTTACTGATGAAGTTCGGCTGATGCCCGAAAGTTTTCTTTGAATGCCCGACGACATGATTTAACTTGATTGTTGACCTGATGAGTCCCGAGGAATCTTGATGCCTGACGGCATGATCGACCATGTATCACCGGTTACCGCCTGACCAATTCTCCAGCTAGTTGCCGTGCAGCTAATATTTCAGTTTTCGAAGATTTGTTCCCGTCAGAGTATCGTGTACTCGGGCAGTTGGCAAATTTCCGGGTTTATCGGTATTCAACCGTCTCACACCTTGATTGTTTGAGAGCCGTTCGCTTCTCACCCAGTCAGGTTCAAGCCGTTTGAATAGGGGCAGCTGTTGCACCCTAAAATTTGACCAACATTTCTTTACCTAGCTTTTGTTTCATTTCATTCACATTAGCATTATCATTTGCATTTCATTGACATGTATGCAGGAGATCAAGAGGTATGATTACCAATCAAGAGCTATACAAGACTATGAAGCTAGCCAAGAAGGTTATTCAAGTATTCAAGGGTTGATATCTTTGTCAGAGAAGTTGAAAGAGCCTCAGAAAGAGTGGTTGAAACCAAGGGTGTGTGCCTCCTAACTTGAGAGTTGTGGGGAGTCCTCAGATGATTCTGAAGCCAAGAATGAGGTGGACTTGAAGCCTTTAGAGAGCTTATGAGATGTCTTGAAAGCCATCATGAAGCCTAGAGAGGTCATTATGCAAGATTAAGAAGCCTCATCCATGAGTGGTGTAATTAGGGTTTGACTGAGTCAACCCTAGGTCAACTGATGATTTGAACAAGGTTGAGACCTAATTCAAGAGCCATGTGATCATGGATTGATGCATTGAGATGCTATAAGGATTATTCCAAGGTCAACTCATCATGATTGAAGAGTTTGAGAAGTTTCAAGCTAGGGTTTCTAAGGCTTGACAGTGTAAAATCCCCTAGTTTGACCCCTGTCTGCAAGGCAGTTTAGCTCAAGATGTGATTGTCATCTCATCTTTCCCCTAACATGAATGTTGTAGAGCTTTCTCTTATCTTTAATTTGAGTACTAGAAGTCCTTGATGGGATTTGTAGAGCTCAAGTTATGACTTTGACAAGTCACAGGTCATCTGAGGTATGTGAATCTGGGGCCTTGAAAGTCACCCAACTTGCATCAAACATTTGCCCAAGAAGGATGATTCCTATGAACTTTTGGTCAACATTAATGTTGTTCCTTATCTTCTTAGCTTTCTAGAGAGTACTAGAAGTCCTTGATAGGATTTGTGGAACTCAAGTTATGGCTTTGACAAGTCAAGGACATTTTGGTCATTTGGAGATTACAGGTCATTTCAAGCATAAGGCCATAACTCCTATTTCCAAGCTTCAAATGGAAAAATGTTCAACATCAAACTTGCTTAAAATGATGTTTTAAGGCTAGTAAGGAGGTCATGAGATAATGAAAAGGCTTGTATCTCAAAGTGGTAAAAAGGACCTAAAATGAAGGCATAAGTTAAATAAGTCAAAGTTGGAAATTGAAATTTTCAAGCTACACATCCAAACCATGGCATGTAATATATCATTTTGACTCTAGAAAACATTTTAGAAACAATGGTTTAGCCACATTTTTGATTTGAGGTCTAAATCATGGACTTGCTTTGGAAAATGGTTACTTGCATATTAAGCAACATATGCAAAACATAAGGAAGATCAATGCACAAGCTAGAAAAGCATCCTAACATCTCATGCATCTCATCTAAGGAGATTTTCAAGTCAGATACAAGTGCTGCAATGAGCCAAACAAAAGCTGGTATATGAGATGGCTTGAATTCAAAAACTCATGACATGAGAATCTCAAATTCTCATTGGATGCTTCCAGAAAGTTCTGGATGATTCAGAACCATCCTATATATTGATTAGAAGCTGCTCAGATGCAGGGTTGGTGAGAGTTGAGAGAAGAGAGTGAGATTGCCATTTCATTTCTTCCATTGCAAGTTGAAATCAATTTCTATATTCTACACCATTTCCATTGATTCTTTCTATTGTAACATCTTCCATTGATCATACTGAGTGGATCCATACCCAATTGAGAGCAAGATCGTGTGGGATTGAAGAGTTAGCATTTGGATTTTGGAAGCTGCAAGTCACTATCGGATTCTGAGATTCAAGCATCCTCCATCAAAACTTTTGCAAACAGTAGCAAGATCTTGGTACAAGGAGTGATTCTGGAGAGATTGAGAGGTTGAAGTGAAGATCTGACCTATCTGGTATTCAAGAATTGACAGGTTTGTAACTTTTACTCTACACCTTAATTTAAGCGCATCTAGTTAGATTTGTTAGTATAGAACGGTTAGAAACAAGTAGGAGATGGATTCTGGAGATTTTGAGATCATTTGGAGAGGATCAAGATGATGACACAATTTCTTTATTGATCAAGAACATGAGGTGTAGTGAGATATAACATGAGTTTTATAGCAAGTTTTAATCAGGGTAATATGGTGAGTATGCTGGTATAATCAATTTCAAGAATAGTCAGAATTGAGATTCGAGCATAATTTGGATTCATTATCGGGTTTAGAGATTGAGGGCATTTCAATGAAATCTAAGTGGATAGTTGTGATCAGGGATGAATTTAGAACAGGTTAGGGTTTTAAACCATGGATTTTGGTTGAGTTTGGAAGGAGCCCGAGTTAGGAGAAGCTTGATATGTGAAGCTCTGTTCATGGAGCTTTCCCTCCATTTTCATGGCTGGAGGAAGAAGATGACTTCTTGGCCTTTGGATTCGAGGAGACTGGTTGACTTTGGCGTGATCTAACGGTTGTGTTTTAACTTCACATTTTGAAAGATGATTCTGAATACACACTAAACGCAGCCGTTTCATTTATCTTTTCGTTTGGGCTTAAGGAAATAATAGCTATACACACCCCCATCCACGACCCAATCATGATTTGAACTGCATATCCTTACTTTCTGCACCGCGTATTTTTTCTTTTTCTTTATATTTTTGATTTGTTTTATGATTAAACATGGGCTTAAGCGCTTTTGCTACGCGCACCCCCATTTAAGCCCATCATCCATAATGTACTGCATATCATTGCTAAATACACCAAACATTTCACATTTTATTTTATTTTCTCCATTTTTCCTTAATCTTTGAAAAATCATATTAAATAGAAAAATAATGATTTTGGAATGGGGAGTTTTCCTCCTATTTCAAATTTATGTCTAGAAAATTATAAAATCAAAACATTTTCATTTCATGCATTTTAAATATTTTTTGTATATTTTCTCTTTTAATAGCTTTTTAATTCATTTTATGTTGATGCATAGTTTTGTAGAATTTTGTTTAGCTAGTTCCCTTTATATTTTTGCATCATTCTTTTTAGGATAGTTAGATTAGGACTTTATCTCCCCTCTGGATTTATTCCATAATTTTGTGGTTAGTTTTTGATTAGTTTTGATTAGATGACTTTAGGTTGTGTAGATTTAGGTCAATCCTTAACATAGGCCCACAATAACACTAGAATTTTGGGTTTTTAGGTCAAGTTAGATATTGGGACATATGGGGTATTAAGGGTAGCTATATAGGATCCCATAGAAATTATATTAGATTTTAATATAATAGTATACTATTTTTAATTGATTTTTGTAGTTGATTGTTGTTTGTGTTGCCCTTGTGGGCTTGTATTTTGTTTTGCTTTGCTTTGTGGGCTTTTGCTTGGCTTGGTGGGCTTGGTCTTGCTTTGTGGAGCATGGAGGAGCATAGTGGAAGACTTGGAGATTGAAGAAGGAGCTTGAGAGCTTGAGAGCTTGAAGACTTGTTTGTTTTGTTGTTGTTTTAGGGTTAGGAATTAAGTAGAGCTTAGACTTAGTTAATTTCTTTCTTAAACATGGATGGTATCTTTCACCTCCATTCTTCCCCATGATTCAAGGTCCTTCCATGGTATTCACCTCCCTCCTTTGGAGGGATAAGTGATTGTGCCTAGGTAGTAGAACCTTTGAGGGAACCATTCTTTTGATGTTGAACCCTTATAGGTCACCTTTGGTGGTCAATAAGCAGTTTAATATCCTAGCTTATCCAGTTAAGTGATTTCTTCTGGTTTGAGTATCTTGAAGATGTTGGGCTTGAGTGTGAAGATGAAGACTTCATTGAAGAGTATGGAAGAGGATGATTCCCTGAGCATTGCCATTGCAGCTGAGGCTTGAAGAGCAAGAAGAAACAAGTTGGCACTTGAAGACCCAATGAAGATCCAGTAAAGACTGAATGAAGAGCTGAGGCTTAAAGACTGGAGGATGAAGTTGACATTTCCATATGATTGAAGATTACTCTGAGAAGCTGAGGCTTGTAGATGAAGAAGACCAGGTTGAGACTGGTAAAGTAAGAGAGCTGAAGCTTGAAGACTAAGTTGATACTTATGAAGAGGATTCAATTGAGATTGAGTGTAGAGCTGAGGCTTGAAGAACAGAGGATGAGTTGATACTTACTTTGAAGCTTGGAGATCCTGAAGGAATCAAGTTGATACTTGTGGTTAAGAGTGAAGCCTGAAGGTGGAATTAAATGTAAAGCTGAAGCTTGGAGAAGTGAGGATAAGTTGAAACTTATGTTGATGGGTTGAAACCTTGGAAAAGCAAGTTGATGCTTGCCAGTGGAGGGTGATAGCTTTGAAGGGTGATTGATGTCTGAAGATTGAGTTGCTGTTAGAGGAGTTGAAGCTTGGAATTGAGAGAGGGAGGAGTTGATCTGTTCTCTTGTCTGTTTTCTTTTCTGTATTGCTGATATGCCTTGTTTGACTTGCCTGATGCATTAGAATAAGTCCATGATTAGACTAACTTTAATCTAGGAGCATGATTGCACTAGAGGTTGAGTTGCTCCCTCTGCTTGTATTGTTACTGTATGGCTTTGCTTGCGGGTATTCGGTAGAGCCCTGCTCCCTTGCCCATGTGGTTTATTTTGCTTGATAACATGTTACTTCTTCTGTATGATTGCAGTTGCTTATTGTGTTTGCTTGATAGCATGTCATTTCTTCTGTATGATTACAGTTATTCATATCTGGCTTGAGGTTGAGATGAGATTGTGGAGGCTGATGCCCCACACACATTTCCTCCCTCACTTGCATTGCATGCATTTTACAGTCGTTTACTGTTTACTGTTTCAGCTGATGCTTTGTCTGTTTCTGTGTATCATTGACATGATCCCTTAGGACTCTCATTTCCCTTGATAAGGAAGTGATGATAGAACGTTAGGTTGAAACCTATGCATGATAATTTCTAGGATTTCCCTGTTTCAAACTTCAACTATAGGATGAATCCTTGGCATGACAACATTAGGACTTAATAGTCTCCCTTTAGTTGAGCCCGTTCTCTTCTCATCTCAAAACAGCTTAAGATACAGTAATCATGAATGATTTCTTTCGTACGTTACGAGCCTTAAGCTATCTGAGAAAGGATTGTTGGAGAGTTTCTTTTCAACAGTTTGGATGTTTAGTATGGCACCCTTTGGGTGACATGCGACACATTCACTCTCAGGTCATAGTCTCTAGTGCGATTGAAATTGAAAACACAATAAAAAATACTTCTTTCGTAAAAGACAGAAAACAAACTTCAAACCTTTTTGCCCCGCTGGCCCGTAACTCAAAGGAAAGCTTTTCTGAAGAAAAGAGTGTCGTTAAACTTCAGCGCCAACGCAAACATGCTTTGTCCCTAACTGCTGGAACTGCTGTTTAACCCTACTCGATAAAACAGATGAATCTGAATCCCCGTAATCCGTATTATCCCGAACTTCATAAGCTCTGATCTCTCATACTTGTTGAGAGTACGTAGGCACAATACTGACGTATTGGCGAGCCACCTTCCCCATAACCCGTAGTTAGCCGAACTACGTTGACTCTGATTTCTCATTCTCTGATGAGAATACGTAGGCATAAAGCGCGACGCTTTGCCGAGTCATTTTATTTTCTGTTTAAGCCAGCTTTGATAGGTAGATAGATAAACCAACTCGTCCAGTAAACACAACAAGCCTGGACATGTTACCTGTGTAACCAAAATCATTTCCAAAGCCCAGTTCTTGTCTGGCAAACCAAAAATTAGTTCCCGTCTGATATCCCAATATACAAAATTAGTTCCCGTCCAATACCCGAAACCAGGAGTCAGTTCTCGTCTGACGTGTTTTGTAGTCAATGCTCGTCTGACCCATTTTTGGCAAACCTTCAAACCAGTCCTTGTCTGGTCAATACTTCAGTAAACACCAATTTCCGCCTGGTACATGTCAGCTGTTAAAACCAGTACCCGTCCGATCACTTTCTTTGGGCTATAGTTTAAAACTCCAGTCCTCGTCTGGTGATCGAATGCCTTTAACACCAGTTCCTGTCTGGTGAAAAGCGTTTCAGAGTCCAGTTCTTGTCTAGCACACCAGAAATCAGTTCCCGTCTGATATCCAAAACCAAAACTAGTTCTCGTCTGGTAGTCAGTTCTCGCCTGACTTGTTTTGAAAAACCCAGTTCACGCCTGGTAGTCAGTTCTCGTCTGACCTATTTTGTAGAACCCAGTTCATGCCTGGTAGTCAGTTCTCGCCTGACCTGTTTTGTAGAGCCTAGCTCACGTCTGGTAGTCAGTTCTCGCCTGACTTGTTTTGTAGAACCTAGTTCACGCCTGGTAGTCAGTTCTCGCCTGACTTATTTTGAAGAACCCAGTTCGCGTCTGGTAGTCAGTTCTCGCTTGACTTGTTTTGAAGAACCCAGTTCGCGTCTGGTAGTCAGTTCTCTCCTGACTTGTTTTGAAGAACCCAGTTCACGCCTGGTAGTCAGTTCTCGCCTGACCCATTTATGGTGAACCCAGTTCTCGTCTGATAGTCAGTTCTCGCCTGACTTGTTTTGGAGAACCCAATTCGTGTCTGGTAGTCAGTTCTCGCCTGACTTGTTTTGAAGAAATCGGTTCTCGCTTGGTTGTTAGTTCTCGCCTGACCAATCTAATTCATATCCAGGGTTTGTTTTCCCCAGCAAAAGTCTAATCGTAATTGGCATGTCCCAGTCATCCCCAACGGAGTGGGTTTTGTCTCTTCAGCATTTATTTTGCTGAAGTGGTTCCTTTGCATGTGCATTGTGCATAGCATCCTCCCAAATGCGTAGCATAAGCCAGGTCGTTATCTCTTTGTTTTAGAGTTGCTTGGTTAAGTTTCTCTCTTCCCCAGCGGAGTTTTCTCAGGATGTGTTTATTAGCTTCGGTTGATCCGACCTTTGGGTTTGTTGCTCACTTTTATTTAGCGAATGTCTGGCGGCGATGTCAGAAGTCTTTACCTTTGGGTTTGATTCTCGCTTTTATTTAGCGAATGTCTGACGGCGATGTTAGAAGTCTTTACCTTTGGGTTTGATTCTCACTTTTATTTAGCGAATGTCTGGCGGCGATGTCAGAAGTCTTTACCTTTGGGTTTGATTCTCGCTTTCATTTAGCGAAGGTCTGGAGGCGATGTCAGAATTCTCTATCTTCAGATTTGGTGATTGTATTTTATCAAGCAAGATATCTGGCGGCGATGTCAGATGTGTATCAACTCCATAGATTTCTGGCGGCGATGTCAGATGTGTATCAACTCCGCATATTTCTGGCGGCGATGTTAGATGTGTATTAACTCTGCAGATTTCTGGCAGCGATGTCAGATGTGTATCAACTCTGCAGATTCCTGGTGGCGATGTCAGGTGTACCAACTTCATAGATTCCTGACGGCAATGTCAGAGGTGTATCAAGTGTGTGGATACTTGATGGCGAGGTTAAATGTTTTAGTCCCCGCAGATTCCTGGCAGCGATGTCAAATGTGTATCAGCTTCGTAGATTCCTGGCGGCGATGTCAGATGTCTTCATCAACTCAATATATGCCTGGCAGGGATGTCATATGCTCTGTGTTGATCCGATTTTCAACTTTGTTACTCGCTTTTATTTAGCGCACGCCTGGCGGCGATGTCAGAGGTCCGCATCTTTGGATTCAATACTTGTTTTTATTTAACAGTTGTCTGGCGGTGATGTCAGAGGTTTCTTCACAGCTGTGTGTTGAGCCGATCGGTTTATTGCTTATTGGGTTCAATGGTTCTAAGGGCGATGTAGAATGCTTTTACCGACTTGATGTCGAGGCCTGACGGTGATGTCAGATGCTTTATCGACTTGATGTCGAGGTCAGGTGGGTTATACCGAATTAATGACAATGCCTGGCGGCGAGGTCAGAGGCCTGACGGTGAAGTCAGAGATGTCTTCTTTCCAAATGGATGTTATTACTTGACGGCGAAGTCAATGCATTTTTTCTGGAGATTGTTATCCCAATCAGAGTTTGCAGTTTATTTTTACGGTTGGCAAATTGTCGCTACTGCGAAAATCGGCGCCGACTGAACAGAAGAGTCGCCACCGTGCGTTATTTATCCCAACAGAGGGAAAGGAAACGCTCGAAGTAAACCTACCGCAAAGACGGGAAAGGAATGGTCTTCGCAACCAAATCCTGGATTCGGGAGTCGATTACGCCAGGGGAAGGTATTAGCACCCTTCACGTCCGTCGTACTCGACGGGATCCACGCTTGTTTTCTAGTACGGATTGTTATTCTATCTACGCTACAGGTCTGAGGTTAAAAGGAAAATAAAAATGACTCGGCAAAGTATCGCACTTTATGCCTACGTATTCCCGTTTGGAACGAGAAATCAGAGTCAACGTAGTTCGCCTACCTACGGGAAAGGAGGGAAGGTTGCTCGCTAGGATATCGCATCCTATGCCTACGTACTTTCATACAACATGAAAGATCAGAGCAAACGTAGCTCGGGCTACGGAAGACACAAGCTTGTCTGACAGTCTTTTATCTCCTTATGAAAGGGTTTTTTCTGATTAAGAGTCCAAGCGGACAAAAATGACATTTTGATGTTTGTTTTCAGTCTTTTACGCAAGAACTGTATTTTATGATGTTTGCAATCTCTGACGCACTAGAGACTATGATTTGAGGGTGACTACATCGTATGTCACCCTAAGGGTAACACACTAAGCAATCAGGTTACTGAAGAGTGACCCTCCAGCAACCTTTCTCAAATAGCTTAAGGCTCGTAGCATACGACATCGATTATCCTTACTACTGTGTTTTGAATTGTTCTGAGATAGAAGAAGAAGTCTACAAAACCTAGGGTTTGAAAGAGGAATCAAAACTACCCTAATGTTATCATGCATGGATTAACACCTAATGTCTGTCATAATTCCCTCCTGCGCAGAGGAAATCAGAGATCCTAGGGGATAAACAGAAAAGAAACAGCAGATATACAGTAAACAGTAAAATGCATGAGATGCAGCAAAACAAGTGAGGCAAGGGAGAAAGCAATAGGCAAGAGGATACAAGCTCCACCTAAAACCTAAGGGCAAATCAACAAACAATACAGCAAATAAAACCACACCCAAAACCAGCTCAGACAGCAAAGAACAGCTCTTGCAGCAAGCATCTCAGACAACACTAGCTCTGGTAGCTACAAATGATTAACAGCAAAAGGTTGACAGTAACAACTTCAATCAAGATCCCATCCTCACTTTCCAATGATATTCAAACTTCAGATAAGCTCTTATCTCCAATGATCTTCAGCTTTAGCAAGCACTGAGTCCAAACAACAAACAACTTCAAACAGACACAAAACCCTAGCTTCAACAGATCCCCAACTTTGACAAGCACAGGCATCATCTTCTCTAGTCTTCAATGAACTTCATCCTCAATAGGCTTACAATCTCAATGAAGACACTCACAGGAGAGAATCAGCTAATAGAGGAAGTTGGGAGGTTAAGAGGCTTAGTGAAAGCCCTGGGAAATCACTAAGATCTTAACACAGCAGGTGACAGGTATCCTCAAAGTTCTACCCAATCAAAGCATGCTCTACATCCCTCCTAAGGAGAGATGGAACTCTTTTTATGGGACCTTGTGTCATAGGATGGAATAGAGGCACAAGAAGCTCTCTATGCTTGACAGAAGAAATCAGTCTACTCTAGAGCTCTCCCTATATCTCCTATCTCCTAAATCTTCATCAAGCAATCTTCAAGCACAAGCAACTTCAAGCTCCAAGCATCCTTATTTGTCTTCAATCATCTTCCATGTCTTCATACAATCCTCAAGCCAAGCACAAGCCCCAACACCCAAAAGAAAAGGCCCCAAACCCAACAAACAAAGCAACTTCCCAAGAGGGAAACACACCAATATTAATCAACTTGCAAAAAATCAAATAAAATGGAAATATTCATCATAAAATCCTAGATTAATTTCTAAGGGACCCTAGCTATGTACCCTATACCCCACATAAACCCCAAGGCCTAAATCAAACTAAAAAACCCAAGGACTATGTGTTGAAATGCACCTATGTCAAGTTTAACCCTAATTCTAATCAACCTAATGTTCCTTATTCAAAACTAATTAAACTTAAATCACAAAAATGTGAAATAATTCCAAGGGGGACCTAATGCTCTAATCTAACCATAGGAAAAAGAATCACATCAAAAACCAAAATGAAATGATCATACTAAACTCAACAAGTAACATGTATCAAATGAAAATGAAATAAAAGCTATTAAAAGTAAAAATAAACCAGAAATAAAAAAATGCATGGAATGACATTTTTTATTTTTTTTATAATTTTCTTGAAGTCTTTATGAAAATGGGGAAAAAACTCCCATGCAAAAATATTAATTTTCCAATTTATTATGAATTTTCAAAGAATTAAAAGAAATATGTGAAAATAAAGAAAAATATGAGAAAATGAAAAAGATGTGTGTCAAATAGCAATCAGAATCAATGCATTTATCCAACTGGGCCCAAAAGGGGGTGGGGATAGCAACGCGCATAAGGCCCAATATCATTCAGAAAATTAAATGAAAAAGACAAAGAAAAAAGAGAAATCCACAGTGCAGGAAGCAATGAAATTCAGTGTATTTCTTGGATGGGCCTCTAGCGGGGGTGTGGATATCATGAATCTCACTTAAGCCCAAACTGCAACTTTAATGAAACAGTGTGTTTTGGTAACTCTGAATTCCTTCACAAATTGAAAACAAATCGTGGCCGTGGGATCTCGTTTTGGGTCAAAGTCTTGCTCTAATCCAAGGGTGCTCAGATCGTCTTCTTCCTTTGAACTCTCATGGAGGGAAAAGCCATGGATGAACAGAGTTTGAACTTCATCTTCCTCCCAATCGTATCTCATCAAATCTCCATCAAATGCAAAAGTTTAAAACCCTAATCCACTCAGAATTGTACACTGAATTCAACCATGGTAATTAAACATATTGAAACACAACCTAACTCAAAACACGAATCACACTTCAGAATTTGGTCCATGCTCAAAACTCACCAATCTTGAAATTGAGTAGCTTAACCTCTCCACCATGTCACCCTGGTCAATCCTAACTATTAATCTAAGGTTCCAACACCAAGAACATCAAGATAACCGCATGAACAGAAATGGCATCATTCAACTAATTGTCTCTAAACTTCATTAATCATTGCCTAAAAGCTTCCTATGATCATCTATGTTCTAACTAACCACCTAAAGCCTAAAGAAAACACATAAATTATGCTGTGGATTGAAAAGTGCATACCTGAGAATTCTTGATGCACAGAGGTATGAAACCTTCAAATCAAGCCTTGGGAACTTCCAGACACCTTCAATGAGTCACAATCTTGCTTCTGTATGCAAAAGAATTGGTTGGAAATGCTTGGATTATGGAAACCGATTATGAGTTGCAGGTAAGAAAATCCAAGAGCAAGAACACGATTTCTCCACCAATTTGCTTGGAACTTGATCTGGAAACACTCACTAGCATCAATGGAAGCAAATGGGATCAAGAAATTGGATGGAAAGGGATGAAATGCTTGTAACCGAATCTGAGTTGCAACAGAAAAATTTCAATCTCAATCTCTCTTCTCTCCTTCAATTCTCACCAACTCTGGCTTGGGATCACTTCATATGCATATATAGAGTGTGAATGAAGACTCTAGAAAGTTCTAGGTTGATCCAATGAGAAAATCACCATCTCATGTCATGAGATCTCATGTCATGCTATGCACTCACACCAACTCATGTTTTAGTTTGAAATTCCCTTGGTTCTGAGGTTAAATTCTCTCCAAATGAGATATTGGAGGTGTATGGATGGAAAGGAGCCTTGCATTTGCCTTGTAGTATGGTTTTGTAATGGTGCCTTATGATTCAAGTAATTCATTTACAAAGAAAGTCCTTGAAATAATCCTCAATTCAAAATCGTGGCAATGTCAATGTTCTTAAAATGCCTTTTACAATCAAATTGGTATATCATATGGCTTGGTTTGGGTTTGTAGATCAAAAAACCCTAATTTCCAACCTTGGTTCATTTAAAATATACCTTCATTTTAGGCCATTTTTATGATTTTGTGAAGCAAGCCATTCCAAGCTCTCATAACCTTTTATCTAGCCTAAAAACATCATTATGAACACATGTCATGTTGAACATTTTTCCATTTGAGGAGTGGAAGATGGAGATTTAGACCTATGTTGAAAAATGACCTGTAATTCAACTTTCCCAAAATACCCCTGGGTTGCCAAGACCATAACTTGAGTTCTACAAATCCTCTTGAGGACTTCTAGTACTCAGATTAAAGCTAAGATCAAGGTCTACATCTCTTATGTTGGCCAAGAATCCATTTGAAAACTCCTTGATGGGAAAAAGTTGCTTGGAAGTCAAGTGACTTTCACAGATAAATTTCAGTGTCCTCTGAGGACCCATAACTTGCAAGAACCATAACCTGAGTTCTACAAATCTTCTTGAAGACTTCTAGTACTCACATTAAAGCTATTGAGAATCCCTACAAGTTTCATGTTGACCAAGAATTCATTTGAAGCTTACATTTTGACTTATATGACTTGGAAGTTAGGCCTAAATTAGGGTTTTTTACACTGAAACCCTAATTTAGCAACTCCTCTTCTTCTTGATTTCTCTTGATTTCTCCTTGGCACAACCCCACACATGTATACCCATATCAATTCATGAATCCCACACCTCTTGATGCTCTTCAATCACTCAGTTGACCTATGGTTGACCCAGATGAAACCCTAGTTGACTGCATTCAACTGTAGCTCTTGTAATCACCAATGACTTGACTCCTCTTCAAAATGAACCTCTAGGTCTTCCATGATCTTTGTGCACATTCCATACCCTCAGTTATAGCTCATACTCCCATTTATGATCTTCAACATATCCCCAAGATTGGGAGAGAAATCCACTGGTTGACCTTCAAACTTCTCAAAGCTTCAACTCATTTCTTGATTACTTGGATGATCTTGAACTTGAATAAAACCCCTTGATAGGCCTCATTCTGATAAGAATGGCACTTGGTCCCTTGCTAGATGACTTGTTATGCTATGCTATGCAAATGATTAGACTATGTACATGACTTATTATGCAAATGACAATGCAATTGAAACATAAACCAAGTGAAATAGGTTGAGCAAATTTTGGGGTGCAACAGCTGCCCCTATTCAAACGGCTTGGACCCGACTGGGTGAAGAGCGAACGGCCTTCAAACATTCGAGGTACGAGACGATTGAATACCAAGAACCCGGAAATTTTCCAACCGTAGAGATAAACTGCCCCACTGCTTGGGGAACAACATTCGCCAATTGAACTTGATTGTTACGATAACAACTGATCAACCACCTGATAAAAATCTGATTAACTGCCTACGCAGCACCAATTTGTCAATATAGGAATAACCTGGACGACTTCACTGGGGAAGTACTTCTGTCAACAAAACATGACTCTGCCACCGATACAGGAAGATAACTCCGTCACCACTACGACAAATAACACCGCCATCGCTACGGGAAATACTCCGCCATCACTATGGGAAAATAACACCGCCATCGCTACGGGTAAGACCTCTGTCACCACTACAGGAAAATAACACCGCCATCGCTACGGATAAGACCTCTGTCACCACTACAGGAAAATAACACCGCCATCGCTACGGGTAAGACCTCTGTCACCACTACAGGAAAACAACACCGCCATCGCTACGGGTAATACCTCCGCCATCACTACAGGAAAATAACACCGCCATCACTATGGGTAAGACCTCTGTCACCACTACAGGAAAAAAAACCGCCATCGCTACGGGTAATACCTCCGCCATCACTACGGGGAAATAACACCGCCATCGCTACGGGTAATACTCTGTCACCACTACAGGAAATAATCTGATACAGCTTCTCTGCCTATCGTTGCAGCAGCTAACTCCATCAATCCTATGGGTAACACAACACGAGTCTAGTCTTCCAATTTTTAGTGCGGACATGGCAGCAAATCTGAGAAGGACTCTACTGGGGATTTTCTGAAATCACACTGCCAGACACCTACTTCGACATAGGCGGCAGCTTCTACAACTTGATTCGCGAAACCTTTTGATAACGTCATAACAACAATCTTTGAAGAAATACTCCGCTGGAGGGGTAAGACAAACTTAACCAAGCAACTCTGTGGGGAATAATGACAAGGCAAACATTATCGCCACATGTCTCATGCTGAGACATTTAATATTTGGTAATTGATCTGAGCAAGAGCTCTCTCCACCTGTAAGGGAAACAACACTTGAAAACCAAAGGTTAACCGACCTGGCTTATGTTTCAAAATGTGCATGTTTGAGAATGGCTTAATGCTCCGTACAGCACGTATATGCTACACGTTTTTGGGTAGATGCAAATATGACACTATATGCAAATCCAAATGCAAGCTCGAGCTGCTGGGGAAGCTTTTACACGCTTCCTTCAGCACGGCGGTTGAGAGCAAATACCACCATGTTGGGGATGAACGTGTATCATAAAGCCCTCCGGCAAAATAAATTCCGGTCATACAACCAACCCTGCCGAGGAGATTAAACTTTGATTTCCACTAGGAGGAAAGAACACCTGCTGGGGAGAGTAACTCCACTGGGGGAAGAATCGACTCTCTTGGGGAAAGTAAACTGACTGAGCGAGAAATGACTCATCTGCGGAACGAGGAAATCCTTCTGGAGGAAACGATGTTGTCCGAGCACAACTTACAAACTCGGAGTTACCCCTTCGCTGGGGATAATCATCCTGACGAAGGCATGACGTCCTGCGGGAAGAAAAACCGTCTTCTATGGGAATAATCTTTCTGAACCAACTATGACTTGGCTGAACACTGCGGGAATCCTCCAAGCTGGGGATTGATCGTTCACATACTCGACTCTCTAGGGAGTGCAACCTCCGCAGGGGATACTGATTTTGACTGGCTGGGGATATCCTCTGGGGATAAGCTGCGACTAGCTGGGGAAATTGATCCCTTCGGTAAAGGACAAAAATCATCCCAACTTTTGAAGATGATATGCGACCTGCATGAGGATTGGTGTCACACAACGTCAAGTCTTTCACCGCGAACCTCCGGCTGGGGCCACAACTTCTGATTGTCCGCTTTAAAGGCGAGAACCCTGCAAAACACAAACGAGACAAGACAAATCTATACAACCAAATCTATTCGGGTTAGTGTCCGTGACATTACTTTTGTCAATTCGAAGTTTTAGCAATTATTGGCAAGGGCCAGCAAAGTTATGCAAGTGCAAGTTCATCGGAACATTGGCGTTTTCCACACACAAAACAGTAAAGAACAAGTATCAAATACTGAATAACATGTTTTATTGATTGGGCCTCTAAATAGGCAAAGTTTTGTACATCGGATGCAACTCCTGAAAAGAGGAAGTTACGTACACACACATATATATATATGCACAAGAAGCATAAAAATACGAATACAACTCGAATTTGTACACATGTCGGCAACATGGTGCAGAAAAACAGCGGGAGCTGATCCTCCTGTGACTCGCCCGACCCTGGCGCTTTCCTGGTATTCAGTTTTCGGAAGAGATTGTGTTGGATAGACGAAGCCTCAGGCGCTCCCAGACCCCTAAGCAATGCAGTATCAGATGCGGACCACAGTCATTTGCTTTTTCAATCCCTAACTTTTGCGTGAATCGCCCTTTGCGGGTTTTCAATTCACCGGGATACCCTTTTTTGCCGAAGCCGCCCAATGTAGGTTTTCGACTTCGCGGGTGTACATCTTTTCAATTTTATCCCTAACTTTTTCCCGAACCTTTTTATTCTGTTTTTGGTTCGCCGGGATGCCCTATTTTTGCCTGGACTCTCTTTTTCTGTCCAGCGGGTCAATTTTCAAGCAAAGTATTTTTTAACTGCGTCCGAATTCACGGGAGACGAAAAGTCTTCACCATCCATGGTAGATAGTAGCAAGGCTCCTCCTGAGAAGACTTTTCTGACAACGTATGGCCCTTCGTAATTAGGGGTCCACTTTCCCCTGTGATCTGTTTGTGGCGGGAGAATCCTCTTCAGCACAAGGTCGCCCGTCTGAAAGCTTCACGGACATATCTTCTTATCCTATGCTTTCTTCATCCGGCTCTGGTACAACCGACCGTATGCGAGAGAAGCTAGCCACTTCTCATCCATTAAGCTCAGCTGATTCAACCTGTCTTTTACCCATTCTGCCTCATCATGTTGGACATCTCGTAATACCCTCAGGGAAGGAATCTCCACTTCCAACGGTAACACTGCCTCCATTCCATATACCAATGAGAAAGGGGTTGCCCCGGTTGATATGCGTACCGTCGTACGATAACCGTGCAAAGCGAGAGGTAGCATCTCGTGCCAGTCCTTATACGTTACCACCATCTTCTGAACAATCTTCTTTATGTTCTTATTGGCCGCTTCAACAGCGCCATTCATCTTGGGTCGGTAAGGAGAAGAGTTGTGATGTTCAATCTTAAAATTCTGGCACAGCTCTTTCATCATCTTGTTATTCAAGTTCGAACCGTTGTCGGTGATAATCCGCTCAGGGATCCCATATCTGCAGATAATATCTCGTTTGATAAACCTGGCTACCACCTTTTTGGTGACATTGGCATATGACGCTGCTTCCACCCACTTGGTGAAGTTATCAATTGCCACCAAAATGAACCGGTGTCCGTTTGATGCTGTGGGCTCAATCTTGCCAATCATATAAATTCCCCACATCGAGAATGGCCATGGTGAGGACATCACATTCAGAGGACTTGGGGGTACATGGACCTTGTCCGCGTAAATTTGGCACTTATGACACCTCTTTGCAAACTTGAAACAGTCTGTTTCCATAGTTAGCCAATAATAACCTGTCCGCAGCAGTTTTCTTGTCATAGCATGCCCACCAGCATGCGTACCAAATGTACCCTCATGTATTTCTTCCATGAGCAGCTTTGCTTCCTTCTCGTCTACACAGCGTAGCAACACCAAGTCGTGGTTTCTCTTGTATTAGACACCGTCCGGATTCAGATAGAAATTGCCAGCCAATCTCCTGAGAGTCTTCTGATCTCAACTGGATGCCCCAGCCGGGTACTCCTTGTTCTTCAGGAAATTCTGGATGTCAAAGTACCAGGGTTTATCATCAGATGCTTCGTCAATAGAAAATATGAAGGCATGCCTATCAAGCCGAGAGATAACGATCCCGGGAGCCTCGTTCCAGAAGTTAACTTTATACATGGAAGACAATGTCGCCAAGGCGTTAGCCATTTGATTTTCTGCTCACGGCACATGATGCAATTCCACCTTGTCGAAGAAAGGCAACAATCTCCTTGCATAATTCATATATGGTATCAAATTGGGCTGACGTGTCTCTCATTCTCCTTTAATCTGATTCACCACTAGAGCTGAGTCTCCGTATACATCCAGATGTTTGATTCGCAAATCAATAGCTTCTTCAAGACCCATGATGCAAGCCTCGTATTCAGCCTCATTATTGGTAACCGAAAAGGTTAATCGAGCAATAAATGGGATGTGAGACCCCGGAGGAGTAGTAATGATTGCCCCTATTCCGCTACCATAGGAATTCACAGCTCCATCAAATATTAACTGCCATTTGGAACCCAACTCTGGTCCTTCGTCCGGCAACAGTTCTTCACAATCTTTCATCTTTAGGTACATGATATCCTCGTCAGGAAAATCAAACCTCATCGATTGGTGTCGCTACTGCGAAACTCGGCGCCGGCTGAACAGAAGAGTCGCCACTGTGCGTTATTTATCCCAAAGGAGGGAAAGGAAACGCTCAGAGTAAACCTCACGCAAAGACGGGAAAGGAATGGTCATCGCAACCAAATCCTGGATTCGGGAGTCGGTTACGCAAGGGGAAGGTATTAGCACCCCTCACGTCCGTCGTACTCGACGGGATCCACGCTTGTTTTCTAGTACGGATTGTTATTCTATCTACACTACAGGTCTGGGGTTAAAAGAAAAGAAAATGACTCGGCAAAGTATCGCACTTTATGCCTACGTATTCCCGTCTGGAACGAGAAATCAGAGTCAACGTAGTTCGCCTACCTACTGGACAGGAGGGGAAGGTTGCTCGCTAGGATATCGCATCCTATGCCTACGTACTTTCATACAGCATGAAAGATCAGAGCAAACGTAGTTCAGGCTACGAAAGACACAAATTTGTCTGACTGTTTTTATCCTTCTGAAAAAGGTTTTCTCCCGATTACGGGTCCCAGCGGACAAAAATGACACGTTGATTGGTTTTCAGTCTTTTACGCAAGAACTGTTTTTTATTGACATTTGACCTCTTATTGTATTTTTGATTGTTTTGAGATAGAAGAGAAAGAACTCTAAAACCTAGGGTTTAAAAAATGGGAATCAAAACTACCCTAATGTTATCATGCATGGATTACCACCTAACGTCTGTCATATTTCTCTCTTGCGCAGAGAGAAACAGAGATCCTAGGGGATAAACGGAAAAGAAACAACATATATACAGTAAAGCAGTAAAATGCATGAGATGCAGCAATACAAGCGAGGCAAGGGAGTCCCACTCAACCTCGAACCTGAGAAAACAATAGGCAAAGTGAAACAGCTTCACTTCAAGCCTAAGGGAAAAAAACAAACAATACAGCAAAGAAAAATGAAACCCTAAAACCAGCTCTGACAGCCCACCAGCTCCTACAGCAGCAGCTCTGAAAAACACCCAACTCTAACAGTTGATTAACTGCAAAACAGTAACATCTTCAAGTGAACCCCAAGATCAACTCTTCAATTATCCCCTACACTCCAAGCAACACCAAGCTTGAGCCAACAATGAACCCCAACAGTTGACAGCTTCAGACAGCAGTAAAACCCTAATTCAACAATTGAGCAGCTTTAACAGGAATAAGTATCATCTTTGTCAATATTCAATGCAATTCATCTCCATCTTCAATGGCTTATTTCTTCAAGGCAGGCTCTCCTAGGTGATAAGCACTTAACAGAATAAGGTGAATGTTAAACAGTTCATTGACTACCAAAGGAAGCCTACAAACAGTTTAACATTGTAAAAGACTGTTTCTCTCAAAGTTCTACCTCTAAGGTAAGGCCACTTATCCCTCCAAAGGAGGGAGGTGAATACCATATGGGGACTTTATGTCATAGAGAGGAATGGAAGCACAAGAAGCTTACCATGTTTGTACAAAGAATTTAATCTAATTCTAAGCTCTTCCTAACTTCTCCTATTTCCTATGTCTTCAAAAACCATCTTCAAGCACAAGAATATCCATGCATCCCACTTTGATCTCCATCTTAAATCTTCTCTTATGCTCCTTCCTGCTCCACAAGCCCAATCCAAGCCCCATACCCCATAGCAAAGCCCAACCCCAAGCAAACAATACAAAAGCCCATAATGGCCACACCAAACAATCACACTATTTACAAAAATCAAGTAAAATAGTAGTATATTATTAAAAATCCTAAAATTAATTCTAAGGGGATTTATATATCTACCCTACATACCCTATATTTCCCATCTCCTAATTCAAGTTAAAACTCAAAATCTAAGTGTTATGATGCACCTATGTCAAGTTTAACCCTAATTCTAGTCACCTTAATGTTCCTTATTCAAAACTAATCAAGATTAAATCACAAAAATGTGAGATAAATATCTAAGGGAACCTATACTTCTAATCTAATCAGCCCAACAAGAATCAACTCAAAACTATTCACCAATTGGTCACAAGCAAATCCACGAAAAAAATATATCAAATGTACAAAATTAAAGAAATTAATAAAATGGGAAAAATCAAATTAAATTGAAAAATGGGTGAACATGAAATTTATTATTTTCATAAAATCACAAATAAATCCAAGATCATGGAGGTATTTTTGAAATATTTTTCTGATTAATTTTGGATTTATTATGATTTTTAGAAGTTAAATGGAATAAAAATAAAGCTAAAATGAATTTAAAATGAAAATAGAAAATAAAAAGCTGAAATAAAATGAGATGCTTTGGATGAGAAGACTGGTAAGCGAATCTAAGGATCCTGAGAGTGTCCACGTGGGGTGCTGACTGGCGCGTCACTTCAATTACTGAAACGCGGCGTTTTGGCTAGCGGAGGCAAAATCTGGGTTTAAATCATGGCCTTTGGATTCGTTCTTGGTCAACCAGTCCACTCCACATCCAACGGTACACACATCATCACCAACCTTTGAACTCTGAACTTGGAGGGAAAGCCATGGCAACAGAGTTCTTGAACCTTCATCTTCTCCACTCGAATTCCATCAATACCTCATCAAATGCCAAATTAAAAACCCTAAACTGCTCCAAATCTCACAAGGAACTCACCTATGGTAACTACCCTCATTGAAACTCAATCATTCTCCAAACACGATTCGATTATTAGAATTTGGTCCAACATGAAATCTCACCATTCTTCAAATTACTTGATCTAATCTATTCATTACCTCACCAGGATCAATTTCCACTATCAAACACATGTTCTACTTCGACATTCACCAAGTTATTACTCAAAACATAAATTGTGTCCATGGTTTAATTGTCTTAAAACTCCACAAATCACTACCTAAAAGCTTCCTCTAATCACCTACAGTCATTCTAACCTAACAAAGCATGTTAATTCTACCTGAATCAAGCTGTGGATGAAAAAGTACCAATCTGAGAATTTGAGAAGAACAGATGAACAAAACCTTCAAATCAGGTGCTGAGATGCTCCAGATACGATCAATGGCAGGTGTTATAGCTTCTGTATGCAAAAGAATCACTTGAAATGACCTGGATTGTAGAAACCGATCTGGAGTTGCAGATGAGAATTTTCAATGGCAAGAACACGATTCAGCCACCAAACTGCTTGGATCTTGACCTGGAAACACTTGCTAGCATCAATGGAAGTGAATGGGATCAAGAAATTGGATGAACAATGAAGAAACTGTTGTAACCGATTTCAAGTTGCAACAAGAAATTTTCAATCTCAATCTCTCTTCTCTCCTTCAATTATCACCAAAAATATGATCTGAACCAACTCTAATCAATATATAGGCCATGTTAGAACTCTCTAGCACCTTCTGGATCCTTCCTATGAGAAGTTGAATTTCTCATGTCATGAATTTCTCTCTTGATGGGATGCACATATCAACTTTGCTAACAGCTAGTGCAGCACATGGTTCTGATCCCAATTTGTCATTAGAGGAGATATTGGATGTGTTGAAATGCCTTAGATCCTTATATTTGCATTGCCAAGTGGTTTTGCAATGGTGCCTTATGATTCAAGTAAGCCATTTATAAAGCAAGTCCTTGAAACAACCATCAACTCAAAATTGTGGCAATGTCAATGTTCTTAAAATGCCTTTTACATTCAAATTGGTATGTCATATGCCTTGGTTTGGTTGTGTAGGTCAAAAACCCTAATTTCCAACTTTGGTTCATTTAAAATATACCTTCATTTTAGGCCATTTTGGTGATTTTGTGAAGCAATCCATTCAAAGTTCTAATGACCTCTTATATAGCCTAAAAACATCATTTTGAACACATCTCATGTTGAACATTTTTTCATTTGAGGAGTGGAAGATGGAGATTTGGACCCAGGTTGAAAAATGACCTATAATTCAACTTTCCCAAAATACCCCTGAGTTGCCAAGACCATAACTTGAGTTATACAACTCCTCTTAAGGACTTCTAGTACTAAAATTAAAGATAAGATCAAGATCTACAACTTTCATGTTGGCCAAGAATCCATTTGAAAATTCCTTCATGGGAAAAAGTTTCTTGGAAGTCAAGTAACTTTCACAAATAAATTTCAATGTCCTCTGATGACCCATAACTTGCAAGAACCATAACTTGAGTTCTATAAATCTCCTTGAAGACTTCTAGTACTCAAATTAAAGGTATTGAGAAGATATACAAGTTTCATGTTGACCAAGAATCCATTTGAAACTTTCATTTTGACTTATCTGGCTTGGAAGTTAGGCCTAAATTAGGGTTTTTACACTGCAACGCTAATTTAGTAACTCCTCCTCTTCTTGATTCCTCTTGATTTCTCCTTGGCACAACACCACAAATATATCCACATATCAATTCATGAATTCCAAAACCTCCAAGCTGGCCTTGATACTCTTCAATCACTTAGTTGACCTAGGGTTGACCTAGGGTTGACCCAGATGAAACCCTAGTTGACTGCATTCAACTGTAGCTCTTGTAATCACACCAATGACTTGACTCATCTTCAAAATGACCCTCTAAGTCCTCCATGATTGTTTATACCCATTCCATACCCTTACTCCATAGCCCATACCCCACTGATGATCTTCAAACACACCTCAAGTTAGGAGAGAAATCCACTGGTTGACCCTTTAAGCTTTTCAAAACTTCCATTCATTCCCTGATGACTTGGATGTTCTTGAGCTTGAATAAAAACCCTTTGATGTACTTCATTAGATAAGATTGGCACTTAATCCCTTGTTGGATGACCTACTATGCTATGCTATGCAAATGACAATGCAGTTAAAATATAAACTAGGTGAAATAGGTTGAGCAAATTTTAGGGTGCAACAGCTGCCCCTATTCAAGCGGCTTGGACCCGAATTGATGAAGAACAAACAACCTTCAGACAATCGAGGTACGAGACGGTTGAATACCAAGAAACCCGGAAATTTGCCAACCGCAGAAATAAACTGCATAAACCGCTTGGGGAACGACATCCATCAACTGGATCTGGCAATAACCGATCATTCGTCAGATAATAACTCTGATTTTGGATCCCACTACCCATGTAACACCGCCGGTGCTGAACTATCTTTGCAAAAACACCTTTGTCCATAACTGGACTACCCTTGTCAACACCAGAAGAGAAACAAATTTATCAACACGAGTAAAGATCCCATCATCACAGGAAAAACCTTATCCACAATGGTCCTCAAATTTTGTCAGCATGAAAAGCCATAAATTCGTCATCACGAAGAAATCCTATCATCATAGGATTAAAACTTGCCCTCATTAGGACTCCATATTCCGTCACCATGGAGAAAGCAAACCTTGTCCTCAACAGGACTCAGTATTCCATTAACATGGAGAAATAAAACTTGTCCTCATCAGGAATCCTCATTCCGTCAACACGGAGAAATCCCGGCGACTTCGCTGTGGATGAGTTGGCCGCATCTCGCCAACACGAGGAGATCCTATCAGCATAGGCAATGACATCTTATTTGCGTCTTATCAACACAAGGAACTCCTGTCAACATAGGAATAAATTGTCCATGTCGGGACTCACGTCTCGTCAACACGAGAAAAAAAAATAGATTCATCAATGTAACCCGGTGAACTGACTTTAAACAATGTTGCGGATAGCAAGAGTCGCCACCGACTTTTATTTTATCCATAAGGAAAGGTTATAAAAGAACAGGAAAGACCTTAGAGAATATTTTGGGTCCGGGGGGTAGGTTATGAAAAGGGAAGGTGTTAGCACCCTTTTCATCCATGGTTATCCATGGGCTCTTAGGTACTTAAGCTCACTTTTGAATTGTTTTGAAAGTGTAGTGTGTGAATAGAAAATTTTCAGAATAGTTAATAAATAATCCATGTTAGGATGTGTTAAGAACTTGTTTGAAAACTTGTTGAAAATTTGTTTAAGTGTGAAACAGTTTTGAAGTGAGCAAGCACCTAGGAGTAACCTACCCTAATGTTTAAAGGTCTTTCTTATTCTTTATTCTTTCCTTTAGTAAGACTATCCCTACTATAATGGAGTAGGTAGTCCTTACTTTGGATGTTAAGGGACATGTGAGGGACAATTGGATTTTTGAAGGCCATTGTGGGGTGTAATAAGTAAACTGGAGGGACTATCATCATTTTTCGAAAGGGACTTGATTCGTAAAGGCAACCATGAGGGACTTTGATGATTTTCTTTTTGAGGGACTTGCTTTATACACCCCACTTAACCAATATTCATAGGCAACTTGAGGGATATCCTTAGGAAGTGAGACGGCGATTAAAATCGACTTACGTGTGTGACGTGTTTATTTTAATTATCTTTATTTAAAAGTGATCTAAATTTATTTTAATATTACATACATGTTGTTACACTCCCTAATTACTAACCATAATAATAATTAAATAATTAAACAACTTTACATCCAAGAAACAATTACAAAATAATAAGCAAAATAATTAAATAGCAAAGATAAATAAAATATAAATAAGCAATAATAAATAATAAAGGGGGTTAATTCTAAGTTTACTCGGCAAGACATCGCATCTTGTGCCTACGTATCCTTACGGGAGTGGAATCAGAGTAATCGTAGTTCCCCTCAATAGGGAGGTTAGAAACTTCTTGACTGTGGTCAAGGTCTCAAGGGGAATAAACGCATCTTAAGGACACGCTTACGTGGAGTGTAGAAACTCCAAATCTCTACGTTGAAATGTTAAGTTGTAATTAGGGTTAAATTAGGGATTCCACGGCGGGAAACCCTAAAATGAGCGCGGCGGCTCTTTGACCTAATGCTAAGGGTAAAATTGTAATTTTGCCTGCGGCGAGGCATTTGTGAAAATTAGGGTTTGTAGTTTGTAGTTTTGAGGATTTGAAATTGAATGTGTGAAGTTTTACGGACTATTGGCGCGGCGGCCAAACAGTTAGACCTAACCTTCGGATGTGTGCAATGTGACAGAAATAATAGTAAACGCGTGAGATAATTGAATCATGCAAACAGAGAGATAATGTCATAATTTAAACCATGCAAGCAGAAATTTAAAGGCAGAATTTAAAGAGCGATTGTTAAGTTCGCGAGGTTACATGAGAGGAGCAGATACAATATGATAATGAAATTTGAATTGAACAATAATAAAATAAAATAAATAACGGTTCTAGTTATTATTTTAAAAAAAAGATTTTAGTTATTATTTTAAGTTTATCTAAAAAAAAGTTTTTCTTAAAAATAATAGGTTTTCATATTAATTTGGAAAAGATGTTAATGTTATTTATTTTAAAAAACAGATTTTTATATTATAACAAATTTTAATAAATTAATGATAACAATAATAATAATAATGGTAATAATAATGATAATAATGATAATAATAATAAATAATGATAATAATAATAATAATAATAATAATAATAATAATAATAATAATAATAATAATAATAATAATAATAATAATAATAAAGCAATAATGAATTTTAAATGTGCCAAATAACCCAACAATGTTGCTAACGCAGAAATGCGCTCATCGCAACCAGATCTAAATCGGACGAAACAAAATTTATCGCAAAGAAAAAGAAATTAAGCAAAAAATAGTATTATTGCTCACACAAAAATGCGATCATCGCAACCAGATCGAACTAACACAAATGTCACGCGTCATGCACACAAATGTGCAAACATCGTATCGACATAATTCGATCAAAAATCTTATATATATAAACTCTAACAATTTAAAAATTATATATATATAAACGTAACAGTAATAGATAAAGAAAAAGAAATAACGGTAATAGATGAAGAAAAAGAAATAACGGTAAAAGATGAAGAAAAAGAAACAACAGTAATAGATGAAGGAAAAGAAATAACGGTAAACGATGAAGAAAAAGAAACAATAGTAATGGATGAAGAAGAAAACTAAATAACGGCAAACGACACTCACTCCTCTTAGGTTTTTTTCATTCTCCCCCTTTTTCCAACAAGGCAACACATGTATATATAGGGAACAAATTAGGGTTAACACCAAATTGTCAATAATGTCCCTAAAGCCCATTTTAAAGCCCAAACTAAATAATTAGTTAAGAAAAAATAAAATTTAAATAATTTAAAATAATTAAAATAAACTTAAAATAAAAACTAATAATCCTATTGATTCTTAAAATAAAAAATATTATAAAAAGAACAAAATTTTTTTCAATATTTTTTATTTTATGATTTTTTGGATATTTTTATGAATAATTTAGAAAAAAGTGAAAAAAAATAATATTTTAAAAAATGATTTAATTAAAATACGAAAATAATAATTAAATAATAATAAAAAACTATTTTTGTTATTTTTTTAATGAAAGATAGAAAAATTTAGAGTAAAAATAATAAAAAACAAAAAAAAATGACAAAGGTGAGATTCGAACTCTCAACCTCTCACACTCATAACTCCTTACACATGTCCTCCTGCCAATTGTGCCATTTTTACTTTTTAGAAAAAAAATGCATGCCATATGATATTTACCTGCAAAAAGTCAAACGACTACACAAATTTGTTAGTAATTGATTAAATGCAATGAAATGCGACGACAAATCTTAGGGTAAAATTTGGGGTATTACAGTTATTATGATAATATTTCTCACCCAACCTCTCTTTGATGTTGGCAAAAAAAAATCATGAAGTTTGACTTTGGTTTGACCACAGTTGACCTCAGTTTGACCTTTTAACTGCATTGACTGCTTTTGACTTATCTGATCATCTGACTGAGCAAACTTTTGAGAAAAGTCTTGAAACTTGACATGGGGGTTCTTATACACATATAAGATGTTATGAAGCTCACTTGAAGTCTTGGAAGTCCATTTAGCCTGATTAAAGTCAAAACCCTAGTTTTGGATGCACTGCTTAGGAGGTGCATTGTCTGAGGGAATTGTCAACTCTTCTGACCAATTATGAATTTTGTGAACCTTGTGAACCTTCTTGGAACACAAAGTCTTGTATTGTGAGGGCAAATTTTGGGGTGCAACAGCTGCCCCTGTTCAATTTTCTGAAACCTGAGGGGTTAGATTGGTATATTTGCCAGTCGTAACCTGGAAGGTTGAAGGGGATTGAACACAAAAGCCCAAAAATTTGCACTCACCAGTGCATGGAGTGATATTGATGGTTGGTTGAACATGATTGAGTGGGCTTAAAGATGCCACTAGGGGAAAGTTCTTCAGTAGTATAATGAGAACTGTCAGGAGTCTGGAGTAATACTGATGTAACAGCATGTCTTCATGAGGATAGAGCAATCAATAATGATAACCCTAAAGCAGTCTTGAAGTGATAAATCTGACCTCAGGAGGATAGAGCAATCAATAGCTCTAAAGCAGTCTTGAAGTAATAATGGCTTCAGGAGGATAGAGCAATCAATAGCTCTAAAGCAGTCTTGAAGTAATAGAATGGCTTCAGTAGGATAGAGCAATCAACAGCTCTAAAGCAGTCTTGAAATAATAATGTGATATGTCTTCAGGAGGATAGAGCAATCAATAGCTCTAAAGCAGTCTTGAAGTAATGATTTCAGGAGGATAGAGCAATGGATAGCTCTAAAGCAGTCTTGAAATAATAATGTGATATGTCTTCAGGAGGATAGAGCAATCAATAGCTCTAAAGCAGTCTTGAAGTAATGATTTCAGGAGGATAGAGCAATGGATAACTCTAAAGCAGTCTTGAAATAATTAGATGGCTTCAGGAGGATAGAGCAATGAATAGCTCTAAAGCAGTCTTGAAGTAGTAATATGACCTCATGAGGATAGAGCAATGAATAGCTCTAAAGCAGTCTTGAAGTAATAGGATGATTTCAGGAGGATAGAGCAATCAGTAGCTCTAAAGCAGTCTTGAAGTCATGAGAGGCTATCAGGAGGATAAAATAACCCTGAGGTTACAATAAAGCAGTCCCAAAGTAATAAGAAGCTCATCAGGAGGATAAAGTAACCCTGAGGTTACAATAAAGCAGTCCCAAAGATCATAAGATTGTTTGTTGGATAATTAACCTGAAAACAAGGTAGCATTCTGTATAACAACATTAGTTTATGCTTTATGTATGCATGTATGACATGATGCACTTCGGTAATGTACTATAGACATATATGTTATGGTATGATGTAAATGATGTATGTATGCTATGACACTGCTGGAAGTGTCTGGATATCCTTGTATAACAACTGCTGGCCAAGGAAAATAAATCCCGATTCGTTGTTGAAGAATATATAACCCTCCGTCTGCTGGGGATAACAAGGTATAGATAACCTCCCGTTGTTGGGGATAACAAGGTATAGATAACCTCCCGTTGTTGGGGATAGTAGAGTATAGATAACCTTCGTTTTCGTTTGATAGTAGGATAAGTATAACATCCCGTCTTCGTTCATCGTGCCCTTATTGGAAAGTAATTTCCCGTATATCCGTATGAGGATAAAAGAGATGGATATAAATTCCAGGGGAGATTAGACTTTGTGAAAATGGATTAGTCCTACTGATGGTTTGTAACTGTCTTGTAAAGATGAACCGGCGAAGCTTCGTTGAAATCCTTCCCTCGTTCGTCCTTAGTAAATACTATTACTGCATTTTCATGCATTTCTGGTAAACATCAATCATATTAAAAGCATACATGCGTTTCTGGTAAACATCAATCATATTCAAAGGCATACATACATTCAAACACAACCAATGGACGTTTCGCTTATGTAAATAGGGTAAAAGTGAATCTGGATTCAAAAGATGGAATTTATTTATATCAAAAGTGACCCATACACGGGTAAGTTTGTACAAGGAGACATAAACCCTAGTAAGAGAATTTTGTCATGAAGCTTTACAAAAAGAATCAGCTATGTGGGAAATAATCCTATTGAGTTTCAATCCTACTATTGCCACTCAAGTATCTCATCTTCTTGCTGTTGAGACGGAAACGATTGGATTGAGCTTTATCTGTTTGAGCTTGAGTAAGTAGTACAACTGGTTGCAGTTTCATGAGTGATCCAAACGAGACATAGTCATACGCTTTAATCCCTAACTTTTGCCTGGATTGCCCTTTCAGGTTTTCAATCCACCGGGATACCCTTTTTTGCCCAAGCCGCCTTTTCAGGTTTTCGACTTGCCGGGTGTACATCTTTTTATATATATATCCCTAATTTTTGCCCAAACCCTTTTGGTTTGCCGGGATGCCCTTATTTTTGCCTAGGCCTGTCAACCTAGCGGGTCTCTTTTTATGCGTAGTATTTTTTAACTATGTCTGCGTTTACAGGTTGTGGGAAGTCTTCACCATCCATTGTAGTCAGTATCATGGCACCTCCTGAGAACACTGTCTTGACTACAAATGGTCCCTCATATGTTGGAGTCCACTTGCCCCTAGGATCACCCTGTGGTAATATGATACGCTTGATTACCAAGTCACCAGCCTGATATACCTTTGGCTTAACCTTCTTGTTAAAAGCTTTGATCATCCGTTTCTGGTACATCTGGCCATGACAAACTGCTGCTAACCTTTTCTCATCAATCAAATTTATCTGGTCAAGTCGAGTCTGAATCCACTCATCTTCATCCAAGCCTGCATCCTTCATAATTCTCAAGGAGGGGATCTGAACTTCAATAGGCAGAACTGCTTCCATACCATAGACTAAGGAGAATGGGGTTGCCCCTGTTGAAGTACGTATTGTAGTACGATAACCATGCAGAGCAAATGGTAACATCTCGTGCCAATCCTTGTAAGTAACAGTCATCTTCTGTACAATCTTCTTAATGTTCTTATTAGCAGCTTCAACTGCCCCATTCATCTTTGGACGATACGGAGAAGAGTTGTGATGCTTAATCTTGAACTGCGTACAGAGATCAGTAATCATAGTGTTGTTCAGATTAGAGCCATTGTCAGTGATAATCCTTTCAGGGATACCATACCTACATATGAGATTATTCTTAATGAACCGAGCCACAACATTCTTAGTCACAGATGCAAATGAAGCTGCCTCTACCCACTTCGTGAAGTAATCAATAGCAACCAGGATGAAACGATGCCCATTAGAAGCAGTAGGCTTGATCTCACCAATCATATCAATGCCCCACATGGCAAAGGGCCAAGGAGCAGTCAACACATTCAATGGAGATGGAGGTACATGTACTTTATCAGCATAGATTTGACATTTGTGACATGTTCTGGAGTGTTGATAGCAATCAGCTTCCATGGTAGACCAATAGTAACCTGCTCTCAAAATCTTCTTTGCCATGGTATGACCACTAGAATGAGTGCCAAAGGTCCCATCATGCATCTCTTCCATAATTTCTGTAGCTTCCTTCTTATCCACACAACGAAGCATAGTTGAATCATGATTACGTTTATACAGAATGCCATTACTCAGAAAGAACTTAGCAGAAAACCTTCTCAGGAACTTCCTATCTTTGACAGATGCCCCTTCAGGGAACTCCTGAGCTTCAAGATAGTTTTTCACTTCATAGAACCAAGGCTTCTCCTCTGCCCCTTCAGTGTCAATCTCATTGCAGTATGCAGGCTTCTCAAATCTATCAATGGTAATCTTGGGAGCTTCATCATCCCAGCTGATCTCAAACATAGATGCCATGGTGGCCAATGCGTCTGCCAACTGATTCTCTCTTCGTGGAATATGTCCAAAAGTAATCTCTTTGAAATGTGGGATCAAAGACAACACATGTTCTCTGTAAGGAATGAGATTATCATGCTTTGTATCCCAATCTCCTTTAATCTGACTTACTACCAGAGCTGAATCTCCATACACCTCAAGGAACTGAATCTTCATATCAATAGCAACTTGCATACCCATGATACATGCCTCATACTCAGCCATGTTATTGGTACAATAGAAACAAAGTCTGGCAGTAATCGGGGTATGACAACCTTCAGGGGAACTAATCACAACACCAACACCATTACCATGTGCATTGGAGGCACCATCAAAAACCATAGTCCATCGGGATCCTTGTTCAGGTCCGTCATATTGTCCAGGTTCTTTGGTAACAGACATAATGTCTTCATCAGGGAACTCAAAATTCATTGACTGGTAATCATCTACTGCTTGATGAGCCAAATGATCAGCAACAACACTCCCCTTAATGGCCTTCTGAGTGGTATACTGTATATCATATTCCGTCAAGATCATTTGCCATCTTGCAATTCTTCCGGAGAGAGCAGGTTTCTCAAATATGTACTTGATTGGATCCATCTTCGAAATCAACAAGGTAGTATGGGTCAACATATACTGTCTTAGTCGGCGAGCAGCCCATGCCAAAGCGCAGCAAGTTTTCTCGAGCAGTGAGTATCTTGTTTCACAGTCGGTAAACTTTTTGCTAAGGTAGTATATTGCCTGCTCTTTTCGACCAGACTCGTCATGTTGCCCCAATACACACCCCATTGAGTTGTCTAATACTGTTAAATACATAATCAAGGGTCTTCCATCAACTGGTGGCATTAAAATTGGAGGTTCTAGCAAATATCTCTTGATTTCATCAAAGGCAGTCTGGCACTCATCATTCCATTCCATCACCTGATCTTTCCTCAACAACTTGAAGATTGGCTCACAGATGGTAGTTAATTGGGAAATAAATCTTGCAATGTAGTTCAATCGTCCCAAGAAACCTCTAACCTCCTTCTCAGTACGGGGAGCTGGCATCTCTCGTATAGCTTTCACTTTTGCTGGATCTACTTCAATACCTTTTCCACTGACAATGAAACCCAAGAGTTTTCCAGATCTAACTCCAAAAGTACACTTGTTTGGGTTCAATCTCAACTTGTATTTCTTCAACCTCTCAAACAACTTGTGCAGATGATCAAGATGTTGCTCTTTATTCTGAGATCTGGCTATCATATCATCCACATATACCTCTATCTCATGATGAATCATATCATGAAACAAAGCCACCATAGCACGCTGATACGTTGCCCCTGCATTCTTCAAACCAAATGGCATTACCTTATAGCAAAAGGTGCCCCACTGTGTCACAAATGTAGTCTTCTCCATATCTTCAGGTGCCATCTTGATTTGATTGTAACCAGAGAAACCATCCATAAAAGAGAATACCTTATGCCGAGCAGTGTTGTCTACCAGAATATCAATATGAGGAAGTGGAAAGTCATCTTTAGGGCTAGCCTTGTTCAGATCTCTGTAGTCTACACACATACGTACCTTACCATCTTTCTTAGGAACTGGTACCACATTTGCAACCCACTGAGGATAAGAAGTTACGGCCAAGAACCCTGCATTGAACTGTTTCATTACCTCTGCTTTGATCTTTTCTGACATTTCAGGACGCATACGACGAACCTTCTGCTTCTTTGGACGACAATCTTCTTTCACTGGCAAACGCTGAACCACAATGTCTGTATCCAACCCTGGCATATCTTCATAAGACCAAGCAAAGATCTCCACATAGTCACGTAGCATCTGAATCAACCTGCTCTTGACACTGTCCTCTAAATCAGCCCCTATCTGGACCTCTTTTCTGTTTTCTTCAGTTCCCAGATTCACAACTTCGACTGGCTCTTCATGTGGCTGTATAGCTTTCTCTTCTTGTTGTAACAACCTAGCAAGCTCTACAGGTATTTCACAATCGTCCTCGTTTCCGTCTTCAGTTTGATAGATCGGATTCTCGAAATTGTAATTGGCAATAGTAGAACTGTTATCAATTGGATCCAGAGTGGATGAGGATCTGCATTTTAGTGACGTGGGTGTGTGTAAGAACACATAGCTGATAAAGCAAAAATAAAAGAAAAAGAAAGACAAGGAACACAATTTTTACGAAAACGAAACGTCCACTGATTTTATTGAATGAAGTATGCAAATGAAATGACAACCCGTAACAAGCACACCATTGTGCCCCGGGTAAGGCACATGGCTTGAAAGTTTTAATTGTTCCGGAAATTATAAATTTAAAAACATAACACAGTAATAGTATTTACTCCTGACTAAAGGAGATAGGGATAACATCTTCAGCTGTCCAATTATTGAGTCCAGTACCCACAGTAGGAAAAATCCATGCCTCCAAGTTGTAGTCTTCATCTTGATCTCCCACAGCATTGATAACCCCTTGATTGGTGATACGAACAGCACGGGCACGACGGACAGCCTTCTGGGACTCTGCAGTGAAACCCAAACCAAACTTGTCAGACTTGTATGGAATATCAGGAAGCTGACCCCAAATAGTACAACCACCTTCTTCCACCACAGCTTTTGCATCATTGAGGGAGGCCATTGCCATTGTTGGAGGGTTTCTGATGACCACAGGAACCTTCTTCACAACAGGAAGAGTCACACAATCCTTAACAGCCCAGGGAACCACTTCAAATGACTGACATGGAGTTTCAATGTATTCACCTTCTATTTCCAGATACTTGAAAGTGTTTACATGGCTGACAAAGTATTCTTCCTCTCCAAAGACAGTAACAACTTTTCCATTCACCGGATATCTCAACTTTTGATGTAATGTGGAGGTCACAGCACCTGCCCCATGGATCCAGGGACGACCAAGCAGACATGAGTACGAAGGACGAATATCCATCACATAGAATGTAGCAGTGAACACCTGAGAGCCAACCTTGATTGGAAGATCAATTTCCCCATGCACTATTCTTCTAGAACCATCAAAAGCCTTTACCACAATATTACTGGGCTTCAATACCGTATCTTCAGGACTCAGCTTGTTCAGGACTTCCTTAGGCAACACATTCAGAGAGGAACCATTGTCTATCAGCACATGAGACAGGGTAGTGCCCCTGCATTCAATTGAAATATGCAAGGCCCTGTTATGATCCCTCTTGGCAGGGGTCAAGTCAGCATCAGAAAATCCTAACCCGTTGTCATAGGTCAGGTGAGCAACACAATTCTCAAACTGGTCCACAGAAATTGCACTGGGTACATGAGCCATCTTTAGAAACTTGATCAATGACTTGGCATGAGCCTCAGAACATAATAACAGGGAGAGCATAGAAATCTTTGAGGGAGTATGCCCCAGCTGATCAACAATATCATAATCACTCTTGCGAATGATTTTCAATACTTCTTCCATCTGCTTAGAGAGGTCATCAGCAGCTGGCACATCAGTAGATACAGGCTCAATAACAGGACCCTTGCCCCGAGCATCAGTGGTGGAAGTAACAGCAGGAGTAACTGCACTCTTAGAAGCAACTGGAGGAGAGAAGACTCTTCCACTACGAGTGATCTTGCTAGATCCAGCAATATTATCAATGTCAACAGGCATATCAGGTAAAGGCTCCTGCTTGACACCATGGATGTAAACATCAGACCCATAGTGCCAAGGCACAACTTTGTCAGATGTATAAGAAATAGGACCAGGAGTGGTAATGATCAGAGGAGCTACTTTGGCTTCAGCGACAACTTTCACAGGACCTTCAGCAGTAATCTTGATTGGGCCCTGATGAGTGGTTTTAATGGGACCCTTTGAAGTGATTCTTAGTGGTACTTTGTCAACCATGTCAACCTCTTCAATCTTCTTACCCTGAGTCAGATGATCCACCATACTTTCTACAGATGCTGGTCTTCTTTCAAACACTATAGTATATTTATCCATGAGACGTTGAATCCCATCTCTCAAAATGAAGCAACTATCCGGCTTATAGGTACAATATAGACAATCTTCATGACAACCTGGAAAGATCCCAGCTTGTACTAACCTCTTTTTGATAACAGACAATGGTGTGCTCAACTCCATAACTGAATAGACATGCAGATCTTCATCAATATCTTCATCAATGGCGTTGACAGTCTTCTCGTGATTTGGCATTGGAGATGTAATCACATTTGGAGTACCTGGTGGATCAAACTCAATTTCTCCAGCATCAATCATATCCTGAATTTTGTTCTTCAAGACCCAGCAGTTATTAGTGTCATGTCCTGGACAGTTTGAATGATATGCACATCGTGCATTGGGATTGTACTTGGGAGAGGTAACATTGGGATTCTGAGGAGCCTCCCTCAGGGTAATAAGTTCAGCCTTCAACAAGTGTTGCAATGCCTGAGCCATTGACATGTTGATCTTCGTGAACTGTCTTCTAGCCCTCTGTTGGTTGCCTTGAGGCTGCTCTGTTGTTGCAGGAGTTGGATTTGAAATATGAACTGCACTAACAGACTGATGCCTTCTGTTACGATCAGGCTGACCATACACAACATTAGATTCTTTCTTCCCAGTGGGAGGATTCTTTGCAGCACCTGATGAAGAAGTGCCCACTTGGATCTTACCACTCTTGATACCATTCTCTACTCGCTCTCCTGTCATGATCAACTCAGTGAAGCCATATGATGAGCTTCCAATGAGATGACTGTAAAACGGACCATTCAGCGTACACATGAACATATCAACCAACTCCCTATCAGTCAAAGGGGGTTGAACTCTTCCAGCTAAGTCTCTCCACTTCTGAGCATACTCCTTGAAGCTTTCTTTGGCACCCATAGACATGCTTTGAAGCTGCATGCGAGTGGGGGCTAAGTCAGCATTGTATTGATACTGCTTGTAGAAAGCTTCAGCAAGGTCATTCCAATCTCTGATGTTGACACTCTCCAACTGATAATACCACTCTAGCTGAGCTCCAGATAAACTCTCTTGAAAGAAATGGATCCACAACTTTTTATCAGCAGTGTGGGGTTGCATTCTTCTGACATAAGACCTCAGATGCAATTTGGGACAAGAGACCCCATCATAGACAACAAATGTAGGAACTTTGAACCCAATGGGTATGACCACCCCAGATATCAAGCTCAAATCCTCAAAATCCAGCCCAGATGATTTCTGTAATTCCATAGCATCCATTCTATCCACCAGCATCTTGAATTTGTCTTCGTTAGGCTCATGGTAGTAGTTAGCCTCAGAATCAGAGTCCCCCATAGTGTTGTGGAGACTGCCTCTCTCCTGCTCAGATTCTTCAGATTCATAGTCTTCAACATGTTCCTTGGTCTTGACAGGACCTTTGAACCTTCTTCCCATGTTGAGCAACCCAGCAGACCTTCTAGCCTTCTTAGTCTTCTTGGCCAGCAGTGCCTTCAATTCATCCTGCCCCTTGGATAGGTTCAGGATCAGCTCTTGGAACTGTGCATTTTGTGCCTGGAGATCCTTAACTGATTGTTCAAGAGCCATTGCTGAAATAAACAGCGAGAAGATGAGAAACCTGTGCACAATTATAAACCTGTGATGCAATGATATGGGAATGCATATGCAATGTTTTCAAGGACCGCAGGATTTAAATTTGCTTAAACAAACAAGAAAGTAACTTTTTATTAGTAATAACTTGTTTTGCCTTTTAGGCTTACAAAAAATGAAAACGAAATAAGTACAAAAGATGGGGTTTTAAGTCTCCCATGGACGTTTCCTCTTTGTGTTGAGGTATGAGTTGAGGTTTCGTTCCTCATGAAGTAGCTTTGTTAGCTCTAGGATCCTTGCTTGGCTTGCTTTGTAATGAGCCTCGAAAGTATCCCTTTGCTCTTTCAGTTGGATCCATGATCTCTGCAAGTCTTCCATATCAGTAGGCATGTCTGGGTGAAGGATGGTATAAGCTGTGTCTCCTTCAGCAACAGGTTCCATGGTAACTGGTAGGACGGCAGGATATGGCATCATGAGTGTCTGAGCACGAGATCGTACCCATCTGAGATAAGCCTCCATAGGAATAGTGTACTTAGGCTCCAGTGTCTTGCTGTCAATCCTGTTTACCTTTCCCCAAGCTCGGATGAATCTCTGACGGTAACCCTGAAGATCGTTGTCGTAATCAAACACAATGCCCTGAATCAACATGTCATGTGGACCATCGCTCCGGGCGTAACCAAACTGTCGTAAAGCTAGAGATGGGTTGTAGGTGATGCCTCCTCTTATGCCTAGAAGTGGCACATTAGGAAACTCCCCATAACGGTCAATGATGGTGACATTCTCCATAGATCTGGAGCACCAATGGATGTCTGAGTGAGAAAGTGACATGATCCTCTTGGACCATCTGAACCCTTGCTCATTCTTCATTACTGAGCGAGGAAGGTGAGAAATAAACCACCTAGAGAGCAAAGGTATGCAGCACATCAAAGTTCCTCTTGCCCTTGTAGTACGGGTGTGAAGAGAATGTAGGATGTCTCCAAGTAAGGTAGGTACTGGATTGTGACTCAGGAAAATGTTGATGGCATGAACATCTATGAACTGATCTGGATTGGGGAACAACACTAAGCCATAAATCAATAAGGCTAAGATCTCCTCAACAGCATCGTAGCTCATAGCCTTCAAGAACATTTGAGCTTTATCCACTAATACCTTGGCAAGAATACCTTTAACTCCACTTCTCGTCTCTAGAACAATGTCAGACTTCTTCAGATGTAGAGCTGCAGCAATAACTTCTGGTTTAAGCTCCTTCTCTAAGCCTGTGAATGGCTTCTGATCAAGAACAGGTATACCCAGAAGTTTAGAGAACTCCTCCATGGTTGGAACCAGCTGATAATCAGGAAATGTAAAGCAATGGTGCTTAGGGTCAAAGAACTGAAACAGCACACTCATCATGTCTTCACTGAACCCTGAAGTAACTAGATCCAATAAGTGACCATGTCTCTTGTTGAACTGGGAATGATCAGGCACTAGGGAAACCAACTCCTTGAGCTTAGCAGGTATCCCTACAAAGTTGATCCTGATGGTGTTTCTACGAGCAGAAGCTATGACCTGCAACAAAGAACAAAGATAAATCCTTTGGTCCTTGAAATGGTTAGGGAAAATGATATGCTTATGATGCATGATGATGTCATGATGTCATGCTCAATCACAAACATGTGGCACACACAAACAAGTCACACCATAGCCCTAGGTTTAAAGGCTTGCATGAGGTTCAAAGGCAAGTACCCTCCCCTGAAGTTAGATGGTTCATCCTGTCCTACAAAAGTAACCAGGTTCTAAGGGATCTCAATATCATTGATCCTTCACCAGGGTGGTTGTTCAGAAGGCAACTTACTTGCCAACCAAAACCCTCCAAGTTTAAGATCTCAATGAGCGTAGTATCGAGTGTCAACCAACTTCAGTCTGCACCAAAGCCGGTTACCTCACTACTTTCTAAAGGCCAAGATGAGTTAACTAGGGTTCTAAAAGTCAGTTAGTGCATTGACAACATATGGCAGCCTCAATATTATCCTCAACTTGACTTAAGGAATATAAGCACCAACCAAGAAGTCGCACTAACTATGGCCACCAGATCAACCGTATCGATATACGTCGTACAGTTTCCTTGGTCTATTGCCATTTACCTAAGGTACACTAGATCCGGGTTAGGACCTTTCACACATAAGAGCACCCCAACAATATAATAATAAAGCAAACAAGGCAAACAATTTAAAGTGATCTTAATTCCTAAGGGTACCCCTCTTAAATAGATCCCCAGCAGAGTCGCCAGTTCTGTAACCCGGTGAACTGACTTTAAACAATGTTGCGGATAGCAAGAGTCGCCACCGACTTTTATTTTATCCATAAGGAAAGGTTATAAAAGAACAGGAAAGACCTTAGAGAATATTTTGGGTCCGGGGGGTAGGTTATGAAAAGGGAAGGTGTTAGCACCCTTTTCATCCATGGTTATCCATGGGCTCTTAGGTACTTAAGCTCACTTTTGAATTGTTTTGAAAGTGTAGTGTGTGAATAGAAAATTTTCAGAATAGTTAATAAATAATCCATGTAAGGATGTGTTAAGAACTTGTTTGAAAACTTGTTGAAAATTTGTTTAAGTGTGAAACAGTTTTGAAGTGAGCAAGCACCTAGGAGTAACCTACCCTAATGTTTAAAGGTCTTTCTTATTCTTTATTCTTTCCTTTAGTAAGACTATCCCTACTATAATGGAGTAGGTAGTCCTTACTTTGGATGTTAAGGGACATGTGAGGGACAATTGGATTTTTGAAGGCCATTGTGGGGTGTAATAAGTAAACTGGAGGGACTATCATCATTTTTCGAAAGGGACTTGATTCGTAAAGGCAACCATGAGGGACTTTGATGATTTTCTTTTTGAGGGACTTGCTTTATACACCCCACTTAACCAATATTCATAGGCAACTTGAGGGATATCCTTAGGAAGTGAGACGGCGATTAAAATCGACTTACGTGTGTGACGTGTTTATTTTAATTATCTTTATTTAAAAGTGATCTAAATTTATTTTAATATTACATACATGTTGTTACACTCCCTAATTACTAACCATAATAATAATTAAATAATTAAACAACTTTACATCCAAGAAACAATTACAAAATAATAAGCAAAATAATTAAATAGCAAAGATAAATAAAATATAAATAAGCAATAATAAATAATAAAGGGGGTTAATTCTAAGTTTACTCGGCAAGACATCGCATCTTGTGCCTACGTATCCTTACGGGAGTGGAATCAGAGTAATCGTAGTTCCCCTCAATAGGGAGGTTAGAAACTTCTTGACTGTGGTCAAGGTCTCAAGGGGAATAAACGCATCTTAAGGACACGCTTACGTGGAGTGTAGAAACTCCAAATCTCTACGTTGAAATGTTAAGTTGTAATTAGGGTTAAATTAGGGATTCCACGGCGGGAAACCCTAAAATGAGCGCGGCGGCTCTTTGACCTAATGCTAAGGGTAAAATTGTAATTTTTCCTGCGGCGAGGCATTTGTGAAAATTAGGGTTTGTAGTTTGTAGTTTTGAGGATTTGAAATTGAATGTGTGAAGTTTTACGGACTATTGGCGCGGCGGCCAAACAGTTAGACCTAACCTTCGGATGTGTGCAATGTGACAGAAATAATAGTAAACGCGTGAGATAATTGAATCATGCAAACAGAGAGATAATGTCATAATTTAAACCATGCAAGCAGAAATTTAAAGGCAGAATTTAAAGAGCGATTGTTAAGTTCGCGAGGTTACATGAGAGGAGCAGATACAATATGATAATGAAATTTGAATTGAACAATAATAAAATAAAATAAATAACGGTTCTAGTTATTATTTTAAAAAAAAGATTTTAGTTATTATTTTAAGTTTATCTAAAAAAAAGTTTTTCTTAAAAATAATAGGTTTTCATATTAATTTGGAAAAGATGTTAATGTTATTTATTTTAAAAAACAGATTTTTATATTATAACAAATTTTAATAAATTAATGATAACAATAATAATAATAATGGTAATAATAATGATAATAATGATAATAATAATAAATAATGATAATAATAATAATAATAATAATAATAATAATAATAATAATAATAATAATAAAGCAATAATGAATTTTAAATGTGCCAAATAACCCAACAATGTTGCTAACGCAGAAATGCGCTCATCGCAACCAGATCTAAATCGGACGAAACAAAATTTATCGCAAAGAAAAAGAAATTAAGCAAAAAATAGTATTATTGCTCACACAAAAATGCGATCATCGCAACCAGATCGAACTAACACAAATGTCACGCGTCATGCACACAAATGTGCAAACATCGTATCGACATAATTCGATCAAAAATCTTATATATATAAACTCTAACAATTTAAAAATTATATATATATATATAAACGTAACAGTAATAGATAAAGAAAAAGAAATAACGGTAATAGATGAAGAAAAAGAAATAACGGTAAAAGATGAAGAAAAAGAAACAACAGTAATAGATGAAGGAAAAGAAATAACGGTAAACGATGAAGAAAAAGAAACAATAGTAATGGATGAAGAAGAAAACTAAATAACGGCAAACGGCACTCACTCCTCTTAGGTTTTTTTCATTCTCCCCCTTTTTCCAACAAGGCAACACATGTATATATAGGGAACAAATTAGGGTTAACACCAAATTGTCAATAATGTCCCTAAAGCCCATTTTAAAGCCCAAACTAAATAATTAGTTAAGAAAAAATAAAATTTAAATAATTTAAAATAATTAAAATAAACTTAAAATAAAAACTAATAATCCTATTGATTCTTAAAATAAAAAATATTATAAAAAGAACAAAATTTTTTTCAATATTTTTTATTTTATGATTTTTTGGATATTTTTATGAATAATTTAGAAAAAAGTGAAAAAAAAATAATATTTTAAAAAATGATTTAATTAAAATACGAAAATAATAATTAAATAATAATAAAAAACTATTTTTGTTATTTTTTTAATGAAAGATAGAAAAATTTAGAGTAAAAATAATAAAAAACAAAAAAAATGACAAAGGTGAGATTTGAACTCTCAACCTCTCACACTCATAACTCCTTACACATGTCCTCCTGCCAATTGTGCCATTTTTACTTTTTAGAAAAAAAATGCATGCCATATGATATTTACCTGCAAAAAGTCAAACGACTACACAAATTTGTTAGTAATTGATTAAATGCAATGAAATGCGACGACAAATCTTAGGGCAAAATTTGGGGTATTACAGTTATTATGATAATATTTCTCACCCAACCTCTCTTTGATGTTGGCAAAAAAAAATCATGAAGTTTGACTTTGGTTTGACCACAGTTGACCTCAGTTTGACCTTTTAACTGCATTGACTGCTTTTGACTTATCTGATCATCTGACTGAGCAAACTTTTGAGAAAAGTCTTGAAACTTGACATGGGGGTTCTTATACACATATAAGATGTTATGAAGCTCACTTGAAGTCTTGGAAGTCCATTTAGCCTGATTAAAGTCAAAACCCTAGTTTTGGATGCACTGCTTAGGAGGTGCATTGTCTGAGGGAATTGTCAACTCTTCTGACCAATTATGAATTTTGTGAACCTTGTGAACCTTCTTGGAACACAAAGTCTTGTATTGTGAGGGCAAATTTTGGGGTGCAACAATCAACACGAATAAATCCTGTCATCATAGGAATACCATTCTTGTACATATCTGAACTCACATTTCGTCAACACGAAAAAATCCTATTCACATAAGCCTAAATTGTCCTTATCAGGATGCACATTCCGTCAACACGGGGGAAGTAGTTCGTCAACACGAATACATCCTATCAACATAGGCATAAATTGTCCTCATTAGGACGCACATTCCGTCAACACGGAGGTAGTAATTCGTCAACACGAATACATCCTATCAACATAGGCATAAGTTGTCCTCATCAGGACGTACATTCCGTCAACACGGAGGAATAAAACTTGTCCTCATCAGGACTCCATATTCCGTCAACACGGGGAAATCGATTCGTCAACACGAAGAAATCCTACCAACATAGGCATAAATTGTCCTCATCAGGACGCACATTCCGTCAACACGGGGGAAGTAATTCGTCAACACGAATAAATCCTAGCAACTTTGCTAGGGATATTCTGAAAACCAATGACCGACACCCGTTCTGACAACAAGCGACCACTTCTGAAGTTTTGATTCATGGAACCCTGAGATGCTACTGCAACAACAAACTTGACAAAACAGTCCGTTGATCGGATATGAGAAAACCTCAACTGGTAACCATGTGAGGATGATAGTAAACTGAATCATATCATCATACATCTCACAGCAAGATCTTGATTGTCTGAAAAGATATCTGGGCTTTAGAACTCCATACCCCTGTTGAGAAACACACCTAAAAACAAAAAGGTTAATCAACCGGACTTATGTTTCATAATGCGCATGTTTGACAATAGTGTAATGCCTTATATAGTATGGAAATGCTACACGTTTGTGGTATACGCAAATATGACACTATATGCGAATGCACATGCAGGTTCAAACTGCTGGGAAAAGCTCTGATAAACTTGCTTCATCAACAACGGCTGCTGAGGACAAATACCACCCTGTTGGGGGGAATGAACGGGTATCTCAAAATATGCTGGGACATACAACCAACTATGCCAGGGAGAGCTTCAAACCTTCAATTTCCACGGGGAGGAAAGGAAACACCTGCTGGGGAGAGAACACTCCACTGGGGAAGAAACGACTCCCTCGGGGAATATTAATCAACTCCGCTGGAAACAGGGAGTGGCTCCGCTGGGGAGGATAAACAACCCTACTGGGGATAATGAACTGTCTGGGCACAGTTCGCAACCCTGGAGTTCTCAATCCGACGAAAACTAATTACTCCGCTGAGGATAAGGAATCCCTTTAGAGAAACACCACCGTCTGAGTGCAGCTTACAAACTTTTAAAGTTATCAAACTCTGCTAAGGGTAAATAACCCTGTTGGGGAAAGTAAACCATCTAGCCACAATATACAAACTCGGAACTGAGGATAGACATCCTGTGGGGAGCATTAATCTTGACCTGCTGGAGAATATCCTTTGGGGGATAAGCTGCGACTAGCTAGGGAAATTGATTCTTCTTCAGTAAGGAACAATGTCATCTCAGCTTCGGGGAATGAAGTGCGACCTGCGTGGGGATTCACATCACATAATGATCAAGTCTTTTCATCAAGAGCCTCTGGTTAGGACTACAATTTTCTGATCGTCCACTTCACATGGGCAAGAACCCTACAACACCACAAACGAGACAAAGCAAGTCTATACAATCAAATCTATTCAAGTTAGCGTTAGTGACATCATTTTCAGTCAATTCGAAGTTTTAGCAATTATTGGCAAGGGCCAACAATGTTATGCAACTACTAGTTTTATCAAAACATTGGCGTTTTTCACATACAAAACAGTAAGGAACAAGTATCAAATACTGAATAACATGTTTTATTGATTAGGCCTCTGAATAGGCAGAGTTTTGTACACTGGATGTAACTCCTGAAAAGAGGAAGTTACGCACAACACATATACAAGTATGCACAAGAAGCATAAATATAATGACAAGTCAAATTTGCGCATATGTCGGCAACGTGGTGCAGACAAACACCATGAGCTGATCCTCCTATGACTCGCCTGACTCTGGCGGTTTCCCGGTATTCAACTTTCGGAAGAGATTGTATCCGATAAACGAACCCCCAAAGTATTCTCCCAACCACCAAGCAATGCAACATCAAATTCGGACCGCAGTCATTTGCTTTTTAAATCCCTAACTTTTGCGTGAATTGCCCTTTGCGGGTTTTCAACTCACCGGGATACCCTTTTTTGCCGAAGCCGCCCAGTGTAGGTTTTCGACTTCGCGGGTGTACATCTTTTCAATTTTATCCCTAACTTTTTCCCGAACCTTTTATTCTGTTTTTGGTTCGCCGGGACGCCCCGTTTTTTCCTGGATTCTCTTTTTTTGTCCAGCGGGTCAATTTTAAGCAAAGTATTTTTTAACTGCGTCCGAATTCACAGGCGATGTAAAGTCTTCACCGTCCATGGTGGACAACAACAAAGCTCCTCCTGAGAAGACTTTCCTAACAACGTATGGCCCTTCGTAATTAGGGGTCCACTTGCCCCTGTGATCTGTTTGTGGCGGGAGAATCCTCTTCAGCACAAGGTCGCCCGTCTGAAAGCTTCGAGGGTGTATCTTCTTATCATACGCTTTCTTCATCCGGATCTAGTACAACCGACCGTATGCTAGAGAAGCTAGCCTCTTCTCATCCATTAAACTGAGCTGATTCAGTCTATCTTTAACCCATTCTGCCTCGTCAAGTTGGACATCTCGTAAAACCCTCAGGGAAGGAATCTCGACTTCCAATGGTAATACTGCCTCCATTCCGTATACTAATGAGAAAGGGGTTGCCCCGGTTGATGTGCGTACCGTCGTACGATAACCGTGCAAAGCAAAAGGTAGCATCTCATACCAGTCCTTGTAGGTCACCACCATCTTCTGAACAATCTTCTTTATGTTCTTGTTGGCCGCTTCAACAGCGCCATTCATCTTGGGTCGGTAAGGAGAAGAGTTGTGATGCTCAATCTTGAAATTCTGACATAGCTCCTTCATCATCTTGTTATTTAAGTTCGAACCATTGTCGGTAATAATCCGCTCAGGGATTCCATATCTGCAAATGATATCTCGTTTGATAAACCTGGCTACCACCTGTTTGGTCACATTAGCATATGATGCCGCTTCCACCCATTTGGTAAAATAATCGATTGCTACCAAAATGAAACGGTGTCTGTTAGATCCCGTCGGCTCAATCTTTCCAATCATATCAATTCCCCACATCGAGAATGGCCACGGTGATGACATCACATTCAACGGACTCGGAGGCACATGGATCTTATCTGCATAAATCTGGCATTTATGACACCTCTTTGCAAACTTGAAACAATCAGTTTCCATAGTTAGCCAGTAATAACCTGCCCGCAACAGCTTTCTGGTCATAGCATGCCCACCAGCATGTGTAGCAAACGTACCCTCATGTATCTCTTCCATGATCAACTTTGCCTCTTTCTCGTCTACACAGCGTAGCAACACCAAGTCGTGGTTTCTTTTGTACAGGACACTGTCTGGATTTAGATAGAAATTACCAGCCAATTTCCTGAGAGTTTTCTGATCGCGGCTGGATGCCCCAGCCGGATACTCCTTGTTCTTCAGGAAATTCTGGATGTCAAAATACCAGGGTTTATCATCGGACGCCTCGTCAATAACAAATATGAAAGCAGGTCTGTCAAGCCGAGATATTATAATTCGGGGAGCCTCGTTCCAAAAATTAACTTTATACATGGAAGATAGTGTCGCAAGTGCGTCAGCCATTTGATTTTCTGCTCGCGACACATGATGCAATTCAACCTTGTCAAAGAAAGGCAACAATCTCCTTGCATAATTCATGTACGGTATCAAATTGGGCTGACGTGTCTCCCATTCTCCTTTTATTTGATTCACCACCAGAGCTGAGTCTCCGTATACATCCAGATTTTTGATTCGCAAATCAATGGCTTCTTCAAGCCCCATAATGCAAGCTTCGTATTCAGCTTCATTATTGGTAACCGGAAAGGTCAATCGAGCAGTAAATGGGATGTGCGACCCATATGGAGTAGTGATGATTGCCCCTATTCCGCTACCATAGGAGTTCACAGCTCCGTCAAAGATCAACTGCCACTTGGAATCCGTCTTTGGTCCTTCATCCGGCAACGGTTCCTCCCAATCTTTCACCTTCAGGTACATGATATCCTCGTCAGGAAAATCAAACCTCATCGATTGGTAGTCCTCAATAGGCTGCTCAGCAAGATACTCCAATAACACGCTCCCTTTTATAGCCTTCTGTGGAACATACTGGATGTCATATTCAGTCAAAACCATCTGCCAACGGGCAATTCTCCCATATAGTACCTGCTTTTCAAATACGTATTTGATAGGATCCATCTTCGAAATGAGCATGGTTGTATGATTTAGCATGTATTGCCTCAAACGCTTGGCGGCCCATGCTAGCGCACAACAAGTTTTTTCGAGCATTCAGTATCGAGACTCACAGTCAGTAAACTTCTTACTCAGGTAGTATATCGCATGCTCTTTACGCCCTGTCTCGTCATGTTGACCGAGAACACAACCCATACTCCCCTCAAGAACCGTCAAGTACATAATCAAGGGTCTCCCTGCCACTGGAGGTATCAAAATAGGAGGTTCCTGCAAATATTGTTTTATTTTATCGAACGCCTTTTGACATTTTTCGTTCCATGTTACAGCCTGGTCTTTTTTCAACAGCTTGAATAATGGCTCACACGTAGCTGTTAGGTGAGATATGAACCGAGCGATGTAATTCAATCTCCCTAAAAACCCGCGTACCTCTTTTTCTGTTTTAGGCGTCGGCATTTCTTGTATTGCTTTTATTTTCGCAGGATCAACCTTTATTCCTTTTCGCTCACGATAAACCCCAGCAGTTTACCCGATCTCACCCCGAAGGTGCACTTGTTAGGGTTCAGTCTCAGCCTGAACTTCCTAAGCCTCTTAAACAGTTTTAGTAGATTCACCAAATGCTCTTCCTCCGTCTGGGATTTGGCAATCATATCATCAACATAAACCTCGATCTCTTTATGCATCATGTCATGAAAGAGAGTCGTCATTGCACGCTGATACGTCGCCCCAGCGTTCTTCAAACCAAAGGGCATCACTTTGTAGCAAAATGTTCCCCATGGGGTAATGAAGGTTGTCTTCTCCATGTCTTCTGGCGCCATTTTAATCTGATTATAGCCCGAGAAGCCATCCATGAAGGAGAATACGGAGAATTGAGCGGTGTTATCGACCAGCACATCGATGTGAGGAAGTGGAAAATCATCTTTCGGGCTCGCTTTGTTCAAGTCACGGTAATCTACGCACATTCTCACTTTACCGTCTTTCTTTGGCACTGGCACAATATTAGTGAACCATGAGGGATATTTTGTAACAGCTAGGAAACCAGCATCCCACTGCTTTTGAACCTCTTCCTTAATCTTCACAGCCATGTCCGATCTAGTTCTTCGGAGTTTCTGCTTAACCGGCGGGCATTCTTCTTTTAGCGGCAGACGGTGAACAACCATATCCGTATCCAGCCCAGGCGTATCCTCATACGACCAAGCAAAAATATCACTGTACTCTTTGAGCATTTCAACCAATCTTCGCTTGACGTCGCTCTGCAGCGCGGCCCCTATACGGATGTTCCTTTCAACCCCTTCCGACCCCAGATTGACGATCTCAATGACTTCCTCGTGAGGCAGAATGATTCTTTCTTCTTGTTTTACCAACCAAGACAACTCTTCTGGCACATCGCCATCTTCAACAATCTCTTCTTCGGCCTGAAATACCGGGTGCTCAAAGTCGAAGTGAGTCATAGGCGGTTCATAGATGTCATCTGAAATAGTAATCCTGCAAAGGAAATGGTTAAATGCTTCAAAACGCATACAAAGCAAATAACCACGTTGTCATTTATTGTAAAAATAAAAACAGGAAAAACAGAGATCACAATATTTGTACATGAAAAACGCCTTTTATTTAACGATTAAACGGTGCAATGTACATAACAGAACAACCCTAAGCAAAATCACGATGTCCCAGGTAGGACACCGGATTGTTCAACAATTAAGAAAACAAAGCATTACTGTTTAGTTGTCACATGAACAGTCTCCTGAATAGACCAATTGCAAAGCCCTTGTCCTAGCACGCTCGGCTGAATCCAAGCGTCCATGTCGCAGTCGCTGTCTCCCTCTTCAGAATCTGAAACAGCATTGATGGTCTCGTGATATACCCCACCGGCCGTAATTGTTATTGGTCCTTTGAAACGGGGTGCCCCTGCAGTAGGCGTTGATGATGAAGGTTGATATCCAAGTCCAAATCTATCCATTTTCACGGGAATATCCAAAACCTTGCCCCAGCCCTTGGTCTCGCCGGTCTTCACTAGAGCCTGAGCCTCTTTGTACGACAACACTGCCACCTCTGATGCTTTGCTTGGCCCTGAAACTTTGTCCTTAATGCGCAACCCCTCAAAAGCTTGACAAGGTGTTTCATGGATTTCGCCGTCGACTTCCACATACTTGAACGATGCCTAATGGCTGACCAGTATATCCTCCTCTCCACAAACTGTGACGACACTGTCCCCCACCATGTACTTCAGCTTTTGGTGTAAGGTAGTGTTGCGGTGAAATCTGGATACCAAGCTATTGATTAACTTGAATCTTAATTCATTTACAACTGAACTTTAATTTATCCCAAAAAGGAAAGGTTTAAAGAAAGAAAAACCTACAAAAATGCAAAGCAAAAGGCAAGGCCTAAAGCTAAGCAAAGAGAGATCTAAAGGTTCGGGGGTTGGTTATACCTAGGGAAGGTGTTAGCATCCTAAGCATCTGTAGTACTCTACAGGAACCTCTTGTTAATATTTGTGTTTGCTAAAGTTTGCTTGCTAAAGGGAAAGTGCTAAAGTAAAGATCTAAAGTATAAAGAGTATGTACAAAGTTTGCTCGCGAAGACATCACATCTCGTGCCTACGTATCTGGACGGGAATGGAATCAGAGCAATCGTAGTTCCCTTATCTAGGGATGAGGATCTCTTGACTGTGGTCAAGGTTCCCAAAGGGAAGTAAGTATTCATAGTGAAGTACTTACATGGAGTTCGGTGACTCCTCTTCTAAGTTAAGATTGTTATGATAAAGGATGTCCACGGCGGGACGGTAAACATGAGTGCGGCGAATCAAATCCTAAGGCTAGGATAAAAGGGGAGAATGTCCTCGGCGGGACAGTTAAAAGTGAGTACGGTGACTCGTGTGAAAAGGAAGTTTGTTGTTATGTACAAGCAAATTATGTACAGATAAATTAGTTTAACCACGTAACTTAGGAGGAAAGTATCATGGGTTTATGGTGACACCCATTAAATGAGCACATGAAATTGATAAGGATTAAAATGCAATTATCACAATCAAAGCAGATGAAAAAATAACGAGAACTGTGACGACAGATCGCATTCCAATACAGTCAACAGGGGGATGAGATGAACATGGTTACAACTCAAAACAAAAATCCTAGCATGTTAACTAATATGTATGGACATGAAAACAAACAAATTCCACAAACAAATCCAAGTGGAACCACATAAAAATTCATCTGCAACAGTTAGGGTTTACACTGTAAAAGCACAATTTGCACAGGGTTAAACATGATGAAAAATTGGTCAAACATGAAAAATAAAAACATGACATTAAAGTACACATTGAAATGAACACAATGAAAAAAGGATGGGTTAAAAATGATAAAATTGAGAGAGATATGATTTTTTGAAGTTTGTGTGAAAAATGGAAAAAAAAAGCAAAAAGGTTTTGATCTCCATACGGATCGAACCCAGGTCAGGCATGTGAAAGGTAAGTGTGCGCGCAAGTCTCTACCACTGGGGTGGCCATACATCCATTGTTGAATGCAAGATTTAATGAAAAACAAGCATTTTGAGATGAACAGTTTGTGACAGTTGGTTTAACTATCAAAGGATCATGCAAACACATCCTAAATGATGAATATAAGATGTTTCAAAATGAATTTGGATGCAAAAATGGTTTGTGTAAAAACTGGTATAGCAGTTGCACTTTTTGCCTTGATGAGATGCAAGATTGTATTCAAAATAGTTTTGGAGGCACAATTAAATTAAGCAGTGCACCTACACACATTACATATATGCTGGCAGAGAAGACTAAACACAAGTAGTGGCTCAAAACAAGCAGAAATGTAAACTGACATGCCAAGTACCAAACATAGCTTGAAGATGCATTTTCATGTAGGCAGCCTCATACACTTATTTTCAAACCATGATAAACATATACACATCACAGGTAAGTGGAAATGAATGAGCATAAATCATCTTTGTGGTTAGAACTGAACTGTCATGATAAGTCATATGTAATTTGCAAAAAGTGACATAGGTGATATGCATGAGTTGAGGTATCTCAGTTTCAAAGCAATATTGATCAAAATGACTGTGTTTGTTATGAGTGTGTGTTTTGCAAGTTGATGGGAATTGGTCATATGCTACTTCCAAGAAAGTCAAAGAGTGTGAACCTAAGACCAATACAGGTCTGCACATGTTTGCTATGTTTTACTGAATAAGTTCTAAAAGGGAATTTGGTTCAAAGCACATTAGAGTGAAATGATGGTAATCGAGTTATTATCATGAACATGGTTAAACCAACACAAAGTGATCACCCACAGAATATGATTTCAAAGACCAAGTACATACCTGCTTCTTATGATGTTGAGCCACAGTTTTTCTTTTTCAAGATCAAAAGTATTTTCAGGTAGATTTTAAAGGTAACTTCCACTGGTGGAAGTTTAGTGTAAAAAGTGACAAAAATCATTTTCATACAGTTTTTAAAGTAACTTCCACTGGTGGAAGTTTAGTGTAAAAAGTGACAAAAATCATTTTCATACAGTTTTTAAAGTAACTTCCACTGGTGGAAGTTTAGTGTAAAAAGTGACAAAAATCATTTTCATACAGTTTTTAAACATGACTTCAACATACAAGACAGAGATTGGATATTAAAGTGGTGGCAACATGGCATGAGTGAAATGCATGATGGTGTTCAAAACAGGATTGGAGTATAAGTAGATCAATCAAGTTGTGCACACAAACTTTAAACATGTTGATGGATGATTTCAAATACATGGATCAGTCACAAAACAGTTGGAATGAGAATGACCTATTAGATGCAAAATGATATATTGAGATGCAAGTTGGAGATCAAAACAGGTTCTATGCATATTTAGACCAATCAAACACAACACACAAACTATATACATGTTAACAAGTGATTCTAGGCACATGGATCAGTTACAAAACAAGTTGTAATGAAAATGGTTCATCCATTGCAATTTGGCATGTTGAAATGCATAAGGGAGTTCAAAGCAAATTCTGAGCATATTCACAGCAAACACTCATTGCACACAAGTTATAAACAAGCTTATTGATGTTTCTACAATTCACAATTTGGCATAAACTGAGCAAGGCATAATTTGACATGTTTGATGGTTATGCAAAAGCTGTTTTGAAAGTGCAGCAGGTGTTTTTTCAAAATGATAAGATTCATGCCACAACAATGACACACACACACCACATATATGCTAAAAGATGTCTCTATGCTAAAAATGCAGACTCAATGCTTCCAAATCAGAAAGTGACATAGGGATGGCATATTGATGCAAATGATACACATTGAACATGAAAAACCACAACAGGTATAAACAACTTAAATAAAACATCCACACACCTCAGAAACATGAAACTAAGTATGATCATACTCAAAAATCAGGTACAAAACCATCAAGGCAAAGTTTGGTATGTGGATACAAAAACAGTAGTACGATAAGCTTATGTCAAAACCTCAATGTTATTTTTATGGCACGATGGTGAATGAGGTAAGGTGAGAAGTTACATACCTCTTGTAGACAACTTCAAACAATCAAGAGAAACAAGAAAACCAGAGAATCTTCAATCACCTCCTTGCTTTGAACCTTTATTCCTTTTGAAGCAAAATACCAACCTTGTGACAGTTTGAGAAATAGGCCTCACCAATGATCCTCAATGCTTTGGATAGTTGAGGTATGATATATGTGAGGTGTTTGTATGGTTAGATCATCAAGAAAGTGCTTAAAACAAGTTTTGACTGATTTTGTGGCTTTTGGTCAAAGTAACTTGGTATGAAAGTTGACTTTTTGAAGGGTGAGGTTTTTGAGTGGTCTAAGGTCTTGGACACCTTCTATATCATATTTAGATATTGTATGGATGATTGTTGGGGAGTTTGAGTGTGGAGAAATGATTTTGGCAGCATTTGTACCAAGACAGATTTTGGTGGTTTTTGGTGAAAATGTGATTTTGTGATTTTGAAGCAAAGTGTGCAAGAGCAAAGGCTTGAGCTTTCTCTGGTTTTTTTAGAGTGAATGTTTTGTCCCAAATGAAATGGTGAGGGCCTCTATTTATAGGAAAAGCCATGGAGTGGGCAGATGTGGAGATTTCTTCACATTAAAGAAAGGTTTTACACCTTTGGATCAAACCTCCACAAAGGGGTTTCCTTGGCTAATAGGTAAGCCCAATAGTCAAGCAAAATGATGATTTTGAAAGGGCTAAATGCAGGCTAGAGGCATAACTTGATGGCTGTTTGCAGAACTTACTTTCCACCTCATGCTTACCATGTTTACTTTAAGTGCAAGTTGCAAGGCAACTTGCAAGCCACTTGCAAGCTAGGCTAACTTCCTATTTTCTGCATTTCTCTTGTTCTCTCATGCTACAAACCCTCTATACATCAGATAAAACATGTTTCACAAGCTAAGATTGGTCATATTTGAGGAAAGAAGGATTTTTGAACATTTGACAATGTGGGACTAAAGTGAAAAACCACCAACTTGCCATAACCATAACTTTCAGCTCACAACTCCTTTTGAGACGTTCTAGTACTTTTTAGAAAGCCCTCAAATAGCTCTAAAACATTCATGTTGGCCAGAAGTCTTGATTCCAATTGAAACTATGTGAAAAAATCCTCCCAAAGTTGGCTGAAATTAGGATCCTTAATGTAAAACAACTTAGAAATTTTCTAAGTTATTTTGTCCTCTTGTAATGTTTTTCCTTCTAACTCCAAAACCAAGCATTTTTTGACTATGGACCACTAGGAGACTTTTGTAGAACTTGCCAAGAGCTTTCAAATGAGCTTAGAACCACCTCAATCGGATGTGCGGTTAGGAAGTTACGGTTTTGTCCCTTTCGAAACCCTAATTCCCGATTTTCTCGATTATTCCTTCATCCTTGATCAAATGACCATGAAATTTCATGAGCAAGCTTATATTGACATATGGAACATTTTGGCTTCACATCTCAAAGTCCCATTCCTTAAATTTGAAAAGCCAATTTTTCATCGACGGCGCGATCAATCGGTGAATACCGAGTCGTCTGTGGACGTTCTGGACCTCTCGAGACTTTGAAACTTCTTGAATGGACTTCATTTAGCCATATGAACTTCATGTGCCACAATTTCCTCATTGAAACACCTCCCATCACAAAAGTCAAACCACAATTGACTTTTTATCAGTCAAAAACCCTAATCGGGGCTCCACACTGCACTGTTCTTGATTCTGGGGTACAACCTCAAATTGTTTTCACATTTGACATCAAATAGCATCCTTGAACTTGTTTCATGATTTAATCCCTTCAAACATTGATTGATCAAACCTCACAGTTTCGATTTTAACCGCGCGAAACCCTAATTCATTTGCATCTTAAACAAAGAAAAAAACTTGAACTGGGTTAGGGTTAGATAATCACATGAGTATGATCCTAAAATGATAATGAAAATCTAAGGGTCAAAATTTGGGGTATGACAGTTGCCCCTATTTAAATATCTTTCACTGGATGAGAGATGATAATCCTTGCAGAATCGTAGTGAAAGGTATTTAAATATAGAAAACCAGAAATTTTGCCCCTTAGATCTAATGGTATGCAAAAGGAAAAATGTGAATATGCCATGAATTCTAAATGATGCTTTATGTTGCAAGACACCATGCAGACACAAAAAAAATAACAAAATGGTAAAACAAAGAGTAACAGTTCACTGGGGAAAACAGCAACACCGGGGGAAAGAGGCAAATGGGGAATAAAGCACCCATGATGCCAAGGAAATTGTAATTCATCCACAAGGTAAGACGTGAGTAAAACACGACCTCGGGAGAAAGGAGGTAAATGGGGAATAAAGCATCCAAGTAAGGTAAAATCTTCCACAAGGTAAGACGCGAGTAAAACACGACCTCGGGAGAAAGGAGCAGATGGGAGTAAAACACCATGATGCCAGGTAAATGGGGAGTAAAACACCCAGGTAAGGTAAACTGGAGTTCGTTCGCAAGGTAAAACGCGAGTAAAACACAACCTCGGGGAGAAGGCAGATGGGAGTAAAACACCATGATGCTAGGTAAATGGGGAGTAAAACACCCAAGTAAGGTAAACTCGTCCACAAGGTAAAAACGCGAGTAAAACACGACCTCGGGAGGAAGGCAGATGGGAGTAAAACACCATGATTCTAGGTAAATGGGGAGTAAAACACCCAAGTAAGGTAAACTCGTCCACAAGGTAAAAACGCGAGTAAAACACGACCTTGGGAGGAAGGCAGATGGGAGTAAAACACCATGATGCTAGGTAAATGGGGAGTAAAACACCCAAGTAAGGTAAACTCGTCCACAAGGTAAAAACGCGAGTAAAACACGACCTCGGGAGAAAGAGAAAATGAGGAATAAAGCACCCCTGATATGCACATGCATATGAATTATGCATGTATAGATTATTCAGATGACATATGATCAAATGTAAATGCAAATGTCGACGACAAGGCTCGACTCTTTTGGTGAGAAGATAAGACTGGATAACTGATTCCTCAACACGAAGATCACTTTCAATCTGCTTGGGGACTGAAGATGCTATTATTGAACACATTTCTGCCACACTGATAAATTGTATCAAATTGATGATCCTTGTAGGAAGGATAAATAGCTGCCTAGGGATCCCTCAAGTAGACTGCCCCAGTTTAACTGTCTGCTGTAGATGAACTGATGATAACTTCAGTTTGTCTTGAGGTTGGAAGATGACTGATTTACTGAGTGCTTGGAGAGCTTGCCCCAGTCTGAGTCTTGAAACATATTCTGGATAAACTTAATCTGAGAAAACCATATCTTGAACAAATATTGAATTGGTTCTTTGACAGGATGTAAAAGGAACTTGCCCCCTGATAGGATCACTTGACCAAGTTTCTCAATGCTTGAAAATTCCTTAAGAGAAAAGCTAATTTGCAAACAAAAGTGTTCATACAAACATGGTAATGTAAAGTTCATGCAACTTTTTGAAATCAAAACCATTTTTGAAAGATGCAAAGTAAAAAAGTCATTGGTCAGAACACGGCGGTTCAAGACACTCAAAGTTTAAAGCAAAGGTGTACTGCCAAAATAGTTGATTTACAAAAATCTTTAGGAGTCAGTTTACGCAACCTTGCTGTAGTATGCTTTCAAAATCACCTTGTTTCAATTAGGTCTTTTGAGGGTTGTAATGTGGCCTGGTTCACGGTTTAAGAAACAAGGGATAAAGGCTCAAAGTTTATTTGTACCCACCTAATCTACGTGATGATCTCCAGTCTTATGCTCAGTTAAATCAGACTATGTGCTCAGGTTCCCATAGGTTAGGAATTGCATTGATAATAGCAATGCTGATGGTTCAGAATTTAACAAACTTTTTGAAAAGGCAGTCACTGCTTCTTTACAACATTTGGTTGTTTTGAGTTCATTGAGGATTTTCTTGATAAGGATTTAAAGATCTCCTCTTTTTATTATCCCTAACTTTTGCCTGAACTGTTTCTTTTGAGGTTTACAGTCAGCGGGATGCCCCAGTTTTGCCTAAGTCTCCTTCATAGATTTTGACTTAGCGGGCTTTTTCCTTTGATATATATTTTTTGTTTGTTGAAATAAAGTGACTGCCTAGCTTAATGGTTATGGTGAACCATCATCGGCTTCTTGGCTTGAAAAGTATCTTCGACACTTGTTTGTTGTGTGCGAAGGAAAAATTGTAGTAGTTGCATCCTTTATTATAAAAGGTGTCTTGTATGAACACACAACCGAGTTAACTGAGAACTACCCACCCCAAGGTTAAAACTGCGGGTTTTTGTAAAGAAAGAAACTCCAACTTCTAGGCTCGAAGGGGTTAACGAGGGATTATCTTCCTTATTTCTCCAGTGTTTGGGAGTTGAAATAATGCCTTACATCGTCAACAAAGCTTGATTGAAAGCATACTGACAACAATTATGGGTATCACGTTTTCATCATCCTCCCTCAAATAATTGCATAATCAAAAATTTGGACAAGGAGTAAATATTTGAAAGGTAAAGCATACAAGATGCAAATACTGGGCAAAATGAATTGAATCAAAAGTTGCAATGCTCATTCATTAAGATGAAAGTACATACACTAATTAAAAACAAACAACTTAAACAAAATAAGGAAAGTTCAAATAGTGAGAAACAAAAGGCCTAGTGACTAAATCAGTACAAGGATGAGTTGTCTTGTCTGAAACACTGGCGTCAAAAAGATAGTTTGCTGAAGTCGGACTGAAGCTTCACTTTTGATGCACTGGAAGAGGATTTTTCTGAACATTCGGATGGCTATCCGTAAAATCAAGGATTCCAGTTCTAATCAACTCACGCACCCTAGCTTTCAATGCAAAACAATGCTCCAAGTCATGGCCTGGGGCACCCTCATGAAAAGCACAATGGAGGTTAGCCCTAAATCTGGCTGGATGAGGATCAGGCGTTTGCAAGGCTTTTGTAGTGATTAACCCTTGTTAAACCAGGCTTGGATACAGTTCTATATAAGTCATGGGAATGGGGTCAAACTGATTCTTATTCTGATACTGGTTTCGTCCAGCAACAGGGTGTTGAGGAACTTGAACTGGTCGTGGAGCAACAACGGCAACAGTGGGGTGATTGTACTGAGGTCGGGGATAAGGTCTCCTCACTTCGGCCATAACAGCATTAATATGCTCTTCTTTCTTCTTATGAAAGTTCCCAAAGGATTTCTTTGTAGTATTAGAAGATTCAGCAGCTTTAGACACCTTTCCATTTTTTAACCCTTCTTCTAACCTCTGACCAATGGTGACCAGATCTGTAAAACTTGAAGAGACACTTCCAATCATCTTTTCCCAATAGAAGGGAGACAGAGCATCCATAAACATCCCAGATAATTCTTTTTCTACCAGAGGGGGTTCAACTTGTGAAGCTAGTTCTCTCCATCGCTGAGCATATTCCTTGAATGATTCTCGTTCACCTTGGGACATATTTTGTAGCTGACGATGATCAGGAGCCATATCCAGATTGTACTTGTATTGTCTCATGCAAGCATTGGCAAGATCTTGGAAACAATGGACACTGTTATGTTCCAAATTCATATCCCACTTTAGAGAAGCACCACTCAAACTGTCTTGGAAGCAATGGATAAGTAGTTTTTGATTGTTGGTGTAGGCTGCCATCCTTCGGTAGTACATGACCAAATGGGCTCTTGGACATGAATGACCCTTGTATTTCACAAACTCTGGAGTTTTGAACTTTGCAGGCATGACTAAACCAGAAACCAAACACATATTATCAACATTAACATTGAAGAAGTCAGTACCCTCTACGACTTTGAGCCTCTTGTCTATATTCTGGAACTGTTCACGGACAATCTCAGGCTCAACAAAATCTTCAGGGTCTTCTCCTTGAACACTAGCAGCATTATGCTCATAGAGAGGATTTTCAAAAGAAGCTCGGATATTTGGGTTAACAGTATGGACTACAGGTCTCGTCTCAGCAAATATAGGAGTGTGAAGAACTGGTCCAGAAGTTTGACCAATCATAGCAGCAGATGCAAAGGGTGGAGAATAGTTGGGAGGTAGACCAAATTCTGGCCAAGTTGAAGGTGGCACTTGAACAGGAAGAGACTCGGTATTTGAAACTTCTTGAATAACAGTTGTCTGAGGTGGTTCTCCTCTGGCCAACAGAACTTGCATCATTTCGGTGAGTTTAGCCATGCCTGTCTTTAACTCATCAATCTCCATTCAGACTTCTGCGTTATGTGCTTCTTGCTTTGACATTTTGCGTCTATAATTGGCTCTAGTCTGATATCGGTGTCGAGGAATCAGCTTGTCAACTCAAGGACACACTGGAAGATGAAGACAACTTTGAGATGAGCGACTGGACAAACAGAGGTATGCCACGAACCATGCAAAGATGCAAATGCAATGCAATACAATGTAAGATACGATGCAAAACTCATATAACAGGATCAAAGGTTCGATATCACAGCATCTTCAAAATGACTTGACTCATCTTCAAAATGACCCTCTAAGTCCTCCATGATTGTTTATACCCATTCCATACCCTCACTCCATAGCCCATACCCCACTGATGATCTTCAAACACACCTCAAGTTAGGAGAGAAATCCACTGGTTGACCCTTTAAGCTTTTCAAAACTTCCATTCATTCCCTGATGACTTGGATGTTCTTGAGCTTGAATAAAAACCCTTTGATGTACTTCATTAGATAAGATTGGCACTTAATCCCTTGTTGGATGACCTGCTATGCTATGCTATGCAAATGACAATGCAGTTAAAACATAAACTAGGTGAAATAGGTTGAGCAAATTTTAGGGTGCAACAATTGGTAGTCCTCAATAGGCTGCCCCGCAAGGTACTCTGACAAGACGCTACCTTTGGTAGCCTTTTGAGAGACATATTGAATATCATATTCGGTTAACACCATCTGCCATCGGGCAATTCTTCCGGAGAGTGCCTGCTTCTCAAACACGTATTTGATTGGATCCATCTTTGAAATGAGCAGGGTTGTATGATTCAGCATGTATTGCCTCAAACGTTTGGCGGCCTAGGCTAGTACGCAACATGTTTTTTCGAGCATTGAGTAACGGGACTCACAGTCTGTGAACTTCTTACTCAAATAGTAAATCACATGCTCTTTACGCCCCGTCTCATCGTGTTGACCGAGAACACAACCCATACTTTCTTCAAGAACCGTCAAATACATAATCAACGGTCTCCCGGCCACTGGGGGTATCAAAACAGGAGGTTCCTGCAAGTATTCTTTTATCTTATCGAACGCCTTTTGACAATTTTCATTCCAGGCCACAACCTGGTCCTTCTTTAACAGCTTGAATAATGGCTCGCATGTTGCGGTTAAGTGAGATATGAACCGGGCGATATAGTTCAACCTCCCTAAAAACCCGCGTACTTGTTTTTCCGTTTTAGGCGTCGGCATTTCTTGTATTGCTTTTATTTTCATAGGATCAACCTCTATTCCTTTTTCGCTCGCCATAAACCTCATCAGTTTACCCGATCTCACCCCGAAGGTGCACTTGTTAGGGTTCAGTCTCAGCCTGAACTTCCTAAGCCTCTTGAACAATTTCAGCAGATTAACCAAATGTTCCTCCTCCGTCTGGGATTTGGCAATCATATCATCAACATAAACCTCGATCTCTTTATGCATCATGTCATGAAAGAGAGTCGTCATAGCACGTTGATATGTTGCCCCAGCATTCTTCAATCCGAAGGGCATCACTTTGTAACAAAATGTTCCCCAAGGAGTAATGAAAGTAGTCTTCTCCATGTCTTCTGGCGCCATTTTAATCTGATTATAGCCCGAGAAGCCATCCATGAAGGAGAATACGGAGAATTGAGCCGTGTTATCAACCAACACATCGATGTGAGGAAGTGGAAAGTCATCTTTCGGGCTCGCTTTGTTCAAGTCACGGTAGTCTACGCACATTCGCACCTTACCGTCTTTCTTTGGCACTGCCACAATATTAGCGACCCACGAGGGATATTTTGTAACAGCTAGGAAACCAGCATCCCACTGTTTTTGGACTTCCTCCTTGATCTTCACAGCCATGTCCGATCTAGTTCTTCGGAGCTTCTGCTTAACCGGCGAGCATTCTTCTTTTAATGGCAGACGGTGCACAACCATATCCGTATCCAACCCCGGCATGTCCTCGTACGACCAGGCAAAAATATCACTGTACTCTTTGAGCATCTCAACCAACCTCTGCTTAACGTCGCTTTGCAGTGCGTCCCCTATACGGATGTTCCTTTCAACCCCTTCCGACCCCAAATTGATAATCTCAATGACTTCCTCATGAGGCAGAATGATTCTTTCTTCTTGTTTCAATAACCAGGTCAGCTCTTCTGGTACGTCGCCATCTTCCACACTCTCTTCCTCAGCCTGAAATACCGGGTGCTCGAAGTCGAAATGAGTCATAGGCGGTTCATAGATGTCATCTGAAATAGTAATCCTACAAAGGAAATGGTTAAATGCTTCAAAACGCGGACAAAGCAAATAACCACGTTGCCATTTTATTGTGAAAATAAAAATAGGAAAAACAAGGATCACAATATTTGTATATGAAAAACGCCTTTATTCATGATTAAACAATGTACTGTACATAACCAAAATGGCCCTAAGCAAAATCATTGTTCCCCAAGTAGGGCACATGATTATTCAACAATTAAAAAAACAAATCATTACTGTTTAGTTGTCACAGGAACAGTCTCCTGAATAGACCAATTGCAAAGCCCTTGTCCTGGCACGCCTGGCTTGATCCACACGTCCATGTCACAGTCGCTATCTCCTTCTTCAGAATCGGAAACAGCATTGATAGTATCGAAGCACACCCCGCTTGGCGTAATGGTTATTGGCCCTCTGAACTTGGGCGCTCCGGAAGAGGATGCTGATGACGAAGGATGATATCCAAGCCCGAACCTGTCGTTCTTCACAGGAATCTCCAACACCTGACCCCAGCCCTTTGTTTCGCCTGCCCGTACTAGAGCCTGAGCCTCTTTATAAGATGACACTGCCACATCTGATATATTGGGTACTGGAGCTTTGTCTTTAATCGTTAGCCCTTCAAATGCTTGACAGGGTGTCTCATGAATCTCGCCGTCGACCTCCACATATCTGAATGAAGACAGATGGCTAACCAGAATATCTTCTTCTCCACAAACAGTGACGACACTATCCCCCACCATATATTTCAACTTTTGGTGCAACGTGGATGTGACTGCCCCAGCAACATGGATCCATAGGCGCCCAAGAAGACAACTATATGTTGAGTGGATATCCATTATATAGAATTCAGTTTCAAAAATTTCCGGCCCCACCTGCAATGGTAGTGTTATCGATCCGAACACTGACCTCCTCGTTCCATCGAATGCTCTGACCACCAAGTCACTGGGTGTACAGAGAATTCCCCTGATATCCAACTTCATCATGGCTTTCTTCGGTAGCACATTCGGGGAAGACCCTGTATCTACCAACACACGGGACATGACCGTGCCCCTGCATTCAACTGAGACGTGCAACGCCATATTATGCTCTCTTCCCCTCGGGGTCAAATCGAAATCCGTAAATCCCAAACTGTGCCCTGCATTAACATGCGCCATCACCCCTTCTAATTGATTAACCGAAACATCTTAGGGAACGAATGACGTGTCTAGGATCTTTAGCAAGGCGTTCCGATGGGCCTCAGAACATAATAGCAGTGACAAAATCGAGATCTTTGATGGCGTTTGCTGAAGATGCTCAACGATTTTGTAATCACTTTTACGGATGAGTCTCATAAAATCTTCCACATCCTTAAGCGATGTTTCCTTTTCCTTTGTCTGCGAGGGGCCACTCTCATCTACTTTGGCTTTCCCTTTTGCCAATCTTTCTGCCTCTACCTCAGGCGATGTGAAGATTCTCCCACTTCTGGTCATACCTCCTGTTCCGACCATATTATCTACAACCCCAGCTGGTTATTTATTTACTTCAATTTTCTCACCGTCGTAATAAACCTCTAACCCATAAGTCCATGACACCGCTTTGGTATTCTCGAAAGGAATTGGTCCTGCTTTAGTAATAGTGATTGTTGGCCGCCTGGCAGGCGCCGTTATTGTCATTGTCTTCCTTGGAATCATTATCGTCGCAACGTCGTTCCGCTCCTCACACAATGCTTCTACAGGCTCTTCAACTGCTGTTCTATCAAACTGCAATGTCCCTTCATTCATCAAAGCCTGAATACCCTGTTTCAACTCATTACAACCCTCTGGCTGCATCCAACAATCCAAGCAAAATTCGTCACACCCCGGGAATACACCCCCTTTTAACAACCTGCTTTTGATTTCACCCAACGGTGTCTTCAGCTCATTGACATCCGTCACTAGATTCAAATTTTCCTCGGTCATGATGGCGTTTGCCCCATGATTGGGCATAGGCTGTTGTACTATATTTGGACCCGCCAGTCCAAAGTTAATAGCTTTGTTGTCCAACAAGTCTTGGACTTTATGTTTAAACGCATGACAGCCTTCAATATCATGTCCGGGTGCCCCGGAATGAAACTCATAGTGTTTACCAGCATCATAGCCAAACGGAGGATTGCCCGTTAACGGCGCCATGGTCCTTTTCTCAACCAACTTTAACCTTAACAATGTTTGGAGCAGTTCAGCGTATGTTGAAGGAGGCATTTCAAATACTCGCCTAGGCTTGCCTTCTAAGATTCTGCGTTGGGCGGGGTGTTGCCTTTGTTGTTCCTGCGGCTGCGGCTGCTGTTGCTGTTGCTGTTGTGGAAAAGGGATGGTAACACTAGCGACCTGTTGATACTGAGCATACTGACTTCGTCCTCTACCCCGGCCTCTGCCGCCAAACACAACACTAGAATCACCTTGACGCCTACCACCGAATGCTTTCCTGGTACCTCCCGCGGGGGCAGACTCACCTGCGTTGAATCTTCCAACCTTAATACTGTCTTTGACCATCTCACCCATGAGAATCAAATCTGAAAAACTACTCAACGAAACATTAAACAATTTTTCGTAATATATCCCCGTAAATGTCCCAATGAACATACTATTCATTTCTCTCTCAGCCAACGGAGGATGTACTCTTGCTGCCATGTCGCGCCATCTCTGCGCATACTCTTTAAAGCTTTCCTCTTTCTTCTGCGAAAAACCTTGCATTTGAACTCGGTTCGGTGCCAAATCACTATTATACTTATAATGCAGGACAAAGGCATCCGCCAATTGCTTCCAGGTTTTGATTTGAGCGGGCTCCAACCCCATGTACCACTCGAGTGACGGTCCTGATAGACTGTCTTGAAAGAAGTGCATAAGCATCCTTTCGTCATCCGAATATGCGGACATCCTTCTGTAATAAGAGCGGACATGCACCTTAGGGCAAGTGTCCCCCTTATATTTGTCGAATGTGGGCGCTTTGAACTTCAGTGGTACCTTCAGCCCAGGCACCAAGCCCATAGTAGTCATGTCTAGTCCGGTAGAATTCTGATTAGCCATACCCTTTACCTGTTCTTCAAGCATCTTAATCCTCTGAGTATTGTCAATGGGTCCCTCAAATCCCATTCCTCTTCCAGAGAAGGCGTCCTCTTAATAGTCTTCGCCCCAGTTCACATTTTCATTTCCGTACCCGTTATAACCAGTGTTGCGGCCAAACCCTTGTTGATTAGTCATGGGACCCCGTCCCCCATTACCATAACCTTGATTGAAACCAGTATTGACAGGAATCAATCCAGCACCATTTCCACCATAACCCTGGTTAGTGTTACCAAAACCGTCGTAGCCGAAACCCTGAGCATTGAAGCCGAACTTTCCGCCCTGATTGCCGTACTCAAACCCCTGGTTGTTATAGCCGAACCCATTGTTACCAAAACCATTACTGCTATTGTAGTTACCACTGCCCAGATTGGCATCTCCAATTCCAACATTGTTAACCACGGTCTCATTTCCATTCCCTGCGTTACCGTTGCCAGCACCAGCGTCATTATTCATAACCACCACAGGTGGGGTCACCACAGGCGTAGGGGGCCCATCCTCATGAAGGGTTTCGACATGCACAGAGTTGTGGTCATTGTTGCCGTTCCCATTAGCCCGCGTCAACAGCGGCTGCACCAAAGTCTGGAGATTCTCCTGGCCTTTAGCAATACTCTCCATGGCCTACATGAACAAGTTCAACTTCTCGCGAATCTCCTGCATCTCCACTTGGACTTGATCCATGTTTCTTTTGCAGTTGTTTCGGGTTGAGTAGCGGTGAACTCTTTGTTCGTCAATCCTGGAAACCTGTGAATTTGCAGGAAATAAGATACAGATTCACGAATACCGGTCATGCAATATGAATGCAAATGCAATTATGTAAATATGCTACAGGTTATATCCCCCCGATTCTAGTTTCGGAGAAAATGCCATCACGACAACGGAGTCCCTATCCAGCAAGCAAGGAATCAAAAAACCCTCATATATAAACACATGCCAAAAGCTGAGTACAAGAGTACAACTGAATACAACTAACGAGACCTCGGCCAACAAGCCTGGCGATGGTCCAAATACAAGTACAAATAACAAAGGCAAGACAAAGATAAATCAGGCCAAATGGCGTGCTCTGACGTCCTCCAATATCCTCATCGTCTCCGAGTGCCCTAGTCGGGAGATCAGCTCCTGTATCAGTAAAGCATGCCACTCGGTAGTGGATCTTAGCTTTTTGGCATCATCCTAGTAGGCTCCTTTGCCAGAACTCTCGTCAAATCTATACCTCTTGGAACCGGCCTTCTCTTCATATCCTCTCGGCTTCTCATCAATGTCACTCACCCTGAGCTCAGCAGCGCTCCTAAGTGATGTCGCTTCAGCAATCTTTGCGTCTTGGTCTCTAACCTGTGCCTCTAGCGTGACAATCTGCAGCTTCAGTTCGTCTTCGCGCTCCTTCCGCTTGGTAAGCGTGGTATTCCACAAGACTTCCCACTTGCTGAGACGGGAATAAGCTTTGCTTAGAAGTTCCTTCTTGGAAGTAAGCACCTTGCTGACGCCGTTTAAGGCTATTCCCACTTTTTCTTTCTTGTTGGTTGCTTCCGTCAGCTCTGACCCCAACCTGTTAATCAATTTAGACTGTTCTTTCACAGTAAAGGTGGCTTCCTTCTTCTCACGTCGTAACTGGAAGATCTCCTTCTCTAACTCCTCATTGGCTTTCTTCAGTTCCTCGTTTTCAGCCAACAATTTGTTATACTTCTCACTCTCTTTCGAAGGAGGTACCTCAATCAATGGAAGATACAAAGGTTTCACTGTAGGATAAGGCATCAAAGAAGTACTAGCTCTCTCACGGATCCATGCCAAATAAGGATCATAAGCTCTGCTGTTGCTCTTGCCGAGCAAAGCTTTCCCCCTGTTATGGATGTTAGCCCATGCATGTCTCAATTTGATCAAAATAGCTGTGTCCAATAAGCCCGTGAGATATAGAGATTCCTGTATCTCCTTCTCAATAGGAGCGTCCCTTACAGTGTAACCGAACTGCCGTACCAGCAATGAAGGGTTATAGTTGATACAGCCTTTCCGTCCAATCAAGGGGACATTCGGAAAGCCACTGCAACTATATATAATGTCAGAGCCCAGCATACTCCGATCAAACCAAATGATGTTTTCAGCGGACAACCCCATCAGCCGGGAAGACCAATCCAAAGTATCAATAGCATCAACAAAAGGTCCGGTCTTCGGAAGGTGCCCCTGGAACCACCTGTACAGGAGAGGAAGACAGCAGGAAACGTTCTTGCCACGACGTTTCTCATTCTTGTAGTGAATGGAATGATAAACGTCGCCCAAGAGAGTAGGAACTGAATTCTTCGAGGCAAGAATCAGGAAGGCGTCTGAGTCGACAAAATCTGGCACATTAGGAAACAAGACAATCCCGTAGATGCAGACAACTAGAATAGCACTGAAGGCAACCCAACATCCACTCTTCGCGCACTGTGTAGCCTTCTCAACTAGGACAGACAAGTGAAAGCCATAGGCTCCATTCAGCTTAACCAAGCCTCCCGGAAACTCAGAAGCGTCAAAACTGACAATCTCAGTGAGTGTAGCCAACTCAGGCTCGGTATCAACATGAACAAAGGGCATCTGGTCTAGCACAAGAACTCCCAACATCGCAGAATACTCCTCCAAAGTGGGTGCTAGAATATAATAAGGAAATAAGAAACATCTCAGCTGCGGCTCATAAAACTGCAACAAAGTATACACCCCAATCGTCTCAAATGCCGAAGGTCTGTATAACAAACTGAGTAATCTCCCATAAGATACCCTGAACTCAGCCCTCACTTTCTCATCTGCTAGAGCAACTAAACCCAGCACGGAACTGATGTCTGGTGAATGCAACCGGTAAGCAACTGTCTTCTTCAGGGACTCCATGTCTGGCTAGAAGATACACTAGAATCAGAGGGGAATGATCACCTGCAACATAAATACATGTTAATGAAATGCAATCATGAAAATGCACATGCATATGCAAATAAGGGACTAAGTGTAATGCTGATAGACTGGGCTGCTCTGTACTGAAGCTTGAGAACCATCCAATCTTTATCTCAAACCAACCTCTCAAATGAACCTTGTAACCACATCTCACTGACAGAGATAAACCAGGTATTCTGAGGTCAAAGGTTTCCTACAAACAGACCCACCTACCCCTCACAGGTATGTACTTAACTCGCAGACGAGGTACGGCATCCTATGCGGGTTCAACGTCACAGACTTTCAAGAGCGATGATACGATACCCAGAAGGTGTGGCATCATCATCCCTTGAAGCGGCCTCACTTAGTTGAATCCCAATTGATAGGTTCCCAGAGTCGACAATCCTCGGGTCAGACAACTTGTCGAGCCCTAAGGGCCAGGCAAGAAGCATCAAAGAGAATCTCGTCCGAGCGTAAATTTCGTGGATAGCTGGTGCGAGCTAGGCAAGCAGGCTAACCACTACTCTCTACTTCTAAGTCTATGTGTAACCTCAAGCCCAGGTCCGACTTATCTCTCAACAGATTACCCCTTCCCACAGTAGCAATAACAGTATAAAGCTGATAATAAAATGCGAAAAGTAAAGACAGAAAAGCAAATCTACACACCACCCATGACGGGAAAACAAGCGCTAGGATTGACTCGCATAAGGGATATTCCAGTCCCAACAGAGTCGCCAGCTGTCGCTACTGCAAAAATCAGCGCCGGCTGAACAGAAGAGTCGCCACCGTGCGTTATTTATCCCAACAGAGGGAAAGGAAACGCTCAAAGTAAACCTACCGCAAAGACGGGAAAGGAATGGTCGTCGCAACCAAATCCTGGATTCGGGAGTCGATTACGCCAGGGGAAGGTATTAGCACCCCTCACGTCCGTCGTACTCGACGGGATCCACGCTTGTTTTCTAGTATGAATTGCTATTCTATCTACGCTACATGTCTGAGGTTAAAAGGAAAATAAAAATGACTCGGCAAAGTATCGCACTTTATGCCTACGTATTCCCGCCTGGAACGAGAAATCAGAGTCAACGTAGTTCGCCTACCTACGGGAAAAGAGGGAAGGTTGCTCGCTAGGATATCACATCATATGCCTACATACTTTCATACAGCATGAAAGATCAGAGCAAACGTAGTTCGGGCTACGGAAGACACAAGCTAGTCTGACAGTCTTTTATCTCCTTATGAAAGGGTTTTTTCTGATTAAGAGTCCAAGCGGACAAAAATGACATTTTGATGTTTGTTTTCAGTCTTTTACGCAAGAACTGTCTTTTATGATGTTTGCAATCTCTGACGCACTAGAGACTATGATTTGAGGGTGACTACGTCGTATGTCACCCTAAGGGTAACACACTAAGCAATCAGGTTACTGAAGAGTGACCCTCCAGCAACCTTTCTCAAATAGCTTAAGGCTCGTAGCGTACGACATCGATTATCCTTACTACTTTGTTTTGAATTGTTCTGAGATAGAAGAAGAAGTCTACAAAACCTAGGGTTTGAAAGGGGAATCAAAACTACCCTAATGTTATCATGCATGGATTAACACCTAATGTCTGTCATAATTCCCTCCTGCGCAGAGGAACTCAGAGATCCTAGGGGATAAACGGAAAAGAAACAGCGGATATACAGTAAACAGTAAAATGCATGAGATGCAGCAAAACAAGCGAGGCAAGGGAGAAAGCAATAGGAAAGAGGAGACAAGCTCCACCTCAAACCTAAGGGCAAATCAACAAACAATACAGCAAATAAAACCACACCCAAAACCAGCTCAGATAGCAAAGAACAACTCTTGCAGCAAGCATCTCAGACAGCACTAGCTCTGGCAGCTACAGATGATTAACAACAAAAGGTTGACAGTAAAAACTTCAATCAAGATCCCATCCTCACTTTCCAATGATATTCAAGCTTCAGATAAGCTCTTATCTCCAATGATCTTCAGCTTTAGCAAGCACTGAGTCCAAACAACAAACAACTTCAAACAGACACAAAACCCTAGCTTCAACAGATCCCCAGCTTTGACAAGCACATGCATCATCTTCTCTAGTCTTCAATGAACTTCATCCTCAATAGGCTTACAATCTCAATGCAGACACTCATAGGAGAGAATCAGCTGATAGAGGAAGTTGGGAGGTTAAGAGGCTTAGTGAAAGCCCTGGGAAATCACTAAGATCTTAACACAACAGGTGACAGGTATCCTCAAAGTTCTACCCAATCAAAGCATGCTCTACATCCCTCCTAAGGAGAGATGGAACTCTTTTTAGGGGACCTTGTGTCATAGGATGGAATAGAGGCACAAGAAGCTCTCTATGCTTGACAGAAGAAATCAGTCTACTCTAGAGCTCTCCCTATATCTCCTATCTCCTAAATCTTCATCAAACAATCTTCAAGCACAAGCAACTTCAATCTCCAAGCATCCTTATTTGTCTTCAATCATCTTCCATGTCTTCATACAATCCTCAAGCCAAGCACAAGCCCCAACACCCAAAAGAAAAGGCCCAAAACCCAACAAACAAAGCAACTTCCCAAGAGGGAAACACACCAATATTAATCAACTTGCAAAAAATCAAATAAAATGGAAATATTCATCATAAAATCCTATATTAATTTCTAAGGGACCCTAGCTATGTACCCTACACCCCCACATAAACCCCAAGGCCTAAATCAAACTAAAAAACCCAAGGACTATGTGTTGAAATGCACCTATGTCAAGTTTAACCCTAATTCTAATCAACCTTATGTTCCTTATTCAAAACTAATTAAACTTAAATCACAAAAATGTGAAATAATTCCAGGGGGGACCTAATGCTCTAATCTAACCATAGGAAAAATAATCACATCAAAAAACAAAATGAAATGATCATACTAAATTCAACAAGTAACATGTATCAAATGAAAATGAAATAAAAGCTATTAAAAGTAAAAATAAACCAGAAATAGAAAAATGCATTGAATGACATTTTTTTATTTTTTTATAATTTTCTTGAAGTCTTTATGAAAATGGGGAAAAAACTCCCATGCAAAAATATTAATTTTCCAATTTATTATGAATTTTCAAAGAATTAAAAGAAATATGTGAAAATAAAGAAAAATATGAGAAAATGAAAAAGATGTGTGTCAAATAGCAATCAGAATCAATGCATTTAGCCAACTGGGCCCAAAAGGGGGTGGAGATAGCAACGCACATAAGGCCCAATATCATTCAGAAAATTAAATGAAAAAGACATAGAAAAAAGAGAAATCCATAGTGCAGGAAGGAATGAAATTCAGTGTATTTCTTGGATGGGCCTCTAGAGGGGGTGTGGATATCATGAATCTCACTTAAGCCCAAACTGCAACTTTAATGAAACGGTGTGTTTTGGTAACTCTGAATTCCTTCACAAATTGAAAACAAATTGTGACGGTGGGATCTCGTTTTGGGTCAAAGTCTTGCTCTAATCCAAGGGTGCTCAGATCGTCTTCTTCCTTTGAACTCTCATGGAGGGAAAAGCCATGGATGAACAGAGTTTGAACTTCATCTTCCTCCCAATCGTATCTCATCAAATCTCCATCAAATGCAAAAGTTTAAAACCCTAATCCACTCAGAATTTTACACTGAATTCAACCATGGTAATTAAACATATTGAAACACAACCTAACTCAAAACACGAATCACACTTTAGAATTTGGTCCATGCTCAAAACTCACCAATCTTGAAATTGAGTAGCTTAACCTCTCCACCATGTCACCCTAGTCAATCCTAACTATTAATCTAAGGTTCCAACACCAAGAACATCAAGATAACCGCATGAACAGAAATGACATCATTCAACTAATTGTCTCTAAACTTCATCAATCCTTGCCTAAAAGCTTCCTATGATCATCTATGTTCTAACTAACCACCTAAAACCTAAAGAAAACACATAAATTATGCTGTGGATTGAAAAGTGCATACCTGAGAATTCTTGATGCACAAAGGTATGAAACCTTCAAATCAATCCTTGGGAACTTCCAGACACCTTCAATGAGTCACAATCTTGCTTCTGTATGCAAAAGAATTGGTTGGAAATGCTTGGATTATGGAAACCGATTATGAGTTGCAGGTGAGAAAATCCAAGAGCAAGAACACGATTTCTCCACCAATTTGCTTGGAACTTGATCTGGAAACACTCACTAGCATCAATGGAAGCAAATGGGATCAAGAAATTGGATGGAAAGGGATGAAATGCTTGTAACCGAATCTGAGTTGCAACAGAAAAATTTCAATCTCAATCTCTCTTCTCTCCTTCAATTCTCACCAACTCTGGCTTGGGATCACTTCATATGCATATATAGAGTGTGAATGAAGACTCTAGAAAGTTCTAGGTTGATCCAATGAGAAAATCACCATCTCATGTCATGAGATCTCATGTCATGCTATGCACTCACACCAGCTCTTGTTTTGGTTTGCAAGTCCGTTGGTTCTGAGGTTAAATTCTCTTCAAATGAGATATTGGAGGTGTATGGATGGAAAGGAGCCTTGCATTTGCCTTGTAGTATGGTTTTGTAATGGTGCCTTATGATTCAAGTAATCCATTTACAAAGCAAGTCCTTGAAATAATCCTCAATTCAAAATTGTGGCAATTTCAATATTCTTAAAATGCCTTTTACAATCAAATTGGTAAATCATATGGCTTGGTTTGGGTTTGTAGATCAAAAAACCCTAATTTCCAACCTTGGTTCATTTTAAATATACCTTCATTTTAGGCCATTTTTATGATTTTGTGAAGCAAGCCATTCCAAGCTCTCATAACCTTTTATCCAGCCTAAAAACATCATTTTGAACACATCTCATGTTGAACATTTTTCCATTTGAGGAGTGGAAGATGGAGATTTGGACCTATGTTGAAAAATGACCTGTAATTCAACTTTCCCAAAATACCCCTGGGTTGCCAAGACCATAACTTGAGTTCTACAAATCCTCTTGAGGACTTCCAGTACTCATATTAAATCTAAGATCAAGGTCTACAGATCTTATGTTGGCCAAGAATCCATTTGAAAACTCCTTGATGGGAAAACGTTGCTTGGAAGTTAAGTGACTTTCACAGATAAATTTCAGTGTCCTCTAAGGACCCATAACTTGCAAGAACCATAACTTGAGTTCTACAAATCTTCTTGAAGACTTATAGTACTCAAATTAAAGCTATTGAGAATCCTTACAAGTTTCATGTTGACCAAGAATTCATTTGAAGCTTACATTTTGACTTATCTGGCTTGGAAGTTAGGCCTAAATTAGGGTTTTTTACACTGAAACCCTAATTTAGCAACTCCTCTTCTTCTTGATTTCTCTTGATTTCTCCTTGGCACAACCCCACAAATATATAACCATATCAATTCAGGAATCCCACACCTCTTGATGCTCTTCAATCACTCAGTTGACCTAGGGTTGACCCAGATGAAACCCTAGTTGACTGCATTCAACTGTAGCTCTTGTAATCACCAATGAATTGAATCCTCTTCAAAATGACCCTCTAGGTCCTCCATGATCTTTGTGCACATTCCATACCCTTAGTTATAGCTCATACTCCAATTGATGATCTTCAACATATCCCCAAGATTGGGAGAGAAATCCACTGGTTGACCTTCAAACTTCTCAAAGCTTCAACTCATTTCTTGATTACTTGGATGATCTTGAACTTGAATAAAACCCCTTGATGGGCCTCATTCTGATAAGAATGGCACTTGGTCCCTTTCTAGATGACTTGTTATGCTATGCTATGCAAATGATTAGACTATGTACATGACTTATTATGCAAATGACAATGCAATTGAAACATAAACCAAGTGAAATAGGTTGAGCAAATTTTGGGGTGCAACACAAATTTCCGGGTTCTTTGGTATTCAACCGTCTTTTACCTTGATTGTTTTAAAGCCGTTTGCTTTTCACTCATTCAGGTCCAAGTCGCTTGAATAGGGGCAGCTGTTGTACCCCAAAATTTATCCAACCTTTTCTTTACTCGACTTATGTTTTCACTGCATTATTCTAGAATTTGTTCTAGCATTTGCATTTTCATATCATAACATTTGTTCTTGAGGCAGGGGATCAAGGTTTTCTTGTGGCTCAGGGTTCTTTTTTTTAGCGCAAAAGACTGAACAACAAGCATCATCAGTTCCGACATTTATTTTGCCCGGCGATCGAGCAGTCGATTTTATTTTGTTTTGCAGGGTTATTTTCAACTCAGGAGGCGGCACCCAAGACATCTCAAGCATTCTCATGGTTATAATATTCAAAGGCGAGTTTCAGAAGCTTAACATAGCTCAAAATGATTGAAAACAGACCATTGTGCAGGTTTCCCTCCAAAAGGCGCCAAATTCAAAATTTTGAAGGTGTTAACCGATTAAACAAAGCAAAATTAGACCAAGTTTAAATTTTTGAGGGTGTTAACCGATTAACCAAATGGTTAATCGATTAACCAGTGCAAATTTCAGCTCTACACGTGAATTTCCAAGTGAAGTCATTTTGGAGTCCAAATTTGATCAAATGAGAAATTAATTTTACACCTTAGGAAGGATCTAGAACCACTTTGAATTTTGGTTAATTCCAATTTCCCTCCAAAGTTTCCACTCCTCATTCCAAAGCAATTTTCACAAACCACACTCCAAGCCTCATTTGGATCCAAGCCTAAGGGGTATTTAAATGATATACTCCAAACCTCACAAATCTAATCCTCGTAATTTCATTCTCACTTCAGAATTCACTCTCATTCTCTCAATTTGCTCTCAACTTTTCCATTCTCAAACCTTCACCAAATCTCTTCTTTGTATGAATTCATTGATTCTCCATTGGAATCATTGATTTCTAAGAGTTAAACCTTCATCCATCATCCTCATCGAATCAATTTCTTCATCCAATTTTCGTGCAAGTTTGGATCTGAATTTTGAAGTTGCTTTGGAAGATCTTATTTGGACTATTTTGGCTTAATTGTAGTGGATCTTCACTCCTACAACAAGAACACACTTGGATCTTGAAGAATCACCGGGTTTCTTGCTTGGATCTGCTTAATTGGAGTAAATGAACACTAACCGAAGGAATTCTCCGCTTCATAGGTTGGAATTCTTGATCCGATTTTGATTTTGAGCTTATTTGCATAATTCTCATGTGGATCTTCATTTTTGATTGATTTTGCTAATTTGATTCTTATGATATGTGATCTTACTGGTTAATGTGTTTACATGTTATTTGGATCACTGTTTGCTGGTTTAAATTTGTGCATAATTGATTATGTGATAATCCGGATCATTGGATAAGTGCTTATGTGCTGAAAATGCTGTTCTGCTGCTGTTTTTCTGCTTCTGGCACAATGTTAACCGATTAACCAACACGAATTTTCAAATTTTCATGCATTTTTTACTGGTTAATCGATTAACCCCTGGTGTTAATCGATTAACCCCTGGTGTTAATCGATTAACACTGTGCCAGCAGGCCTGTTTTGCTGTTTTTCATGCTTGGCTTGATATTGTTTCACTTCGAATCTTCATAGATCAATATGATGCATTAGGAGTGAGATGTCTTGGATATATGTCGCTGTTCTTGATTGTTTAATCATGATTTCATCGACACGCGTGTCTGTTTTCCACTTGAATGCACACTTTCGTAGTTGTTGTTCAAGGTGATGATGTGCTTGCATGTTCATGTTTGCTTGCCTTCTTTCTTCCTACTTCTTTGCATCTCTCATAAGCATGCTTGAGGTTGAGATATGCTTGTGGTGGTGTTTACCCTACACTTTTTTCCTCCCTCACTTTCATTCTAATTGTGCATTACATGTTTGCATACTTGCATTTTTCTTATGCTTTCTACTTCTTTCGTATTTCTTTGCCATATTCCCTTAGGACCTCTAATACTTCTTGTTCAAGATTGATTATGATAGACCTTAGGCTTGAACTCATGCATGATAACATTAGGTAGTAATCCCTTTCATCCCAATCATAGGTGCACTTTGTATGAGAATGTTAGGTTGAGTCTTAGTCTCCCTTTAGAGTGTCTCTCTCTTCTCATCTTCAAACTTTCTCAAAACATCTAATATAGGTTAAGGATTGTTGTACGTTACAAGCCTTAAGTACTTGGGAAGTGGTGATTGGGGGGCATCCTCTCAATTGCTTAGAGTGTTTAGTGTACGTCCTTAGGACGATATGTGACGCATTCGCTCCTAAGTCATAGTCTTTAGTGCAACATGAATTACAAACAATAATCAATGCATTTCTTCTATAAAAAACACAAAAGCAAACTTCAAATATTTTATCCTTCGGGATCTTAATTTGGAAACCTTTTTCATAAGGAGAGTTTTGTTAACTCTTGGTTCTACCACAAACAGGTAACGCCTAAGTCTCCAATGGCCGAGCTGCATACACCTAACTGCTAGAACTAAGTTTTAACCCTACTCGGGCCTAAAACATTTTAAACCAACCGGTGTTCTTGTTAGCCCGAACTACGTTTGCTCTGATTTCTCATACCAGATGAGAATACGTAGGCACAAGACGACGATGTCTTGGCGAGCAACCTTCCCCACCTTCACCCGTAGTTAGCCGAACTACGTCGACTATGACTTTCCCATTGCACGAGGGAATACGTAGGCATAGAGCGGCGATGCTCTATCGAGTCTCTTTTCTTTTCTTTTGTCCCTGAGTCGTAGCTTAGATAGTAAACACCCTTTTAGATAGACAACAAAGCGTGGATCCCATTGAGTACGACGGACGTGAGGGGTGCTAACACCTTCCCCTTGCGTAACCGACTCCCGAACCCGAGACATGGTTGTGATGACTTGTCTTTTACCTTTTCGTTAGGTTTTCTCTGATCGTTTCCTTTCCCTCTTTTGGGATAAATAATGAACGGTGGCGACTCTTCTATCCTTGCCGTCCCCTCTTCGCAACGATGCGACAACTTGCATTTTGACATGTTGAACTTCTTCAGAAGTTTCTTGGTATATTTTCTCTGATGAACATATGTTCCTTTAGTTCGTTGATCAATTTGAATTCACAGAAAGAACTTCAGTTCTCATATGAAGCTCGTGTCAAATTTAGCCAACATTAACTTAGAAAATTCCTTGTACAAGGAAGTATTAGCAGAACCAAATATAATATCATCAATGTAAGTTTGCACAACCAGAATGTCATTTTTATAGGTTTTGCAAAAGAGTGTTGTCTCCACTTTTCCTCTGGTTATTTTCTAAAAGAAAGTTACTTAGCGTTTCATACCAAGCTCTGGGTGCTTTTTTTAGAATGTATAACGATTTCTTAAGTTTGAAAACAAAATCCGGGTTTTCAGAACTTTCAAAACCAAGAGGTTGGTGCATATACACTTCTTTAGAAATATACCCATTTAAGAATGCACTCTTTACATCCATCTGATATAAAGTGATGTCATGATTTATAGCAAAAAAACTAAGAGACGAATATATTCTAACCTGGAAAATGGTACAAAGGTTTCTGTATAGTCTATTTCTTCTTGCTGATTATAACCTTGTGCTACCAGTCGTGCTTTATTTCTTACGACCTCAACTTTTTCATTGAGCTTGTTTCTGAATATCCATCTGGTTCCAACGACGTGGACACCTTTTGGTTTATGAATAAGATCCCAAACATCATTTCTGGTAATTGATTTAGTTCTTCTTCCATAGCTAGAATCCAATTATTGTCTTGAAGAGCTTCATCTATAGAGGTTGGTTCGATGAGAGAGACCAAGCCAAGAAGAGTTTCTTTAGAAGCTTTGAATGATGATCTAGTTCTGAGTGGTGCGTATTTATCTCCTAGAATTAATTCTTCAGAATGAGAAGTTCTTGGTCTGCTTTTCTTCTTATGAGATGGACCAACAACAGTTTATGATTGAGTTGTTTATGAGTCTTTAGTTTTAGCAGCCGTGTCTTTATCTCTAGAGTCTTTATCCTTAGGTTCTAAGAAGGTGATTTCTAAATATGCAAGTTTCTCAACTAGCTTTGACTTTTCAGGGTCAAGCTTATCATCAAATCTAACATGAATTGATTATTCAACAATTCATATTTCTGTGTTATAGATTCTGTAGCCTTTTGAGCATTCATAATATCCTAACAACAAACACTTTTGAGCCTTAGAATCAAACTTGCCAAGATTCTCCTTAGTATTTAACATAAAACATGTACAACCAAAAGGATGAAAATAAGACACGTTGGGCTTTCTATTCTTCCACAATTCATAAGGAGTCTTACTCAGAATAGGTCTAACAGAAACCCTGTTCTGAATGTAACATGCTATGTTTACTGCCTCTTCCCAGAAATGCTTAGCCATATCAGTTTCTTGGATCATGGTACGAGCCATTTCTTGCAAAGTCCTATTCTTTCTTTCTACAACTCCATTTTGTTATGAAGTTCTAGGACAGGAGAAATCATGGGAAATGCCATGAGAATCAAATAGATCCTCAAAGTGTCTGTTCTCAAATTCTCTGTCATGATTAATTCTGACTTTGACTATTTTGCTATTCTTCTCTGTTTGCACTTGAGAGCAAAAGGTAGAGAATACAGGATGCAACTGATCCTTGTGTTTCAAGAACTTCACCCATGTCCAACGACTATAGTCATCAATGATAACTAATCCATACTACTTTCCACTGATTGAAGTAGTTTTCACTAGTCCAAATTGTCGCATCGCTGCGAAGAGGGGCCGACAAGGACAGAAGAGTCACCACCGTTTGCTATTTATCCCAAAAGAGGGAAAGGAAACGATCAGAGAAAACCTAACAAAAATGGGAAAAGACAGGTCATCGCAACCATGTCTCGGGTTCGGGAGTCGGTTACGCAAGGGGAAGGCATGAGCACCTGTCACGTCAGTCGTACTCGACGGGATCCACGCTTTATTGTCTATCTAAAAGGGTGTTTACTATCTAGCTACGGCTCAGGGACAAAATAAAAGAAAAGAGACTCGATAGAGCATCGCCGCTCTATGCCTACGTATTCCCTCGTGCAATGGGAAAGTCAGAGTCAACGTAGTTCGACTAACTACGAGTGAAGTTGGGGAAAGGTTGCTCGCCAAGACATTGTCGTCTTGTGCCTACGTATCCGCATCTAGTATGATAAATCAGAGCAAATGTAGTACGGGCTAACAAGAACACCGGTTGGTTCAAAATGTTTTAGGCCCGAGTAGGGTTAAAACGTAGTTCTAGCAGTTAGGTGTATGCAGCTCGACCATTGGAGACTTTGGCATTACCTGTTTGCGGTAGAACCAAGAGTTAACAAAACTCTCCTTATGAAAAATGTTTTCCAAATTAAGATCCCGGAGGATAAAAAGATTTGAAGTTTGTTTTTGTGTTTTTTAGAGAAGAAGTGCATTGATTATTGTTTGTAATTCATGTTGCACTAAAGACTATGACCTAGGAGCGAATGCGTCGCATATCGTCCAAAGGACATACACTAAATACTCTAGATGATTGAGAGGAGGCCCCCCAATCACCCTTTCCCAAGTACTTAAGGCTCATACCGTACAACAATCCTTAACCTTTATTAGATGTTTTGAGAAAGTTTGAAGATGAGAAGAGAGAGACACTCTAAAGGGAGACTAAGACTCAACCTAAAGTTATCATACAAAGTGTACCTATGATTGGGATAAAGGGGAATACTACCTAATATTATCATGCATGAGTTAAAGCCTAAGGTCTATCATAATCTCTCTTGAACAAGAAAGATTAGAGGTCCTAAGGGATCATGGCAAAGAAAGACAAAAGAAGAAAAAGGCATAAGAAAAATGAAATATGCAAACATGTAATGCCATCTTAGGATGAAAGTGATGGAGGAACAAAGTGTGGGGCAGTAGTCTCCACAAGCACATCTCAACCTCAATCATGCATATGAGAGATGCAAAGAAGAAGGAAGAAATAATGCACACAAAAGAGATCAAACAAGTGCGCAAAAAGTCCTCAAAGAATCACCATTCATGACATGTTCCAAGTACCTCCAAAGGAAGGACTAAACCATATCAAATGGGATTCAAAAGCCATTGGACAGAATCAAAGATGAGAGGAGAAGGTACATAAATCAAAGAAGGAAAATCACAAAAGAGAATGCAAGAATAGGCATGGAAGAAGACCTAAGTCTTAAGCACATTCAACACTTGAACTTCAAGTGGAAAACCTAAAAGAAAGTGCAAATCTCAACAAGAAATGAACAAGTTTATGACCTAAAAATGTGCATTAAAATACCTCAACATTTTATAAGTATGAATCAACAAGAGTTGAGAGCTCAAGGGATCCATAGAAGTCATTTCCCATTCAAACTATGTCAAGTGTTTGTATGAACCTCCCTTAGAAGTAACTTGACTTGCAAGTTACTTCAAAAATAGGAAAAAGGCTCAAAAATAACCAAAAAAAATCTCAAATTCTCATCAAAGAGTTGGCAACCAGAGACCAAAATATAACAACCAAAGTCACTTCAAAGCATCATCAAAGAATTTGATTCACAAGGATGCTCCACTTTGAAGGAGCGTTGTCGAGGGTCAACAAAAATGAGATCAAAGTCAAACCAAAAATGGTCAAACTAGGGGAAAATTCATCCTCAAAGATCCTTCAACTCATTATTTAAATGAGGAAAGAATCTAATTCATTGGAGAAAAAGATTGGGTTAAGAACAAGGCATGAACAAGAAAGAACAAAAGAAAATTCAATTAAAAACCATTCCAAATAGAAAATCCCATTTTCATTGAAAAATAATTGAAAAATGAAAATAAAAATTTCCAAAAATTAAATGACATCCTACAATGTCTTAAAAGTATTTTTATGGGATTTTATAACATTTGTAATTATTTTTAATGAATTAAAATCAAAACAGAATAAAAGAAATGAAATTAAAATAAAGAAATAAACAACAAAGGTGCAAATAGCAAGGTAGCTAGGCAAATGCGCTGGACCACAAACGGGGGGGGGGGGGGTGGGGGGTTCCATTAGCGAACCAAGCCCAAAATCAAAACAACTGAACCCAAAGCCAAAATGCAGCGTGTAACTTAAGTGACATGGCCAGTCAAAGCACACACGGGCATGTCAGAATGGATCTAGGCCGTTGATCACGATAAGTGAACAAGTCAAAATTGTAACACGTCAGCTGGATGGAAATTGAACCAGACGTCGGAACAACTGTTCCGGTCGTCATCTCTGGCAACGCCACCGGAGTTGCAGGTGCTAAACCTCACCAAATGACATGAAATCTTATACCAATCTCAAGAGGAAATTACGCAGATCATAGATCCACTGTCCAAATTCACATATCATGCATAATTAGAGCAAATGAAACTATCAAAGTTTTGAGCATTAAACTGAAATTATCACAACCACAACCAGAAACTATCCAGAATTTGCCTACACATGTAGGTCTTCAGTTTGCAACAAAAATGGCATGGAATTGATGCATATTATGAGTGAATTTTTGAAAAGAAGAATACCTAACGGAGTCTCTCCGTTGGAGCTTCTAATGGTGTCAAGCTTAAGCAAAAACGTGTAGAATCACTCAAGGAAGTTAAGGAAGAGAATGTTGGTGTTGATTTGGCTTGAATTTGCTTCAATTTCATATTCCAATTTTCACCTTTCTCTTGAATTCTCCAACTATGCTCTGCTCAATTCTCCACCAAAATGCACGAATAAAGCTTCAAAATTCATCTGGAACTTTTATATTATGGATCTAGAAGCAATTGGAGGCCCAATATGGCCTTATTGGAGTGTAATTTTGAAATGCCCAAATTGAAAATGGAAGCTCATACACACGTGAAACTGACTCCAATTCTCCTTGAATTTGATTCAAATCAGTTGCTGGGACCTTGCTTTGATCATGTGGGTGGAAATTTGTCCTTAATTTGATCCATTGGTGGAGATTAGATTTGAAACTTCTTCTTGATGCAACTTGAAATTGCACGTGCATTTCTCATCATGGACCAAAACAAACTTGTCCATTTCACTCATTGAGATATTGTGAATGATTTTGAGTACAAATAAGGAATGAAAATGAATTAAAACCACTTCAATTTAATTCATGACTTTAAATTCATTTTTCCATTGAATTCATTCACCAATCCCCTAATACTTGCATAATTAATGATAATTTGATGTTCCATGATGAAATTGATACCATTTGAAGCAACTTTCATGTTGGAGAAAGTTTCATTTGAAGTGCTTAAGATCATGAAAAGGACCTGTAATGGAAATGACCTATAATCTCACTTTCCCAAAATACCCCTGCCTTGCAAGATTTATAACTTGAGTTCCACAAATGGGATGAAGGACTTCTAGGACGTTTTGGAAAGCTAAGGTCATGAGGAACAACTTTGATGTTCATCAAAAGTTGAGGAGAAACATGATTCTAGGTCAAAAGTGCCTTGGAAGTTGGTTGACAGAAAATATGATTCATCTGAGACCTCTAACTTGCTAGCATCATAAATTGAGTTCCACAAACCCAATGGATGAGTTCTAGTACTCAAAAGAAAGATAAGAACATGCTCTACAAGTATCATGTTTATGTAAAAGTGATATTACACTTGTATCTTGAGGTAGGTCATCTTGAAATTAGGCACTAAATAGGGGATTTTACACTGATAAACCTCTGAAACCCTAATTTAGTAACTTCTCACACTCTTGATTCTGCTTGAATTGATCTTGAAATAAAATCTTAGATGCCTCAACACAACTTTCAATGACTCCAAAGACTTAGAACTAAGTCTTAATCTCCTTCAAATCCTCAGTGGATCTTGCACTAGGCAGATGAAACCCTAGGTGTACAATCCTTTGATTGCAACCTCTTGCACATGATATAAAAACTTGAGTAAGCTCCACAATGTCTCTCAAAGCACTCAATGAGCTTCACAGCATCTCATCGAGTATGATGGATGCAAGGGGTTCTAATACCTTCCCCTCGTATAACCAACTCCCGAACCCTAAGAATTGGTTGCGATGACCATGCTTTTTTCCCTAAAGGTTTTATCGCTATTTCCATTTCCCTCCTTGGGATAAATAAAATTCGGTGGCGACTCTGTGTCATTTTTCGCGTAGCGACAGCTGGCGACAAATTTTCCTAAGCGAGTCAAGCCTAACCTAGGTTCTTTCGAATGTTTGGGTCCTTTCTTTTTATTTGCTTGTTTATCACTTTCCCTTATTACTCAATTGTATCTCACCATATTTGGTTTCATTATCAGTGGTATGGATTGGTTACTTTGGTGGCAAACTTAAGGAAAAGACTCTATACCCGAGTCTAGAGTGTTAAAATTGAGATAGGAGAGGTTGAGTAGTATGGGCTTCTGAGATGCTCATCTCGTGATAGTCAATACAAAAACCTCACTTAGAGTAGATTCTTTTTAGAATGATGACAACCGTCAAGCTCTTGGCGTGTTTGGTCAATGTTTTCTTGGGAATCCATTACTCTAAGGACCTTTTAGAACCATAAACCGTTGGCCAAATAAGATCGATGGTCACGTAGTATGGGTCCTCGAGTAGCTCTTCTCGTATGGATCGATACGGAGACCTCGTTCAGAAGAGACTTTCTTGATGGAGTTGTTTCCTGGCAATGACTGACATACGTAAAAAACAGTCAAGGAAGTCCATGACTCTGAAATCCTTGTCTAGAACCTAGTGTCGATAGCCTCGTAGTATGGGTCCCCAATAAGTTCTTCTCGCGTGGTTCGATACGAGGACTTCACCCAAAAGAGGTCCATGTGATGGAGTTATCAACCGACATGTTCATGTCGTGTATGATGAACAATCATATGAATCTATGACTTTGGGATCCCTTTTAAAACCTTGGACCACACCTGGTGAGAACCTTGTGTTACAATCAATTAGCTTTTATCCTCGATTATACCTTTGACCTTGGATCCCGTGTATAAAAATCATATTAAGCGTGTTGTATCCCAGTGCATTCAATCCATTACATGTGCATCGCATCTGCATTCTGCATATCATTCCCACGATAACCTCCTACCACCTTTTGTTTCTAACCTGGCTAGCTGATTTTCTGACACTCGCTCAAAACTGGAATCATGTCTCAGATCACTATGGAAGAGCTTCTTAAAGGCCAAGAATTGTTGAAAGAGGAGGTCAAGCAAATGAAAACTAAGGTGAACTTGATTATGGAGATCCTGCAAACACTGATGAGGAAGGAAAGTAACCCTGCACCAGTTGTTGTCACGAAAATGCTTGATCCTATGGAAGTACTTAAATCCCCCTCAAGTCAAGAAATTCCTTGTGAACATGACTTACCACTTGGACCTACAAAGCGTACCTATCAGCGACTATTACCTGATCTTTAGTCAAGTCAGAGGAACCGACCGCGGAGTAAGAATCAATATCACCGGCGAAACTCTACCCTATGAGGCCAGAGAAACGCTTTGACCCAATTTCTATATCATACAGTCGACTCCTCCCTTTGTTGCTCAGTAACTCATTGGTCCAACTGAGAGAACTTGGTCCTCCTCCAACACTACCTCCTCTAGGCTATGATGCAAAAGCTAGGTGTGTATTCCACTCTGGAGCACCTGGACACACGATTGAGGATTGTAAAAGTTTAAAGTACCAGGTACAAGGGTTAATCGAGTCCAGATCAATTTCATTTACGCTTCAAGGCCTTCAAATCAACGTCAACCGTTCATTTGGTAAGGCAAGCTCATCAGTTTCTGTCATGGAAGAAGCTTTTAAGCGTGGGTGTGGGGATGGTTATCATCATGGTCTCAATGAGCAAGAAGGCTAGCCCAAGAAATAAAAAGCCCAGAACCCAATGCTGGAAATTTTTAGATCTTGTCATTTCTAGGCATTTGAAGTTTATTTCCTGCTATTTTCTACTTGCTTTTAAACATTGTTTATTTTGAATGGTAATATTAATGAAGTAACCATGCTTTTTGAATTAATCATGTCGCACTCGCTCATTCTTTCTTCACTTATAAAATAAAAAAATAATATATATATATATATATATATATATATATATATATATATATATATATATATATATATATATATATATATATATATATATATATATATATATATATATATATATATATATATATATATATATATATATATATATATATATATATATATATATATATATATATATATATATATATATATATATATATATATATATATATATATATATATATATATATATATATATATATATATATATATATATATATATATATATATATATATATATATATATATATATATATATATATATATATATATATATATATATATATATATATACACACACACACACATTTACCTCTCGTCCACTCTCTTTATCAAATATTTGTTTTAGCAAAATTTGGAGGGAGGATGACGAAAACGAAATACACATAACTGAAATTGTATGCTTTCGGATAAAATCCTGCTGATGATGTACAGGCATTGTTTCAAATCCTCAAACACTGAAGTGATAAGGAGTTAGCCCCTAGTCAACCACTTCGAGCCTAGAAGTAGAAGTTTCCTTCGGATTTAAACCCTTACACTTAACCTGGGGCATGGGTAGTGTTCAGTTAATCTAACTTCACATTTGAATTTCAAGATGAAACCTCCTGTTATGGCGTGTGTTCTTCAAATGACTTGGAAGTCACAAGCCTTTCAAAAAAATATATTAAGAGAAAAACCCGCTAAGTTGAACACTTAAAGAGGCGACTTAGGAAAAAGTTAGAAATATAAAAAAAAAGAAGGCAAAAGAGGCCCTCAAATCCTCAAAGCAAGATAAGATTCAGTGACCACCATGTCAAGCGTCAAAGGGTCACTGACATCCATGAAAAACAAGATGAAGTGATTGTCATTTCAAGCGAGCCTTTAATTCTCATCTTCATTCTTACACCGTCTAACTCTAGACATGTGTGTACCAAATTAACTGAACGTAGGACTGAAGAATGTCATGAAGAAAGGGTGGTTTAAAATCAAATTTTGAGCATTATATCCTTTGTTTCTATAACCGTGAGCTAGACCATGTTACAACCCTCAAAATACCTAATTGAGACGGGGTTTATTCTGAAAGCATGTTACAGCAAGGTTGCGTAAACCGACTCCCCACAAATTTGCATTGGTGTATTATTCCTGCTATATGTTTCACACCAACTAAATCAACACTATGTTTGGACTAATGATCCATTTGTCACACACTTTCACATCATTCCAAATGATTGTTTTCAAAATTTGCATGAGAATCTCATTAAAATTACCATTTGTGAATAAACAATTTAAATTGCAAGTCAGTACTTGACACGAAGGAAATTCCAACAAAGAGTAATCAAAGAGGATTTGACCATTCATCAAAGTTGACCAGAATCAAGAGCACCTTGTGGTCCCGTGGATCAGTGGCATTGACATCCAATGATTATGAAGTTAGTTAGTCTAAAGCGAACTCCCAAGCATCATTTGATTATGGGGTGAGTCATTCAAAAATCGGTTGATCAGAAGAGAATCATCACAAGACTCTACCAACTAGGGGCAGGCCATCTGGATATTCTTTGATTAAAAGAAAAGTCCTTCCAATGCTCAATCAGCACAGGTTGAATCGCTTTAACGCTCATTCTGGGGAAAGCTACTTCAAGAGTACGTCAAAGCCCATCACTCCAAGACTCGGCTAATCAAGGACTAATCTCTTCGTCAACGCTCATTCTAGGGCAAGCTACTTCAAGAGTACGTCAAAGCCCATCACTCCAAGATTCGGTTAATCAAGGACTGACCTCTTCATCACGCAAGATTCTGGGGCAAGCCATCTCAAGGTCATCTCATGAAAAGCTACCTCCAATCTCTCTTTTAAGGAGAAATTCTCCAAAGACCCTTCCATACTAGGGTAAATTGAACTAAAACTGGGGCAAGTCCTTTCCATGCCTTCAAGCTTATCAAGCAAGCTCTTTCAAGCTCAAAGCAAGTGTCGGGGAATCATGCTATTAGCCCACCCGACCAAATCACCCTTTTCTTTAGCCTACACCAGTTCCAATTTGGTAGTTAATTTTCCCTTCAAAGTCCAGTTCTTGTCTGGCAAACCATAAAAATAGTTCTCGTCTGGCAATAAAACAAGGAGTCAGTTCTTGCCTGACAACTTAACCCTTTTGTCACCAGTTCTCGTCTGGTAGCCTACCCTGTAAAAAACTAGTTCTCGTTTAGGAATTCACCTTCAAAGCCCAACCTTGCTTGGCACCCAAAACAAAAACCCAATTACTTGGCATAAACCATCATCCGTACATCCCCGACAGTTTTGCATACATGCTGCATCATTACATGAGTGTTTAGCCAGTTATTCTCAAAGACGCAAATTTCTTGTGGACATCCTGATAGGATCCTTTAAGAGTGTTTATCCCTTCACTTACCTTTTGTAATTCCATTTTGAGATATCTTCTCACCTTTCCTTTCATAAGGGATTTCATTGCCTTTCGCGTGAAATCTTTTCCCTTCACTTTCCTTTTGTAAGCGTTTCTTCACTGTCTTTTACACGCGACAAAAATTTATTTTGGGTATCTTCGATCAATTTGGACGCTTGATGCCTATGTGGCCAAGAACTGAATGGTCGCCATACTTAAAGAATGTCATCTCCGCCGTTGTGCCTGTAAGGTCAAATGATGTTCTAATACCCTATGCAAATTTCTTCCGCCTTTTGCAGAGGATGGTTATTACCCACTCACTTACCTTTTGTAAGTCCATTTTGAGATATCTTCTCACCTTTCCTTTTGTAAGGTATTTCATTGCCTTTCGCATGAAATCTTATCCTTTCGCTTCCCTTTCGTAAGCGTTTCTCGCTATCTTTTACACGCGACAAAACTTTGTTTTGGGTATCTTTGATCAATTCGGAAGCTTGATGCCTATGTGGCTATGAACTGAATGGTCACCATACTTAAAGAATGTCATCTCTGCCGTTGTGCCTGTGAGGTCAAATGATGTTCTAATACTCTATACAAGTTTCCTCTACCTTTTGCAAGAGGATGGTTATTGCCCTCAACTTACCTTTTGTGAGTCTTTCCGTGTCTCTTTCACGAAGTATCTCCACCTTGCCTTTTGCAACATATTCAATTTACCTTTAGTAAGACCTACCGTGCCTTTTTTACAGGTTCTTGTTAGCTTACCTTTTGTAAGTATCCTCTCTACCTTTTGTAGAAGAAAATTTTCTCCTAACCTTTTGTTTAAGAGTCTTTTCTGCTTTTCGCAAAAGAAAATATGATCGTCCTCTCCTGAGGGAGTTTCCTATCTACCTTTTGTAGAAGGAATTATCTCTTTTGTTCTGGAGTCCTCTTTACCTTTTGTAGAAGGAACTTTTTCTCCTAACCTTTTGTTCTGGAGTCCTTTCTGCCGTTACAGAAGGGAATACGATCATATTCTCCCAAGGGAGTCTCCTCTATTTGATGTAGAAGGAGTTACCATGTCTTCAAACCTTTTGTTTTGGAGTACTCTCTACCTTTTTTAGAAGGAATATTTCTCCTAACCTTTTGTTCAGAAGTCCTATTTACCTTTTGTAGAAGGAAACATTTTCTCCAAACCTTTTGTTCAGAAGTCCTCCTTGCCTTTTGTGAGAGGAAAACCAATGTTTACTCTAGAGTCCTCTCTACCTTTCGTAGAAGGAATATCTCACATTTCCAAATTTTTAGAGTCCTATCTACCTTTCGTAGAAGGAATATCTCACATTCGTTTATTTTAGAGTCATCTCTTCCTTTCGTAGAAGGAATCTCTCATATATCAATATTTTAGAGTCCTCTCTATCTTTCGTAGAAGGAATATCTCACATTTCTATGTCTCTTGAGTCCTCTCTACCGTTCGTAGAAGGAATATCTCACATTTCTATATCTCTTGAGTCCTCTCTATCTTTTGTAGAAGGAATATCTCTTGGCCAATTATGATTTCCTAATACGAGGTGTCTCCCCTTCTGGATGGAAAAGCACTCATGTTCATTCTACATTGCATCTCAATCATATCATCATATCCCCCTTAACCCTTCCTCACTAACAGACACCTTCTTCAAGCCATCTCGCTGACTGTCTACTTTCATCCTACACCTCTCTAGTTGAAAATCCCGGGTATTCTAGTATTTAATTCTCTTTTACCATGAATGTTCGAGCACCTTTATCCTCCAGACATTCAGGTCCAAGAGGATTAAATAGGGGCAGCTGTCACACCCTCACTTTTACCTTTAGCCTTTTATACCTTACATTTCGTCATATCATACATCGTTCTATTGCATATCGAGCATGTGGGTTCACAAGGCAAGGATTGGGTCGGTTCTTGGTTTTCCATTCCAAATAAGATAATTTGCCAATCATTGGAATACATGTAAGAAAAGGTACATCATCAAAGATACTCCATTGGGTCAAGTATGAATCCAATTTGAGGTGGTCACCCAAAGATTAGGAACAATGCAGTTCAGGATCCCCGATTAGGGTTTCTGATCAAGAAAAGTCAACTGTAGTTTGACTTTAGATTAAAAGGGTGTTCCAATGATGTAATCATGGTCCATGAATCTCATATGGATTAATGTAGTTCGCTAAAGAAGTTGCAAGACCTCAGGAGACCCAGAACAACAACAGTCGATTCGATAGTTATCGATCGATCGTTTCGTTGACCGAAAAGTCAACTCTTCAACCATAATGAATTTAAACTCAAGGTGTGAAGAAAAAATGTTCATAATAACATATTACACCTATACATGAAGCTTCATGACCATTGGATCAAGGATTGGGGAGTAATTGAAAAAGTCAGGAATTAGGGTTTTCAAAGGGGCAAGACCATAACTTCCTAACCACACATCCAATTGAGGTGGTTCAAAGCTTGTTGGAAAGGTCTTGTCAAGTCTTACAAAATTATCACAGTGGTACATGTTCAAAAAAATGCATATATTTGGAGTTATGATGAAATTCATCACAAGAGGGAGAAAACACTTCGAAAAATTCTAAGTTTCTGGCCTTTTCAGCCAACTTTGAGGATTTTTTTGACTTAGTTCCACTTGTAATCTAAAGATCATGAAAACATGAAATTTGTAGAGCTCCACGAGGGCTTTCCAAAAAGTAATAGAACTCCTTCATAGCCCTTGTGAGCTGAGAGTTTCAAGTGGAGAAAGTTGGGTCTGTGCACTAGTTTGTCAACCTGTCAAAATTCAACATAGACTTGGTTTCCAACCATGTGTTTCCTTTCTAACCATGGAATAACCTCTAATGAGATGTATTGGAATGCAATTTGGACTAAATCAGACAAGACTCCAAGCAAATCTCAAGTTCTTGACAAGACACATTAGTTTAATAGACAAAATGCAAAAGTTACACAAGGAGAGAAAGTATTGGTGGCTACAGCAGGTGGGGATTCTTTGCTCATTCAAATGTCACTTCTCATATCCCATTTTCTAGCTATTTTTTAGGGCTAAACTCCTTGCAAGAAAGCAAAGCCCACTGAACCAAAACTACTACATGGACTTCATGAGATTTTCACTAAAAATGTCCCTCCAAGGCCAAGACTTCAAATCTGTCTCAATGCCTCTCTTGGCCTATAGACTTCATCCCATTGTATAGAACACACCAGATCTATCCAATAAAACCATAAACTCTTAGCTCTCTTCTTACCCTCTTTACTTGTAAGTGAAGAAATTTCACAAAAAACACCAAATTCACCACTTTGCATTTTTCACACCAGTTCTTGTTCCAAACACAAAACCACCTCAAAGACCATATACACACTCTTAAAATGACCATTTGAAGCTATCCCAATAGTTATTTTCATAAAAAAAACTTTGAATCAAAAAGTCAACCTTCATGCCACCATAATTTGACTTTTATGTACATTTCAAGCCAAATCACCACACAAGCCATTTTTCATCATTGTGACGCTTTGAGCACCTCATGTTCATGATATTCTAGCTTTCCATAACCTCAAAAATTAGTTGGAAATCCATTTTCACAAAATATCCTCAAAAATCATTTGTTGTTTCAAAAGGAAGAAAGTTCGAGTTTTTGCTCAAAGGAGGAAGGAATACATTGCTCTTGCTGCTAGCTTGCTCAAGGAGGTCTACAAGAGGTATGTAGCCATAGAACTCATCACTAATATGCATCATGTATTAACTTACTTGGCTTGTGGAATGGAATGAACATTATCATGTTGAAATGGCATTCTTTGTTATTCTGAAATCTGATTTTTGCTCAATTCATGATTTGTTGCTGTTGGAGTTTATCTCATTGCCAGAAATTACTTGCGTGCATTAATGACTGACCTTAGAGCCTTGTGATAGGGCTTGTTGTTAATTTAATAGTTTTTGAGATGAGTTATTTGACTGTTAATGGCACAAGACTTTGGCTATTGGTTGTTTCTTATGCATTGAAATGCCAAAGCTTGTTTGTTTTTTATGACACTATCCTATTGGATCTATAAGTGTTTGTTAGAGATATATCCATGTAAAAGACATGACAACTGGAATTCACCAATGAACATTGCTGAAATATCACAAACTATGCTTGCTTGGACCCTTAGCAATCGATATGTACTGTTGTTGTTGAAGATTCATATACTGTTGTTGAAGCAGACACTAATCCTTGTTGATCAACTTTATCTTGTTCATGATTGTTGGTGGTCAAATCTGTTTCTCATGCCATTTTTGTTTGAGTTTTGTCATTTTGAATTTGCAACTGTCATAAGGATTTTGTTTTGGATGTTTGAATCTGTGATAACCAAGGCTGTCACCGTTACTTGTAGAGTTTACATTTTGAAATCTTGCTTTTTGAAAGAACCTATCCTTTATATGATGACTGTCAGTTTGGCATATGAATGTAGTGTGTATGCTCTTACCATGATTGCTTCATTAGTTACGTTTGAATTTTTCCTTGAGCTGATGTTTGGCATCATAGGTCTTTACTTCTTGTCAAGATCTCTCATGTTATGGTATCCTTGGCTGATAGTGTAGTCCTGAGAGATTTATAAGCAATCAATCCAATTGACATTTAAATCTTAATCTGTTTGAACTTATTTAACTTGCATTGGTCTGAATTGGTTGGTCCTGCTACTGACCATTCTGTTGTTGGTGTCCAACTTTGTTGCAACTCATATGCATCATCTTGTTCCCTTGACTTCTTATATAATCTCTTGGTAAAAATTTGATCTATTCCATATTTAAGATATGTTGCATTTCTGTTTTAAGCTAATTGACAACTCTCCCAATCTTTGATTTCCTAATGCATCATGTTTCGATCCATTGATCTTCAAAATACATTTCAAGCCTCATTAATTATGTTGCTACACCAAAAACTTTTAAGCCTTGACTGCTACTTTTGGAACTATAAGTGGAACTCATCAATGAATTCATGCCAAGACTTGAATTGCAAAATTTGATTGAGCACCTGCTGGCTGTCCAAACTTCTGAGGTGGAATTCTCAGCTTTTAACTTCAGTTCTATTTTGAGGATCTTGGTAGATTTGGTTCATGATACATTTGTTTGAAGTGTGTAAACTATGAGCATGGATACATAGTTTTCCCTAACATTTTGTCAGTTACAGTTTGATGGACTTGCCATCAAGTTTATTTCATAACTTGTCATTGAAGCTATAGTCAATATCTTGCCTTGAATTGTGTCAACCTCCAAATGCTATTAAATTTCAATTTAGATTATTGCAATTGGTGTGTTTGGAGTTCATAACTTGCTGCAAATTGGATTGATGATGTTGCTGTCAGCTCTTTATCTTGAGGTTCTTTAAACCTCTGTTGTCATGTAAGGTTGCATTTTGTTACTGTTGCATTGGTATGCATTGAGTGCATGACTGTTGGCATTTTAGATTGAAAATTGTTTGCTACTTTTATGTATTGATTTAACATTGTAATGGTACTGCACAATTAACTCACTAGGTTGACAGTTGGGTAATCACATTAGGATCTATGACAGAAATTCAATTCTCCTCCTAAGTTTATCCATGAGGATTGGTTTTACAACTTGCACAACCCTTTGTTTGATTTTGAAGATTTTGCTTTGATCATCTTCTGTTGTTCATAAGCAACTCATGCTTTTCATGGCAACTCACATACCATTTCCTTGTTCTAAGATCCTTTGACTGAATTTCTTGTTAGAACTCATCCAACATCATATTTGAAACTTGCTCAGGCCATTATTTGCTCTAAATTGCATTTGTTTTGATCCATTGGTTTTCAAATGCATTTCAAGCTCTTATTATGCATGTCCAATCGTGTTTTATTTTGTCAGCATTTTCTCAAAATTTGAATGATACCATCATGCTCCTCTTGAAAAACCAAGCAAGTTAGACTAAAATTTCATGAGATTTGGTGAAGATTTGAAGAAGTTATGATGAAATCGTTTTTCATGTTTTTGCCTTGGTGTTTCCTTGAAGCTTGCCCAACCATGCGCTTGTTTTAGTACATATGCACATGGGGTGGCTTGATACAATGGATGTATCGCCACCCCAGTGGTTATTTGCCTTGCCATACGAACTTGCCATACCATGTGATCCCGTGTTCGACGCTCAGCGAGGGCAATTTTTGCAATTTCATGATTTTTAATGGTTTTTAACATTTTACTCTTCTCTTTCCATTTAGTTTCTCACGCATCAAGTGGTTGGGCGGGCTATATTTTGAGCCTATGACTCCAAGGTCTTGGGTTCAAGCCGAGAGGGGGGGGGGGGGCATTTCTTTCTTTTTAATAATTGGTTTTATTTGATTTTATTTTAATTGTCATTAAAATTCAAAATCCCATAACTCTTTCATCTTAAATCCTTTTTGGATGATTCCTTTTTCTAAATTCTCATATTAATGTGTATTTTCACATAATGCTCAAATAATTCTAAAATTATTATTTTATAAACACTTTGCATTAGGAGGAAATTGCGATTCATTTTAGGGTTTACTGAGCCATTTTCAACCTTGTAAGACGATTGCCTTGTGCATCGCCATCGACCTTGTTTGCGTCACTTCAAATATTTTTACCAACAATAAAACCCTTGATCCAACATCAAGAGGTACTTTTTCTCATAAGAATCCAAAAATACAATAAATATGTGATTAGGGTTATACACCATGGACTTTAAGGTGGTGGAGAAGGAATGAGAATGGAACCCTCCTACACTCGTTCCGAATGTTTTGAATACAAGACGCTCGACTTGGTTATTCGAAACATTCATCTCTATCCAAAGTCTTTTGTGTAATCCTTTAAGGTAGTGGAGAAGGAATGAGAATGGAACCCTCATACACTCATCAAACTTCTTTTCGCCTTAGGGCATCAATCCGAAAACCCTTTTTCAAGGTATAAAAACAACCAACAAACAACCATTTCACAAGCCTCCGAACTACGGAGCTCTGATTCTTCACTTCTTTTATGTGAGGATACGTAGGCACAAGGGCCACAATCCTTGGCGAGCACTATAATAAAAAAAAACCTTTTTCTTTTTAAAAACAAGCAAACTTTTAGATTAAGAACACCCACTCAAGCGAAACAACCTAGAAGGTTCCCATCGAGTACGATGGATGCGAGGGGTGCTAATACCTTCCCCTCGTATAACCGACTCCCAAACCCTAAGACCATGCTCTTTTTCCTAAAGGTTTTATCGCTATTTCCCTTTCCCTCCTTGGGATAAATAAAATTCGGTGGCGACTCTGTGTCATTTTTCGCGTAGCGACAACTGCTACGCATGTTTTTTTTTGTGAAAACAGTGAGAACAATCGCTGAATTGGTATTGACTCGAAGCAAAGGTTGATCAACAATGTTGTTGCTTCCGTTGAATGTTTCTGATGATATTATGATGTCTTCACGGAGAGTTTCAAGGGAGAAGGTTGTTGTTTAGAGTCATGGTAAGGATGGTAGTATGTGGTGGCGTAAGGTTTTTTTATGACGAAAATTTGACGATGGTGAGCGGGTGAATTTGGGAGGAAGAAGGTAGTGCGTGAAAGAAGGAGAAGGGAGAAGATGATGAGGTGAACCAGGTTTGATAAAGGTTGAAAAATTGCCAGATGGAGGTGAAGGCGACGGGAGGAGAACGAGAAGTCGCGATTCTCTCTCCAAAAAACGAATGAGGGGAAAAAGAAGAAGGGAAAAAAAGAAGATCCCCTTCTCAGACGCCTTCTTTTTTTTTTTTAACAAAACCATTTTTCTTTCTCTTATCCGGACGCGTGTCAGGCTCCCTCTGGAGGGGGAAATATATCCTCCGATTTATTTCTATCCTGTCCCATATGAAACGCTGAGTGGGGCTAATTCGTCCTCTTTTTTTTTCTCAATTAATATTATTAATACTAATAAAAATCGTTATTAATAATACTAAAAAAATGCCAACACACAAAAAATAAGTGTCATCCTATAATTGGATGAGGTGACCAAAAAGTTTAAAAACCACTAATAGTAAGAAGACAAGTGTCACTTAATTAAATGCCTAAAATAATTACTTTTATTTTTGTAAATTAAACAAAAATAGAATAACAATAATAAACAAACTAAATTATGATTGGTCAATGGTGAAAAATAAGAATAATGCACATGTACCTTCGATTAATTTGAATCTAAGAATCCATATTTAACCAAAGAAACACACTTAGTTTAAAATGCCGATATTGCCCCGTTCTAGAAACTCTAATTAATTTAATAGAATTAAATTAATTAAACGCTAATAGAAATTCACAACTTTCTGGATAAAAATGATAAAAATAAAATGCTAGTATGAAAAATTCTGATTAATTTATGCTAAATATTTTGATAAGAGGATAAAAAGAAATAGCTAAAAAATGAAACAAATAGACTACACAGGAAATGATTAGCGCAAAAATAAATGATTCGGAGGAATACAACATTATGTCGAGTTTTAAAAATTGACCGGGTATCTTTGGGAAATAATTCGACCAGTCTGTTTGTGCGTCTGAATATTCATTCTGGCTAACCAGTTCTCTAGGGTTTAATCGGGGTAAAATTGCTATGCAGACAGTGTAAAACTGAAAATAAAAAGCGAATTCAAAAATTTTGAAAAAGGGTAGGACAAATTCATGGTATGACAGTTATCTCCCCAAACATCGATCTATTGGAACCATCAAACGCTCGCACCACGAGATCACTTGGTGTACAGATTAAACCTTGAGTATCCAACTTCATTAATGCCTTCTTCGACAACACGTTGAGTGAAGGTCTTGTATCCACCAGGACATGTGACAATAAAGATCCTCTACACTCCATAGAAATATGCAAGGCATGGTTATGATTTCTCTTAGCAGGAGTCAAGTCTAGATTAGTGAAGCCCAAACCATTGTCAGCATTAACGTGTGCCACCACTCCTTCCAACTGATTAACAGAGATTTCTTGGGTACATAGGATGAATTCAAAATCCTCAATAGAGCATTGCGATGTGCTTAAGAACACAACAATAAAGATAAAATGGAAAGTTTTAAAGGATTCTGATTCAGATGGTCTATAATTTTATAGTCACTCTTGTGGATTAATCTCATTAACTCTTCTGCTTCCTTAAAAAAGGAACTATCACCAGCCTATTGTTGTACAACATCTTCAACAATTTCCTTCCCTTTACCTTTATCCATCTTGTCAACATTAACCTCTGGTGGAGAAAAGATTCTTACACTACGGGTATTCCCTCCTGCACCAACTATATTATCAATTGTAGATCCAATATCTGAGGAACCGATCAATTCTTATTTTTGTCCGTTGCAGAAGACCTCAGCTCCATAATTCCATGGCATGGCCTTGGTACTTTCATACGGCATTGGTCCTAGCGTAGTGATAATTACAGGTGCTGGCCTTGCTGATGTTAAAATATTAATAGTCCTGTAAGGGATCGAAATCATGGCGATATAGTTTCCATCATCACTAGCCTTGTCATCAACGTCGTCTACATTTTCCACATCAATTCTATCAAACTGCAAATATCCGTCATCAATCATTTTCTGAATACCATTTTTTAAAAGACTACAACCCTTGGGTCTCAATTCAAATTCTTGACAATCAGCAGAACAACCTGGGAACGCACCCCCTTTCAACAATCTATCTTTAACAAAACTCAAAAAAGTCTTCAATTCATCAACATCAGTCACTAGATTCAACCTCTCCCCATCAATAATAGCATTTGTTTTGGCTACTCAATGGTTCGGCATGGGATTCTGATTAACATTGGGACCCTCATTGGTAAAATTGATAGCTTTGGAATCAAGCAGATCCTGGACTTTATGCTTAAAAGCTTTATAATTATCAATATTATGACCAGGAGCACCATAATGGAATTTACATCTAGCATTTGCATCGTATCCGGTAGGAGGAGCTCCAGTTAGAGGCGCTAGAGTCCTCTTCTAAATCAACTGCAGTTGAAGCAAATGCTACAATAATTGGGAGTATGGCATAGGTCGGGTTTCAAATTGTCTATTTTCCATTCTCGTTCTATCAGGGTAATGACGGGGAGCATTAGCTTGTTGCTAGGGTGCAGCCGGGATGGCCACAATTGCAACTTACTGAGTATATTGTGGTTGCGCTCTGCCTTTACCTCTATATGAGGGGATGTAATTAGAGTCCCCCTCTCGCTTCTTCGGGTTTCTTGGGTACAATTTTTTTACTCCTCCAGACGAGGACCTACTTCCGCTCTGAATCTTGCCAGTTTTGATATTGCTCTCAACTCTTTCATTGGCCATCACTAAATCTAAAAAACCCGCTGACATGCATCTGACCAACTTCTCATAGTATGTCCCAAACAACATAGCCATAAACATATCAATCAGTTCCCTCTCTATCATTGGAGGTTGAACCCTCGCAGCCAACTCACGCCATCTCTGGGCGTATTCTTTGAAGCATTCATTATTCCTTTGATACAAATTCTGCAACTGCACCCTATTGGGTTCTATGTCACTATTGTATTGGTAATCATGGACGAAGGCTTCTGCAATATCTCTCCAGCTTTTAACATGAGTTCTCTTTAGCCCCATATACCACTCCAACGAGGGTCCTGCGAAACTATCCGGAAAGAAGTGCATTAGGAGTTTCTCATCATCAGAATATGCAGACATCTTCCTATAATATGCACGGATATGAGTTTTAGGACAGGTAGTCCCCTTATATTTGTCAAAGTCTGACACTTTAAACTTTGGAGGGATTCTTACCCCTGGGACCAAACCAAGGTCTGACATGTCAAGGCCTAATGAGTTTTTATTCTAATAAGCCTTCATCTTCTCTTTAATCAACTTGAATCTTTTGTTAGCTTCTGATGGAAGACCGACGTCCATATCACGAATAGAGAAGACGCCCTCTTGAAGGTCTTTGTCCCATTGAGGACCAGTATTACAATGTAAGGCACATACACCTCCTCCACCAGCACCATTTCCCTAAACACCACCACCAACGCCTCCGCCCGGAGGTACAACAACAGTAGGCCCATTATCACCTTAGGGACTAGCATTACTCTCAGGAGGAGGTACAAAACCAATTCCACCATGTAGAACACCAGCTTCATCAACTTATGCAATTAGAGGTTGGACCAGAGTTCTTAGTTGTTCCTGTCCTTGAGCTACGTTTAGCATCAGTTCCATAAATTGCGCCATACAAGTCCTGAATTCCTAAAGCTTTACTTGTACTTGATCCATGATTCTCTATTGATTTCCCCGATTTGAATATATGTGAAAACTGAATTCTGCAATCCTGCTGATGAGAGAAAGCCAAGCAGAGATAAGAATAAAACAAGAACACCTGTTATAAATATGAAAAATGCAAACATGCTTATATATTTTAGGGAGATCTCCCCCTTGATTCCAGTTTCACAAATAAACAAACAGTAGAGATAGATAGAAAATCAAAAGCTCTACTCATCAATAAAATGAAATCAATAAGCCAATACTTCCTTTGCGCAGTTCTTCCTTATCTGCCTAAAGCTTGTTGTACTTCATGATATCAATCGTCATAGGTTGCTCAATAACCAATGGATACAAAGGTTCTTCAATAGAGAAAGGCAATAGTACTTATTCAACCCTTCTCTGGATCCATTCCACATAAGGATTATAAGCTCTACAATCATATTTTCCTGAGGAAACCTTCCCCTTCTTATGTATTTTACCCTACACATCGACAACTCTTTTCAGAATATCAGGGTCAGCTACTCCAGTAAAGTACAAAGATTCTTGAATATCTTCGTCCTTTGGGGGTCCCTTTAAAGCATATCCAAATTGTCTGACAGCGAGAGAAGGGTTGTAATCGATTCCCCCTTTCCTCCCATTCAAAGGTACACTAGAGAAGCTTCCATAGCTGAAAATGATTTATTTGCCAAGCAGATATTGGTTAAAATAGATAATATCTTTGGCAATTAAACCCGTCAGTCTCTTTGACCAATCAGAGGAATTATTGGAATCAACGAAGGCTCCAGAACGAGGAAGATGATCTATAAACCACTCGTGGAAAGAGGTGCACAACAAGAAATTATCTTTCCTCTTCTCTTCTCATTCTTGTAATGCACATAATGGTATAGATCTCCTAAGAGCGTTGGCATATGATTCTTTGATATAAAGAGATGAACAACACTTATATCTACAAAGTCCGACACATTGAGAAATAGCATAATACCATAAACACACAATGCCAATATGGCACTGAAGACAACCCAACAACCCTCACTAGCATATTTCGGAGCTTTCTCCACCAAGAAGGATAAGGTATATCCAGAGACTCCTTCTTTGCTGACAACGTTATCCCCTAACATAGACTTTCTCAAATAAAGAGCAACAACAAGCTTGTCAAAATCTGGGCTCTCCTCAGAATGAAAGAAAGGTGCCCCATCCTGGGCAGGGACCCCTAAGATATGAGCATACTCCTCTAGAGTGGGAACCAACAAATAGTCTGGAAAAGTGAAACAATGCAGAGGTGGATCATAGAATTGCAATAGGGTGTGAATGGCTCTATACTCATAGTTTGTGACGGTACGAACGAAACTCAAAATCCTCCCATAATCTATTTTGAAGACTTCAATAATATCGGGATCGACCATAACAATTAGATCCAGAAGAGGTTCCAACTCTATTGACAGGAACTTGTATACGATTATCTTCTTTTTGTCAACCTCCATCTTTATAGAAAACTATATAAATGGAATCAAAGGCGACAGAAGAACTTGAAAGTACATAAACATGCAATGTTAAGATGCATAATGATTATGCAGCTGCAACAAGGGATCAAGATATCTGATCAGTGAATTTTATATGTTATTTTACCATGAGTGTTAGTTTAGTTAATCGACTTACATGTTTAGTTGCATTTTATTTAATTTTATCACATTTTATGCGTCAGTTTGGTATTTCTGTTGTTTTTAGGTTCAAGTAAGCAATCAAGAAGAACCAGAGCAAAAACCAGGAAAAACAGCAGAAATTCAAAAGAGTTTTTGAAGGGAAACAGTGCTCTGACACGGCCACCCATGTCACCTAACATGGACCGTGTCAGGAGGGTACCAAGAGAAATAAAACTGAGTGTTAGACAGTGGGCTGACACGGGTGCATGTGTCACCTGACACAACCCGTGTCAACAGGTCTAAAACATGGAGTATTTTAATCAGGCAACTAGGGAGCCAACACGGCGGCCCGTGCAGCTAACATGGCCCGTGTTGGCTGAAGTTCTTCATCTTCCAACCTTCTTGTTTTTGTGACCTTTGTGATCCATAAGGGTATTTTGGGTATTTTCCTATTACTGTATTAGACCTGGAAGTATTTAAGATATGTTTTGAGAAGAAAAAAGGGACTTTTTGGGCCAGAGAAGAATTAGACGATCAAGATTGGAGAGATCAAGGTGATTTGGGGAACTAAAAGTTTTCACGAGCGAAAGCACTTGAAGATTAAAGAATCCTATTATCTTGTAATGTCTAGTTTTTACTTTGTATTTTCTTCGAATAATATGAATAACTAAACCCCTAATGATAGGGGGTGTCCCTGATTAGAATCTATAATGACTCTCATATTAGTATTGCAATAACATTTCCTTTATTTTCATAATTGATTTAATCTCTAGCTATTCTTAATGCTTGCCTTGTTGGACCAACAAGGTTTAATTTTCGATTATTGATTAGGCTGGACCCTTGTTTTAGTGCTTTGCTTTTGACTGTAATAGATATCACCTAGGACTAGTGATACCCTATAGGAACCGAAATATTCTTGATAATTTATTGCTTAATTTCATTTTTAATTCTCTTTGGACATAGGAATCAGGGTGGATTATTAAAGGTTTTCTCACTAAGGACTCCGGAGTAAACAATCTAAAGAATCGGTAGTGATTTAGTTACAATAAGTTGTTGCAGTGTTAATTCAGAGTTGTTACTGAGTCGGATCACACACTTTCCCTAGCATGTTACTCATATTTTTTAAAACCAATTATGGGTAACAAATATTAAGAGGGTACCAAGAGAAAGAATCGGTAGTGATTTAGTTACAATAAGTTTTTGAAGGGAAACAATGGTCTGACACGGACACTTGTGTCACCTAACACGACCTGTCTCAAGAGGGTACGAAGAGAAGTACAAATGAGTGTTAGACAGTGGATTGACACGGCCCGTGTCAGCAGGTCTGGAAGAGAGAGTACTTTAATCAGGCAACCAGTTAGCCAACACGGCCCGTGTTGACTAAAGCACTTCATCTTCCTATTATTGTGTTGGACTTGGGAGTATTTAAGATGTGTTTTGGACCAGAGAAGAATTACACGATTAAGATTGGAGAGATCAATGTGACTGGGGCATGGAAAATTTTTCATGAGCAGAAGCACTTGAAGATCAAAGAATGTTATTATCTTGTAATGTCTAGTTTTTGCTTTGTATTTTCTTTGATTAATATGAGTAGCTAAACCCCTTAATGCTAGGGTGTGTCCCTGATATGAATCTGTAATGAGTCTGATATTATTATTGTAATAAAATTTCCTTTGTTTTCATAACTGATTTGATCTCTAGCTATTCTTAATGCTTGCCCTGTCTGACTTACAGGTTTTTGCTTTGCTTTTTATGATTTTCTAGTAGATATCACCTAGGACAAGAGATACCCTTTAGGAACTGGAATATTCTTGATATTTGATTTCTTAATATCATTTATAGTTCTCTATGGACATAGGAATTAGGGTGGATGATTAAAGGTTTTCTCACAAAGTACTTCGGAGTAAACAATCTGAATAATCAATAGTGATTTAGTTACAATAAGTTGATACAATGTTAATTCAGAGTTGTTACTGAGTCGGATCACACACTTTCCCTAGCATGTTACTCATATTTGTTTAAACCAATTTAGAGTAACAAATATTAAGAGGGTACCAAGAGAAAGAATCGGTAGTGAATTTGTTACAATAAGTTTTTAAAGGGAAATAATGGTATGACACGGCCATCCGTGTCACCTGACACGACCTGTGTCAAGAGGGTACATAGAGAAATAAAACTGAGTGTTAGACAGTAGATTGACACTGCCCTTGTTAGCAGGTCTGCAAGAGGGAGTACTTTAAACAGGCAACCAGAGAGCCAAAACGGCCCGTGTTGGCAGAAGCGCTTCATCTTCCTATTACTGTGTTGGACTTGGGAGCATTTAAGATGTGTTTTACGCCATAGAAGAATTACACGATCAAGATTGGATAGATCTAGGTGACTGGGGCATTGAAGATTTTCATGAGCAGCAGCACTTGAAGATCAAAGTATCCTATTATCTTGTAATGTTTAGTTTTTGCTTTGTATTTTCTTTGAGTAATATGAGTAGCTAAACCCATTAATGCTAGGAGGTGTCCCTGATTTGAATCTGTAATGACTCTAATATTAGTATTGCAATAACATTTCCTTTGTTTTCATAACTGATTTGATCTCTAGCTATTCTTAATGCTTGCCCTGTCACACTTACAGGTGTTTGCTTTGCTTTTTATGATTTTCTAGTAGATATCACCTAGGACTAGAGATACCCTATAGGAACTGGAACATTCTTGATATTTGATTTCTTAATTTCATTTATAGTTCTCTATGGACATAGGAATTAGGGTGGATGATTAAAGGTTTTCTCACTAAGTACTTAGGAGTAAACAATCTAAAGAATCAATAGTGATTTAGTTACAATAAGTTGATATAGTGTAAATTCAGAGTTGTTACTTAGTCAGATCACACATTTTCCCTAGCATGTTACTCATATTTGTTTAAACCAATTTAGATTAACAAATATTAAGAGGGTACCAAGAGAAAAAATCAGTAGTGAATTTTGTTACAATAAGTTTTTGAAGGGAAACAATGGTCTGACACGGCCACTCGTGTCACCTGACACGACCTGTGTCAAGAGGGTACATAGAGAAATAAAACTGAGTGTTAGACAGTGGATTGACACTGCCCTTGTCAGCAGGTCTGGAAGAGGAAGTACTTTAATCAGGCAACCAGATAGCCAAAACGGCCCGTGTGGGCTGAAGTGCTTCATCTTCCTATTACTGTGTTAGACTTGGGAGTATTTAAGATGTGTTTTACGCCAGAGAAGAATTACAGGATTAAGATTGGATAGATCAACGTGACTGGGGCATTGAAGATTTTCATGAGCGGCAACACTTGAAGATCAAAGAATCCTATTATCTTGTAATGTCTAGTTTTTGCTTTGTATTTTCTTTGAGTAATATGAGTAGCTAAACCCCTTAATGCTAGTAGGTGTCCCTGATTTGAATCTCTAATGACTCTGATATTAGTATTGCAATAACATTTCCTTTGTTTTCATAACTGATTTGATCTCTATCTATTCTTAATGCTTGCCCTGTCAGACTTACAGGTTTTTGCTTTGCTTTTTATGATTTTCTTGTAGATAACACCTAGGACTAGAGATTTCCTATAGGAACTGGAAAATTCTTAATAATTAATTGCTTATTTTAATTTATAATTCTTTATGGACATAGGAATTAGGGTGGATGATTAAAGGTTTTCTTCCTAAGGACTTAGGAGTAAACAATTTAAAGAATCGGTAGTGATTTAGTTACAATAAGTTGTTGCATTGTTAATTCAGAGTTGTTACTGAGTCAGATCAATCACTTTCCCTAGCATGTTACTCATATTTGTTTAAACCAATTATGAGTAACAAATATTAAGAGGGTACCAAGAGAAAGAATCGGTAGTTATTTTGTTACAATAAGTTTTTAAAGGGAAAAAATGGTATGACACGGCCACCCGTGTCACCTGACACGACTTGTGTCAAGAGGGTACATCGAGAAATAAAACTGAATGTTAGATAGTGGATTGACATTGCCCTTGTTAGCAGGTCTGGAAGAGGGAGTACTTTAATTAGGCAACCAGAAAGCCAAAACAGCCCATGTTGGCTGAAGCGCTTCATCTTCCTATTAATGTGTTGGACTTGGGAGTATTTAAGATGTGTTTTACGCCAGAGAAGAATTACACGATTAAGATTGGATAGATCAAGGTGACTGGGGCATTGAAGATTTTCATGAGCGGCAGCACTTGAATATCAAAGAATCGTTTTATCTTGTAATGTCTAGTTTTTGCTTTGTAACTTATTTGAGTAATATGAGTAGCTTAACCCCCTTAATGCTAGGAGGTTTCCCTGATTTGAATCTGTAATGACTCTGATATTAGTATTGCAATAACGTTTCCTTTATTTTCATAACTGATTTGATTTCTAGATATTCTTAATGCTTGCTCTGTCAGACTTACAGGTGTTTGCTTTGCTTTTTATGATTTTCTAGTAGATATCACCTAGGACTAGAGATAACCTATAGGAACTGGAATATTCTTGATACTTGATTTATTAATTTCATTTATAGTCCTCTATGGACATATTAATTAGGGTGGATGATTAAAGGTTTTCTCACTAAGTACTTAGGAGTAAACAATCTAAAGAATCGGTAGTGATTTAGTTACAATAAGTTGATATAGTGTTAATTCCGATTTGTTACTGAGTCGGATCACACACTTTTCGTAGCATGTTACTCATATTTGTTTAAACCAATTTAGAGTAACAAATATTAAGAGGGTACCAAGAGAAAGAATTAGTAGTGATTTTGTTACAATAAGTTTTTAAAGGGAAACAATGGTCTGACACGGCCACTCGTGTCACCTGACACGACATGTGTCAAGAGGGTACACAGAGAAATAAAACTGAGTGTTAGACAGTGGATTGACAATGCCCTTATCAGCAGGTCTGGAAGAGGAAGTACTTCAATCAAGCAACCAGATAGACAAAACAATCCGTGTTGGCTGAAGCGCTTCATCTTCCTATTATTGTGTTGGACTTGGGAGTATTTAAGATGTGTTTTATGCCAGAGAAGAATTACAGGATTAAGATTGGATACATCAACGTGAATGGGGCATTAAAGATTTTCATGAGCAGCATCACTTGAAGATCAAAGAATCCTATAATCTTGTAATGTCTAGTTTTTGCTTTGTATTTTCTTTTAGTAATATGAGTAGCTAAACCCCTTAATTCTAGGAGGTGTCCCTGATTTGAATCTGTAATGACTCTGATATTAGTATTGCAATAACATTTCCTTTGTTTTCATAACTGATTTGATCTCTATCTATTCTTAATGCTTGCCCTGTCTGTTTTAAGGTTTTTGCTTTGCTTTTTATGATTTTCTAGTAGATATCACCTAGGACTAGAGATACCCTATAGGAACTGGAATATTCTTGATGTTTGATTTCTTAATTTCATTTATAGTTCTCTATGGACATAGGAATTAGGGTGGATGATTAAAGGTTTTCTCACTAAGTACTTAGGAGTAAACAATCTAAATAATCAGTCGTGATTTAGTTACAATAAGTTGATACAATGTTAATTCAGAGTTGTTACTGAGTCGGATCACACACTTTCCCTAGCATGTTACTCATATTTGTTTAAACCAATTTAGAGTAACAAATATTAAGAGGGTACCAAGAGAAAGAATCAGTAGTGATTTTCTTACAATAAGTTTTTAAAGGGAAACAATGGTATGACACGGCCACCCGTGTCACCTGACACGACCTGTGTCAAGAGGGTATATAGAGAAATAAAACATAGTGTTAGACAGTGGGTTGACACTGCCCTTGTTAGAAGGTCTGGAAGAGGGAGTACTTTAAACAGGCAACCAGAGAGCCAAAACGGCCTGTGTTGGCTGAAGCGCTTCATCTTCCTATTACTGTGTTGGACTTGGGTGCATTTAAGATGTGTTTTACGCCATAGAAGAATTACACGATTAAGATTTGTAAGAGCACAGATTGTGTCTCAGTAATATCTCTATGTTTTGATGATAACATTAATGATAATTTGTATACAAGAATTATACTCTCTAAATTTGTTCTAAACTGTTTTCTACAGGCACAAAAGATTTTAATCTTAAAGAGCAAATTTGATGTGAACAATGAATTCTGAATGGCTCAAGAGCATCTGAAGATTAGAAGAATCTGAAGTATAAGAGCTTAGTTATCAAGATTCTGAAGATACAACACGCTGCTTGTATTATCAAGAATCTGAATAAGAGAAGACTCTGAGTGAAGAGACTCTGAATGAGAGAAGACTCTGATCTGAGTGAAGACTCTGATCTAAGAGCATGTTACGCTTCAAGCACACAGCTGCACCAGACTCTGATTCATCAACATCTGAAGAACATATTAGGCTCTGAAGTTTCCAGAAGGTTCTGAAGACTGAAGACTCTGATATTGATTGTTGATCTGAATTATTTGAAGAAGAATATTTTAATATATCCGTTGGAATATGCCAGCAAATCTTTCCTTAATTGGGATAGACAAAATTCTCTGCAAAGAAGATTATTCCTCTGGTACATTCCTGATATAGTTAAATCACAGCTCAGCAGACAATTGCTACACCCACATTTTGTGCGCCGTCTCTCTGCTGTAATAGTACAAAGGACAGTACTATTTTGATATTGGAAATATTTTCTCTAACGGTAAAATATTCTCTCCAATATTCAAGTGGCTATATAAAGGACATCATAGCTCATTCTTCAAGTGCCGATTTACAACAATATTGACAAGAACTCTCTCACGCTAAAAGCTTTCATATTCTTCACTGTTCATACATTGTTCTAAACTTAGAGAAATAACACAGTTGTGTTTATAGCTTTCATAGAAGCAATTCTTACTCTTTCATTGTATTACATTTATTTGTAAAGAAAGTTTTCCTTAAGAGGATCTAGGTTAGATCAGTAGCTCTTAAGAAGACTAAGAACAGTTGTTCTTAGGTGTGCTATTTGTAATCAGTTGATTTGAATAGTGGATTAAGTCCTTGTTGAGAAAGGCAAATCACTCTTGAAAAGGGTGGACTGGAGTAGTTGAGTTCAACGAACCAGGATAAAAATACTTGTGTTTTTAACTTTGATTATTTTCTGTCATACTTATTCAACCCCCCCTTCTAAGTATTTTCTCACCTTCAGTTGGCATCAGAGCTCCGGTTCTGAGTGTGCATTCGCTTAACCGTGACAGATAAAGATCCAGTGAGAAAAATACTCTGTTATTTATTTGGTTGCTAATATGGGTGATATTCCTACATCAAGCAACAAATATGAAGGAGACAGAATCAGCACCAAACCTCCAATGTTTGATGGAGAAAAATTTGATTATTGGAAGGATAGACTTGAAAGTTTTTTCTTGGGGTATGATGCTGATCTCTGGGATTTAGTCATTGATGGGTATGAACATCCTACTAAGGATGGCAAAAAGATTGATAGAAAATCAATGACTGAGGAGCAGAAGAAAGAATTCAAGAATCATCACAAAGCCAGAACCATACTTCTGAATGCAATCTCGCATACAGAGTATGAGAAAATTACCAACAGAGAAACTGCTCATGATATGTTTGAGTCTCTCAAAATGACTCATGAGGGAAATTCTCAGGTGAAAGAAACAAAGGCTCTGGCGCTGATACAGAAGTATGAAGCGTTCAAAATGGAAGAATCTGAGAACATTGAGACTATGTTTTCCAGATTTCAGATTCTAACAGCTGGGTTGAAAGTTCTGGACAAGGGCTACTCAACATCTGATCATGTCAAGAAGATCATCAGAAGTCTTCCTACCAAATGGAGACCTATGGTGACTGCATTGAAGCTGGCCAAGGATCTGAACAAAATCTCATTAGAAGAACTCATCAGTTCTTTGAGAAGTCATGAGATTGAGCTGGAGGAAGATGAACCCCAGAAGAAAGATAAAGGTAAATCCTTAGCTTTTAAATCTAACAAATCTGTTAAAGCCTTGCAGGTTAATGAAGAAAGCTCTGAGGAATCTTCTTCTGAAGAAGAAGATGAACTATCAATGCTGTCCAGAAGGATCAACAAACTCTGGAAGCACAAAGGGAAGAAGTTCAACAACTTCAGAAGATCTGATCAAAAGAAAGAATCTTCTGGACACAGAAGATCTGGCAAGAAAGAGATAACTTGTTTTGAATGTAAAGAACCTGGACACTACAAGAGTGAATGTCCCAAACTTCAAAAGGAAAAACCCAAAAGGAAGCTTGACAAAAAGAAAAAGGTTCTGATGGCTACATGGGATGACTCAGATGAATCTGAATCATCTTCTGAATCTGAGGAAGAATGTGCAAATGTTGCGCTGATGGCCAACACAGATGATCAAGATGAAGGAACGTCATCATCTGAATCTGAGTCAGAATCAGACTCTGACTCTGAAGAGGTATTTTCTGAACTCTCCAGAGCTGAACTTGTTGAAAGTTTATCTGACATGATGGAAAGCTACAGCAAGATTAAACTCAAATACAAGAAGCTGAAAAGCAATCTTGAATCTGAGATTAATCTTCTGAGAACAGAACTTGTTGAGCAGAAAGAGATAAATTTAAAACTCAAAAATGATTTAGAAACAACTCAACAAGAATCTGATACTGAAACAGAGTCCAGTGAAAATATTTTAGAAAAATATGACTCCAGTTTTAGAAGATTTCTCACTAAAAGCATAGACAGAAGCAAAATGGCTTCTATGATCTATGGTGTTAGTGGGAACAACAGAAGAGGCATTGGATGTGAATCCTCCTCTGGAAGCAATCCAAAGTCTGTTGATAAACTCTTCATCAAGAAGACTCCTCTGTATTCTCATTTCAAGTTTGGTCATCTGAATGATATTAAACATACAAGCTCTGAAAAGAGTACTTATGTGTTTAAGCCAAGGGTTAGCCAGAATAAACACTATGTTGAAAAACAGAAGTTTAGGCAAAACCGCAGAACATCTAACCCCAAAGGACCCAAAAAGATCTGGGTACCTAAAAGCAAAATAATACCTGTTGCAGATATCCTTAGCAGCAAAATCCAGACACCAATCATGGTACCTGGACTCTGGATGCTCGCGACATATGACGGGCGAAAGGTCTATGTTCCAAAGCCTGGAACTTAGATCTGGAGGGGACGTGAAATTTGGAGGGAACCAGAGGGGCAAGATCATTGGCTCTGGTACGATAGGTAATGGTATCCTACCCTCTATTTCTAATGTTCTGTTAGTTGAAGGATTGAAACATAATCTATTGTCCATAAGCCAATTAAGTGACAATGGTTATGATATCATCTTTAATCAAAAATGTTGCAAAGCTGTTTGTCAAAAGAATGGCTCAACCTTATTCAGTGGAAAGAGGAAAAACAACATTTACAAAATTAACCTTTCAGAACTTAAAGTTCAAAATGTAAAATGCCTTTTATCTGTGAATGATGAGCAATGGGTCTGGCATAGAAGATTGGGACATATTAATATGAGACGTATATCTCAGATTAATAAACTCAATCTGGTCAGAGGACTCCCTAATCTGAAGTTCAATTCAGATGCTCTGTGTGGCGCATGTCAAAAGGGTAAATTTTCAAAATCCCATTTTAAACCAAAAAATGTTGTTTCCACCTCTAGACCATTGGAATTACTTCACATTGATCTGTTTGGACCAGTGAAAACTGCATCCATCAGAGGCAAGAAGTATGGGTTAGTCATTGTAGATGACTACAGCAGATGGACATGGGTAAAGTTTCTAAAACACAAGGATGAGTCTCATTCTGTGTTCATTGACTTCTGCAATCAAGTCCAGACTGAAAAAGAATGCAAAATTATTAAAGTCAGAAGTGATCATGGTGGCGAATTTGAAAACAAATATTTTGAAAAATATTTTTCTGAAAAGGGAATTGCACATGATTTCTCCTGTCCTAGAACTCCACAACAAAATGGAGTTGTAGAGAGGAAAAATAGAACATTGCAAGAAATGGCCAGAACCATGATCAACGAGACAAATCTGGCAAAACATTTTTGGGCAGAAGCAATAAATACAGCATGTTATATTCAGAACAGAGTGTCTGTAAGACCTCTTCTGGAAAAGACTCCCTATGAATTGTGGAGAAACAGAAAGCCCAACATTGCTTATTTTCATCCATTTGGATGTATTTGTTATATGCTTAACACTAAAGATCATCTAAACAAGTTTGATTCCAAAGCACAGAAGTGTTTCATGCTTGGTTATTCTGAACACTCTAAAGGCTACAGAGTATTCAATACTGAAACACAGATTGTGGAAGAATCTATTCATGTTAGATTTGATGATAAGCTTGGCTCTGAAAAGCCAAAGCAAGTTGAAAGTTTTGCAGATAGAGAAGTTATTCTCACAGACTCTGAAGGCTCAGAGGCAAACAAGACTAAAGACAAAGACTCTGAAGAAAATCCAGATGCTACACCTTTAACTTCCCAACTTGACAATCTGCATATTTCTGAAAGACCAACAGTCAGAGGATCTTCTTCCAGAATGAAAGCTTCTCATCCAGAGGATGTGATAATTGGAAAGAAAGATGATCCAATAAGGACAAGAGCATTTCTCAGAACTTCTGAATCTTCCTTCTGTGGCTTAGTGTCAATTATAGAACCTTCATCTGTTGATGAGGCTCTGGAAGATAATGAATGGATTTTAGCTATGCAAGAGGAGCTGAATCAATTCACAAGGAATGAAGTCTGGGATCTGGTTCCAAGACCTAAAGGCTTCAATGTTATTGGAACAAAATGGGTTTTCAGAAATAAACTGAATGAAAAAGGAGAAGTTGAAAGGAACAAAGCAAGACTGGTTGCTCAAGGCTACAGTCAACAAGAAGGCATAGACTACACAGAAACATATGCTCCTGTTGCAAGGTTAGAGTCTATACGCTTGCTTATTTCATTTGCTGCACAACATAACATCACTCTTTATCAGATGGATGTTAAAAGTGCTTTTCTTAATGGAATTATAGAAGAGGAAGTGTATGTCCACCAACCTCCTGGTTTTGAAAATGAAAATTTTCCAGATCATGTTTACAAACTAAAAAAATCTCTTTATGGACTAAAACAAGCTCCCAGAGCTTGGTATGAGAGGCTGAGTAATTTTCTTCTGAAGAAGGATTTCATCAGAGGAAAAGTGGATACCACACTATTTTGTAAAACCATTAAGAAAGATTTGTTGATTTGTCAAATTTATGTAGATGATATTATTTTTGGATCAACAAATATTATGCTTGGAAAGGAGTTTGCTAAATGTATGCAGGAAGAATTTGAGATGAGCATGATGGGAGAACTGAAATTCTTTCTGGGAATCCAAGTAAATCAGACTCCAGAGTGCACCTACATACATCAGACGAAGTATGTTAAAGAGCTTCTGAAGAAGTTTAACATGCTGGATAGCAAAATGGCAAAGACTCCAATGCATCCTACAAGCACTCTAGGTAAGGAAGAGGTAAGTAAGAAGGTAGATCAGAAACTCTACAGAGGTATGATAGGATCTCTTCTTTATTTGACTGCTTCTAGACCAGACATTCTGTTTAGTGTTTGTTTATGTGCTAGATTCCAATCAGATCCTAGAGAATCACACTTAACTGCTGTTAAGAGGATTCTAAGGTATCTGAAAGGTACTGCTAATGTTGGTTTGTGTTACAGAAGATCTGACAAATATTCACTAGTTGGATTCTGTGATGCTGACTATGCTGGAGATAGAGTTGAGCGCAAAAGTACTTCTGGAAGCTGTCAGTTTCTTGGAAGTCATCTGATCTCATGGTACAGCAAGAAGCAACCAACAATTGCACTATCAACCACAGAGGCAGAATACATTGCTGCTGCTGGGTGTTCCACTCAGATGCTCTGGATGAAGAGTCAACTAGAAGATTATCAAATCTATGAGAGTAATCTTTCTATCTTCTGTGACAATACTTCAGCTATATGTTTATCCAAAAATCCAATTTTACACTCTAAGGCTAAACATATAGAGATTAAACATCACTTCATCAGAGACTATGTTCAGAAGGGTGTAATAAATTTAGCCTTTGTTGATACAGATCATCAATGGGCAGATATTTTCACAAAACCCCTTGCTGAAGATAGGTTTAAGTTTATTCTGAAAAATATTTGTATGGATTTTTGTCCAGAGTAATATTTCTCAGAGTCTACTTCTCAGATGCTAAGTGTTTAACACTCTGAAGTATTTCATCTGTTTTGCTTATTTAATTTATCTGTGATTTATTTTTTGTGAAACTCTGTACTGACCATCTCAGAGGATCTGAAAGTTGAAAACGTTTCATTTCTTAAGAGTTACAGAATCACATGCAAAGCAAACACGTGTCACTCAGAATCTGAAAAGATGGAGTACACCTACTGACTATGACGTTTAAGGTATTGCTTTGAAAATCTCAATCTGTCTTGATTTTCCCCCCAAATGTCATATCATAATTAAAAATGATTACTTTTCATTAAATGCAAACGTGCGTATGTGTCCTATGTATGTCTGTTGTGTTTCCCATGCGTGTTTTATTTTTCTATATAAACCACTCTCACAACACATTCACACTTTTCACATTCTCAACACATATGCGCTTTTGTCTGTTGTTCTCTCTCTTCTCAAACCCTAAACGAACCCAGAAACCGTCATCTCCTTCTTCTTCATCAACAATGGCATCCACATCAAAAGCAGTTACTACCAAAGATTCTACCACTATCATTGAACCAGTACGCACTCTTCTGACTCCTGTTGATTCTCTAGAAGTGTTATGTGAAAGTTTCGTGGATTTGGAAGACCTTGCTGATAATGGGTTTGATCTGGTTCCTTCAATCAAAGCACAAGGCTGGGATGGTTACTTTGATAGGCTGATGGGTCCTGTGTATCCAAAGTTAGTGAAGGAGTTTTGGATCCATGCATTCGCTACTCCAAAGTTCGTTCATTCTTCTGTGCTGGGTAAGAAGATTGTTATCACTGAAAATCTGATCAGGAAACTCATAGGTTTCACAGCAACTGATGGAGTAACCTCTCTGTCTTCTGCGCGTGAAGACCTGAAGGATGTTTGTCAAGAAATCTGCACTACTGGTGAACCTTGTAAGAAGGTTAAGTTTTTGAAACCCACTTACAAGATTTGGGCTAAGATTTTCTTGAACACCATTTTTCACAGACCCTCCTCAAACTCATCTGACTATGTTAATGCTGAACAACTTTACTTCATGTACTGTTTGCATCAAAACATTCAGATTGATCTTCCTTATCTGTTGTTCAATCATCTGGTATCTCATGTCAAGGAAACAAGGGAAACAGCAAGAGATAAAACTGGAAAAGTCAGATCATGGATTCCTATGGGAAGACTGATTTCAGATATTCTGGTAGAAAACCAACTTGTGGCGCATCTGCAAGAGGCTGGGCTGACAGAAGATCTGAACTTTATCATTGGCTCTGAGATAAATGGCTTAACTCTGAGAAGGATGAAATTGGTTGAAGATTTATCTGAGAAACCAAGGAAAACTAACTCTGAAGAAGTTAGGGGGAGAAGGATTCCTGTTGAGGACTTTCCTCTATTTACCTCAGATGAACCCAGAGAGCTAATAGCTGAGTATGTTGCTTGCTGCATCAGAGATGGTGTTGAGATCCCTGCAAATCTTGTGCAGAAGGAAGGCCAAGTTCTTCCTGATCAGACAAGGGAAAGAAGACGCAAGAGAAAAGCTGATAAAGAAGGTCATCAGAAGAAAAGAAAGCATTCAGATGCTGAGAAGAAGAAGAAAAGAAAGAAGCTGAAGAAGGTTCAACAAAATCCTCCTGCAGCAACTTTTGAAGAGATAAGAGATACTCTGAAACAGGTATTTAACACTGATTCTAATCCTGTTCATCATTCTGCTACCACACCATCTGACTCACCCCTCATATTTAAAAGATCTAGACCATCTGAGACTCATACACCACAACCAACAATCATTCAAACACCACAATCCAAACAAACTCAACAAACAACACCACAACCTCAAAACCCCATCCCAGAATCTACAATTCCAGAGGATGTTCACCCTGAACACTCTGACCAACCTGAAAATCCCATTGATCCTAATGAGATTTTAGATATCACACCCTTAAACCGTTCTATCATTTTATCTTCAACTTCTGAAAAATCTAACCAATCTGATACATCATCTGATGATGAATCATCTGGTTTCATTAATGAATGCTTGAATGATCTCAAACAACCTCGTACTGAGAGTGTTTGGAAACAACTTTTTAAATCTCCCACTTCTGAACATCCACCCTCTCCACAAAATTCCCCCACTCAAACTCTCAATCCACAACATCTTGAAATCCAATCCACTCCACAACCAACATCTGAACCACAACCAACATCTGAACCACAACCAACATCTGAACCACAACCATCATCTGAACCAACCAACCAACAAACTTCTGGACCACAAATTAACCAACAAACATCTGAACCTCAAACATCTGAACATCCATCTCCACAACCTCAACCTTCTAAACAAACACCACAAACACAACCAACCCAACCCAAAATCCCTGATGAAGCAGAATTGGGATCAAGTGTTTATACTATGTTAAGAAATTTTGACAAGGATAATGTCTCAGACTTTGCTGACATTATGGATGTGTGCATGACCACTATGGATAAAGAGGCTGCTAATGCTGTCTGGAAGAAATATCTTTACAGACTGAATAGGGAGGCTTTGAAAATCAGGACTCAATGTCTTAGATTATCAAAAGTAAGGTTTGCTGCTTATCAGAAAAGGATTAAGAAAAACCCTCCTCCTATTCTTCTTCTAGAAGCTCCTCCACCTCCAGAAATTCCTGCACCCAATGTCACTCAGATTGTTTCAGAATCCACTGTTCCAGAATCTTCTATTTCAGTATCTACAGATCTTCAGAAGGATGTCAAGGAATTAAAGGACTTCATGGTTGATCAAAAGAAGACAAATGAAGAAATGAAAACTTGGATGGCTAAGCAAGATGAGAATTCAGAGAGGATTACAGCACTGCTGCAACTCATCGCTTCTCAACAAGCCTCATCTGCCAAACCTTCTTAATGTTTTTGCACAAGTTTTTCATGCTTTGTTTTGTTTTTGATTGTCTTCTGATATGTTTTGTTTGCTTCTATCTGAATCTGGATGTTATCTTAATGAAAATGATCTTTTGCTTATCTGGATATGTGTTTCTTCTGCATCTTTACTGTCTTTTAAAAATCTTTTTGATTATGACAAAAAGGGGGAGAAACAAAATAGAATCCGATTGTTCAAATCTATAAGCAATTATCTGAACTAAGTCAGACATGTTACTAACATTCTTTGAATCTAATCAGAATCTGACAAATTTATCTAACCAGACTCTGACAAATTTCATTGAAGTTTTTCCTGAGATCTATCTTTTCAGAACCTGATCAAAAATAGCTAAATCTGAGTAAACCAGACTCTGATATCTAACCTTGAGTACTATGATCTGAAAGATAACTCAAGACAGGAAATGGCAAGATAAACAACCAAGTGTTCTGAAGTTGTTCATCTGGCATCAAGCTTTAATATGACATCAAGCTTTGGCATCAAGCTTTGACTCTAGAAGTCAAACATATATCAACCAGGATTTGTCAACCAGGCTTCAATCAGGATGTTAATCAGGCTCTGAACCCAAAATGCAATCAGGCTCTGAATCTGAAATGAAATCAGGCTCTGAATCTGAAATATACTCAACCAGAAAGGGAAGTATCTAATTCCATTAGAGTATTCATTTCAGGGGGAGATTGTTAATCTCAGGGGGAGTAATTTTAATTCATTTTTATTGAACAAATTGCTCATGTTTTGTCATCATCAAAAAGGGGGAGATTGTAAGAGCACAGATTGTGTCTCAGTAATATCTCTATGTTTTGATGATAACATTAATGATAATTTGTATACAAGAATTATACTCTCTAAATTTGTTCTAAACTGTTTTCTACAGGCACAAAAGATTTTAATCTTAAAGAGCAAATTTGATGTGAACAATGAATTCTGAATGGCTCAAGAGCATCTGAAGATTAGAAGAATCTGAAGTATAAGAGCTTAGTTATCAAGATTCTGAAGATACAACACGCTGCTTGTATTATCAAGAATCTGAATAAGAGAAGACTCTGAGTGAAGAGACTCTGAATGAGAGAAGACTCTGATCTGAGTGAAGACTCTGATCTAAGAGCATGTTACGCTTCAAGCACACAGCTGCACCAGACTCTGATTCATCAACATCTGAAGAACATATTAGGCTCTGAAGTTTCCAGAAGGTTCTGAAGACTGAAGACTCTGATATTGATTGTTGATCTGAATTATTTGAAGAAGAATATTTTAATATATCCGTTGGAATATGCCAGCAAATCTTTCCTTAATTGGGATAGACAAAATTCTCTGCAAAGAAGATTATTCCTCTGGTACATTCCTGATATAGTTAAATCACAGCTCAGCAGACAATTGCTACACCCACATTTTGTGCGCCGTCTCTCTGCTGTAATAGTACAAAGGACAGTACTATTTTGATATTGGAAATATTTTCTCTAACGGTAAAATATTCTCTCCAATATTCAAGTGGCTATATAAAGGACATCATAGCTCATTCTTCAAGTGCCGATTTACAACAATATTGACAAGAACTCTCTCACGCTAAAAGCTTTCATATTCTTCACTGTTCATACATTGTTCTAAACTTAGAGAAATAACACAGTTGTGTTTATAGCTTTCATAGAAGCAATTCTTACTCTTTCATTGTATTACATTTATTTGTAAAGAAAGTTTTCCTTAAGAGGATCTAGGTTAGATCAGTAGCTCTTAAGAAGACTAAGAACATTTGTTCTTAGGTGTGCTATTTGTAATCAGTTGATTTGAATAGTGGATTAAGTCCTTGTTGAGAAAGGCAAATCACTCTTGAAAAGGGTGGACTGGAGTAGTTGAGTTCAACGAACCAGGATAAAAATACTTGTGTTTTTAACTTTGATTATTTTCTGTCATACTTATTCAACCCCCCCTTCTAAGTATTTTCTCACCTTCAAGATTGGATAGATCTAGGTAACTGGGGCATTGAAGATTTTCATGAGCGGTAGCACTTGAAGATCAAAGAATCCTATTATCTTGTAATGTCTAGTTTTTGCTTTGTATTTTCTTTGAGTAATATGAGTAGCTAAACCCCTTAATTCTAGGAGGTGTCCCTGATTTGAATCTGTAATGACTCTGATATTAGTATTGCAATAACATTTCCTTTGTTTTCAAAACTGATTTGATCTCTAGCTATTCTCAATGCTTGCCCTGTCACACTTACAAGTGTTTGCTTTGCTTTTTATGATTTTCTAGTAGATATCACCTAGGACTAGAGATACCCTATAGGAACTGGAACATTCTTGATATTTGATTTCTTAATTTTATTTATAGTTCTCTATGGACATAGGAATTAGGGTGGATGATTAATGGTTTTCTCACTAAGTACTTAGGAGGAAACAATCTAAAGAATCGATAGTGATTTAGTTACAATAAGTTGATATAGTGTTAATTCAAAGTTGTTACTGAGTCGGATCACACATTTTTCCTAGCATGTTACTCACATTTGTTTAAACCAATTTAGAGTAACAAATATTAAGAGGGTACCAAGAGAAAGAATTAGTAGTGATTTTGTTACAATAAGTTTTTGAAGGGAAATAATAATCTGACACGACCACTCGTGTCACCTGACACGACCTGTGTCAAGGGGGCACATAGAGAAACAAAACTGAATGTTAGACAGTGGATTGACACTGCCCTTGTCAGCAGGTCTGGAAGAGGAAGTACTTTAATCAGGCAACCAAATAGCCAAAACAGCCCGTGTGGGCTGAAGCGCTTCATCATCCTATTACTGTGTTAGACTTGGGAGTATTTAATATGTGTTTTACGCTAGAGAAGAATTACAGGATTAAGATTGGATAGATCAACGTGACTGGGGCATTGAAGATTTTCATGAGCGGCAGCACTTGAAGATCAAAGAATCCTATTATCTTGTAATGTCTAGTTTTTGCTTTGTATTTTCTTTGAGTAATATGAGTAGCTAAACCCCTTAACGCTAGGATGTGTCCCTTATTTGAATCTGTAATGACTCTGATATTAGTATTGCAATAACATTTCCTTTGTTTTCATAACTGATTTGATCTCTATCTATTCTTAATGCTTGCCCTATCGGACTTACAGGTTTTTGCTTTTCTTTTTTATGATTTTCTAGTAGATATCACCTAGGACTAGAGATACCCTATAGGAACTGGAACATTCTTGATATTTGATTTCTTAATTTCATTTATAGTTCTCTATGGACATAGGAATTAGGGTGGATGATTAAAGGTTTTCTCACAAAGTACTTAGGAGTAAGCAATCTAAAGAATCGATAGTGATTTAGTTACAATAAGTTGTTATAGTGTTAATTCAAAGTTGTTACTTAGCTGGATCACACACTTTCCCTAGCATGTTACTCATATTTGTTTAAACCAATTTAGAGTAACAAATATTAAGAGGGTACCATGAGAAATAATCGGTAGTGATTTTGTTACAATAAGTTTTTGAAGGGAAACAATGGTCTGCAAGGCCACCTGTGTCTCCTGACACGACCTGTGACAAGAGGGTACATAGAGAAATAAAAGTGAGTGTTAGACAGTGGATTGACACGGCCCTGTCAGCTGGTCTGGAAGAGGGAGTACTTTAATCAGGCAACCAAGGAGCCAACACGACCCATGTTGGCTGAAGCGCTTCATCTTCCTATTACTGTGTTGGACTTGGGAGTATTTAAGATGTGTTTTATGCCAGAGAAGAATTACAGGATTAAGATTCGATAGATCAACGTGAATGGGGCATTGAAGATTTTCATGAGCTGCAACACTTGAAGATCAAAGAATCCTATTATCTTGTAATGTCTAGTTTTTGCATTGTATTTATTTTATTAATATGAGTAGCTAAACCCATTAATGCTTGGAGGTGTCCCTGATTTGAATCTGTAATGACTCTGATATTAGTATTGCAATAACATTTCCTTTGTTTTCATAACCGATTTGATATATATCTATTCTTAATGCTTGCCCTGTCGGACTTACAGGTTTTTGCTTTTCTTTTTTATGATTTTCTAGTAGATATCACCTAGGACTAGAGATACCCTATAGAAACTGGAATATTCTTGATATTTGATTTCTTAATTTCTTTTATAGTTCTCTATGGACATATGAATTAGGGTGGATGATTAAAGGTTTTCTCACTAAGTACTTAGGAGTAAACAATCTAAAGAATCGGTAGTGATTTAGTTATAATAAGTTGATATAGTGTTAATTCCAAGTTGTTACTGAGTCAGATCACACACCTTTCCTAGCATGTTACTCATATTTGTTTAAACCAATTTAGAGTAACAAATATTAAGAGGGTACCAAGAGAAAGAATTAGTAGTGATTTTGTTACAATAAGTTTTTGAAGGGAAACAATGGTCTGACACGGCCACTCGTGTCACCTGACACGACCTCTGTCAAGAGGGTACATAGAGAAATAAAACTGAGTGTTAGACAGTGGATTGACAATGCCCTTGTCAGCAGGTCTGGAAGAGGAAGTACTTTAATCAGGCAACCAAATAGCCAAAACGGCCCGTGTTGGCTGAAGTGATTCATCTTCCTATTACTGTGTTGGACTTGGGAGTATTTAAGATGTGTTTTATGCCAGAGAAGAATTACAGGATTAAGATTGGATAGATCAACGTGAATGGGGCATTGAATATTTTCATGAGCGGCAACACTTGAAGATCAGAGAATCCTATTATCTTGTAATGTCTAGTTTTTGCTTTGTATTTCTTTTAGTAATATGAGTAGCTAAACCCATTAATGCTAGGAGGTGTCCCTGATTTGAATCTGTAATGACTCTGATATTAGTATTGCAATAACATTTCCTTTGTTTTAATAACCGATTTGATCTATATCTATTCTTAATGCTTGCCCTGTCGGACTTACAGGTTTTTGCTTTTCTTTTTATGATTTTCTTGTAGATATCACCTAGGACTAGAGATACCCTATTGGAACTGGAATATTCTTGATATTTGATTTCTTAATTTCATTTATAGTTCTCTATGGACATATGAATTAGGGTGGATGATTAAAGGTTTTCTCACTAAGTACTTAGGAGTAAACAATCTAAAGAATCGGTAGTGATTTAGTTACAATAAGTTGATACAGTGTTAATTCGAAGTTGTTACTGAGTCGGATCACACGCTTTCCCTAGCATGTTACTCATATTTGTTTAAACCAATTTAGAGTAACAAATATTAAGAGGGTACCAAGAGAAAGAATCGGTAGTGATTTTGTTAGAATAAGTTTTTAAAGGGAAACAATGGTATGACACGGCCACCCGTGTCACCTGACACGACCTGTGTCAAGAGGGTACATAGAGAAATAAAACTGAGTGTTTGACAGTGGATTGACACTGCCCTTGTTAGCAGGTATGGAAGAGGGACTACTTTAAACAGGCAACCAAATAGCCAAAACAGCCTGTGTTGGCTGAAGTGCTTCATCATCCTATTACTGTGTTAGACTTGGGAGTATTTAATATGTGTTTTACGCCAGAGAAGAATTACACGATTAAGATTGGATTGATCAAGGTGACTGGGGCATTGAAGATTTTCATGAGCGGCAACACTTGAAGATCAAACAATCCTATTATCTTATAATGTCTAGTTTTTGCTTTGTATTTTCTTTGAGTAATATGAGTAGTTAAACCCCTTAATGCTAGGAGGTGTCCCTGATTTGAATCTGTAATGAATCTGATATTAGTATTGCAATAACATTTTCTTTGTTTTCATAACTGATTTGATCTCTAGCTATTCTTAATTCTTGCCCGGTCAGACTTACAGGTGTTTGCTTTGCTTTTTATGATTTTTTAATAGATATCACCTAGGACTAGAGTTACCCTATAGGAACTGGAATATTCTTGATATTTGATTTCTTAATTTCATTTATAGTTCTCTATGGACATAGGAATTAGGGTGGATGATTAAAGGTTTTCTCACTAAGTACTTAGGAGTAAATAATCTAAAGAATCGATAGTGATTTAGTTACAATAAGTTGTTATAGTGTTAATTCAGAGTTGTTACTGAGCCGGATCATACACTTTCCCTAGCATGTTACTCACATTTGTTTAAACCAATTTAGAGTAACTAATATTAAGAGAGTACCAAGAGAAATAATCGATAGTGATTTTGTTACAATAAGGTTTTGAAGGGAAACAATGGTCTGACACGGCCACCTGTGTCACCTGACACGACCTGTGTCAAGAGGGTACCCAGAGAAATAAAAGTGAGTGTTAGACAGTGGATTGACACGGCCCTGTCAGCATGTCTGGAAGAGGGAGTACTTTAATCAGGCAACCAAGGAGCCAACACGACCCGTGTTGGCTGAAGCGCTTCATATTTCTATTACTGTGTTGGACTTGGGAGTATTTAAGATGTGTTTTGGGCCAGAGAAGAATTACACGATTAAGATAGGAGAGATCAAGGTGATTGGGGCATTGAAGATTTTCATGAGCGGAAGCACTTGAAGATCAAAGAATCCTATTATCTTGTAATGTCTAGTTTTTGCTTTGTATTTTCTTTGAGTAATATGAATAGTTAAACCCCTTAATGCTAGGTGGTGTCCCTGATTTGAATCTGTAATGACTCTGATATTAGTATTACAATAACATTTCCTTTGTTTTCATAACTGATTTGATCTCTAGCTATTCTTAATGCTTGCCCTGTCGGACTTACAGGTGTTTGCTTTGCTTTTTATGATTTTCTAGTAAATATCACCTAGGACTAGAGATACCCTATAGGAACTGGAATATTCTTGATAATTGATTGCTTAATTTCATTTATAATTCTCTATGGACATTGGAATTAGGGTTGGTGATTAAAGGTTTTCTCACTAAGGAGATAGGAGTAAACAATCTAAAGAATCGGTAGTGAGTTAGTTACAATAAGTTGTTACTATGTTAATAAAGAGTTGTTGCTGAGTCGGATCACACACTTCCCCTAGTATGTTACTCATATTTGTTTAAACTAATTAGTCACTTTCCCTCTTTTACTTGCAAATATTTTTATAATTAAACAAAACAATTTCAAAAGCCTAAGGCTTTTGTTTAACTAAATAAAACCAGAACTCTATATCGTCAAGCCGTCTTTGAGATCGACATTCGGTGAATTTCCCTTATATTACTACATTGGCAAAATAGTACACTTGTTATTTTATCGATCAAGTTTTTGTGTCGTTGTCGGGGACTACCAAAGATCATAGATTTTATAGTTTTATTTTAGTTAAAATTTTGTTGCTCCGTAATTAAAATTTAGTTTTTTTTTATATTTTTTTATTATAAAAAAATCATATTATTGTTGCTTCATGAATTCTTCTTAATCGTTCGAGTAATAAAGTGTATGAGTTGTGTAGTTTTGATCAAAGAAAACCTACAAAAAGGGAAGAGACAGGTCATCACAACCAAATCTTGGGTTCGGGAGTCGATTACGCAAGGGGAAGGTATGAGCACCCCTCACGTCTGTTGTATATAACGGGATCCACGCTTGTTGTCTATCTAAAAGGGTGTTAATTTATCAAAAGGCTGGCTCACAGGGACAAAAGAAAAGAAAAGAGACTCAATAGAGCATCGCCTCTCTATGCCTACGTATTCCCTCGTGCAATGGGAAAGTTAGAGTCAACATAGTCCGGAAAACTACAGGGGGGATTGCTCGCCAAGACATCGCGTCTTGTGCCGAAGTATTCTCATCTGGTATGAGAAATCAGAGAAAAACGTAGTTCAGGCTAACTACAGGTAAACGGGTCTCGATCGCACGAGGGCGAGAGAAAAGGGGATCTCAATCGCAAGGATGCGAGAGAAAAAAGGAGTTAGTGGTTACTATGCTCGCCAAGACGTCGCGTCTTGTACCTACATATTCTCATCTGGCATGAGAAATCAGAGCAGCTGTAGTTCAGCCACTACGGGAAACGGGTCTCAATCGCAAGGATGCGAGAGAAAAGGAGTCTCAATTGCACGGGGACGAGAGAAAGGGATCCTCAATCGCACGGGGGTGAGAGAAAAGGAGTCTCAATCGCACGGGGGCGAGAGAAAAGGGTTCGGGAGGCACACACTAAATCCTAAAACGTAGGAGCGAACGCGTCACATATTTCCCAAAGGGCATATGCTAAACACTCTAGACGAGAGAGAGGAGGCCCCCACACATCATTTCTTACGCGTCTATCGCTTACGCCTCACAACGCTTGGCGATTGAATAAGAGATTGAAATTAGAAAATGTTACCGAACATAGTGGTTCTGTTGACCCCTGACATTGCATGCAAGCTTATTTCCAAGCTTCTTCTCTTTGATCCTTGATGACAATGTTTCGAAATACGGCTCGGAAGGGTCAAAGTAAATTGAATCGGGTCCAAGGTGACGCTAAACCGTCGTAGCTCGACTTATGAAGGGAAGTCAAACTATAGGAGGTCGCGTATTGATATTTGTGCTATGGACAAGATACATAAATGATATTGAGGATCATTCTCCAATTAAATCGTGTCGCACAGACCAAACGTGGGATCTCGTCTCAATCGCAAACATAATGTCAATTAATAGAAGGTATCCTATCGCGATCCAAAAGTAAAGAAAATGACCCAAATGGTCATCTTCCATAGATTTGAAATCGGGAAGGTTATCGACTTCGAAAATCTGACGCGTACGAATACAAGACTTCATCGATCCAAGAAAGTCAAAATAAAATCGAAAGGAGAAAAATGAGGAGAGAAAAGAGGTGGTCTCGGATCCAACATTATTCATCAATAATTTGACTGATAATGGATTACGAAAGTGTCGTCATCGAAAAAACGGATGAAATGAAATAAAGTCGGAAATGCGAAAGAAGAGAAAAAGTTGATCTTGGATCTATCATTTCACATTTACAATTTGACGGATAAACGACAAAAGTCTCTTCATCGACCTAAAAGGCAAAAATGGGACAAAATGTCCAATAACAAATGAGAAACAATTAAACTTCTAAAAGGAAATGTATAAACTTCTAAAAGAAATATAATAGAAATTCTAAAAAAAAAAGATTATATAAAAAAGAACTAATTTATATATAAAACTAATTTATAGAATATTTATATATTAACTATATTTGAAATATTTACAAATTAAATAAACTATTTTTTTAGAAAAAATAAACATAAAAGAAGAACAGGGGGTATGTGAGTTAGGAGGGTGGTGTGAAACAGGGTGGAAATATACATACAGATGGGCTGCACAAGGCCCATGGTGACCCAAATGGTTTGAAACACTACCCACCACTTGAACAACATATGCTTTCTCATCAGAAACACCACCCAACACCGCGAACAATCTATGGCAGTGAGGTTTATCCGAAATCGACACCACCAAAGCATTCGCACAACCTAACCTTCTCTCACGTTCAGAATCCGTCTGTCTCGCTTGAACTCGTGGCCACCGTCAACGGAGCATAACAAACACACAAATCTACACTATTGTGTTCACCTTGATCTTTTCTTCGAAACGGTGATCGAAAGGGATGAAACGTGTTATGGTTCGATTTCACTCTTTCCTTCTATTTAGATCTGATTCTGTTCTGGTGGTGGTTTAAGGGGTATCGCGGTTGGCTTGTGAGTGGATTTCGGAGTTTTGTTGAAGGTGTTTCTGGATTATTTTCCAATGAAAGAGAGAGATGAAGGTTAGAGATTTGGATGATGGGTTTGGGTGTTGTTGGAAGTTTGTTTAATAAAGATGAAAAACGGGTTTGAGGTTTGAATTGGAGAAGATTCTGGGTGGTGAAGATGAGGGTTAAGTTCGGAGATGGAGTTTCAGCAGAAAGTTGAGTTTAATGGAGATTTGGGTTTATTGATAGAATTTGATTATTGATGTTGAAGATGGCTTAATGGGTTTTGGGAGGATGGATGAAGCTTTGTTTAATTTTCTAAAAATGGGTTGTTGGTGGTGATGTTGTTTGAAGTTTTCAGATGAATGGTGATGGTGGAGTATGATGAACGAGGTAGGTTATGGAAGATGAAGTTGATGATGAACATGGGTGGTGAGAGGGAGGCGGAAGCAGTCCTAGGGTTCTGTGAGGTTGGGGACAATGAATAGGGCTTTATACCCTAGGAGTCTGACACGTGGCATGGTTAAGACTAATGACCTGATAATTAAATTGTTGATTTTTACTTAATTAAATGAAACTAAATTAGTAAAGCCTAATTAAATGACCTCTAATCAAATCCTTACAACATTAAAAATGAATAACTATAACAAAATTCTAATTACCTAATAATCCTAAAACTAAATTCTAATTAATTTTAAAACTAAAAAAACTAGATTAATAATTAAAACTAATAATAATATCTATTAATAATTAACAAACCTATTTCTAATCTAAAACGAAATTAATCTAATAATATAACTAGAATAAAATCTATTCTAAAAACTAATAAAAACTATTTCTATACTAATAAAATCCATTTAAAAAAAATTTATATTCTAACCATTTAAAAGAAACAATATTAAAAAGCATTTAAGCTATATTCTAAATAAATAAATAATGAAGAAAAAATAGAAATAAAATGCGAAATGCCATGGAAAAAAAATAGGTGAGCACCGAAATGCGCCAAATTATCAGCACAGATTGAATCATAAAAAAGAGAGCGACCTTCGCTCGATTTCGACGCTGAACTTCTTGTTTGAATTGATTTGAATCGCCTGAAATGCGAGCAAAGCGGCTAAAATCCTGATAAATTCAATCCGGCTGATAACATGGGGCAAAAGCGACCTAAATGATATGCAGATGCAATGCGAAGCGAAAGCTAGTCAAAGTTAGAAAACGGGTGGGCAAATTTTAGGGTGCAACAACTGCCCCTATTCAAACAGCTTGGACCTGAAGGGATGAAAAGTAACCGCTTTTAGACATTCAAGGTAGAAGGTAACTGAATACAAAAGAACCCGGAATTTTGCAGTTTGATCAGGATGTAAACTGTAGAATCTGCCAATCAGGATCACCTGAGAAATGTATCTGAAAGTTGTAGGAAAATGAGCTAACTCATCACCAATTAGAAAGCATCGACACACAGTCGGAAGAACATCTGCTAACACGCAGGCAACGACACTAAGTCAGTAAGAACATCTAACCTCGCCGTCAGGCATCAAACCTGAAGGTCGACTGAACACGAAGTTGAGAACATCTTATCCAAATGTCACATCGTCTAATGATAGACGGGAAGAAAACCAAATTGAAATTGAAATCGTCTAAGGATAGACAGAGAGAAAACCATATATCAGGAAATACCACATCGTCTAAGGGTAGACGGGAAAAAATAATATATTCAAGATATCACATCGTCTAAAGATAGATAGGAAGAAATAATATCCAAAACTCACATCGTCTAAGGATAGATGGAGAGAAAAACCATATCCAAAATATCACATCGTCTAATGGTAGACGGAGAGAAAACCTGCGAAGTCCCACCGTCTAAGGGTATACGGGAAGAAAAACATAAATCCACATCGTCTAAGGGTAGACGGGAAGAAACATCATCCAAATCTCACATCGTCTAAGGATAGACGGAGAGAAAACCATATCCAAAATCCACATCGTCTAAGGGTAGACGGGAAGAAACATCATATCCGAAAATCTACATCGTCTAAGTGTAGACGAGAAGAAATAACATATCCGAAAACCACATCGTCTAAGGATAGACGTGAAGAAAACCATCCGAAAACCACATTGTCTAAGGATAGACGGGAAGAAAACCATCACATCGTCTAATGGTAGACGGGAAGAAAACACCATATCCAAATATCACATTGTCTAATGGTAGACAGGAAGAAATAATATCCAAATCTCGTATCGTCTAAGGATAGACGGAGAGAAAACCTGCGAAGTCACATCATCTAAGGGTAGACGGGAAGAAAACCTGCTGGGGATGTCATCATCAGAGGGCTGACAGACAAAGAAAATCTGCTTGGAGATGTCATCATTAGAGGGCTGACGGACAAAGAAAATCTGCTTGGAGATGTCATCATCAGAGGGCTGATGGACAAAGCATGACTGACGTACGATTTGGAACCCAAAAGAGAGTAAGCAGATAAGCCAACTGAACTAGGCCGTTAATATATCCCTGTCTTGATTGAAGAGCTGATTCAGGTTGCCGCGGAAGGCTAACATAAACTGGCTTATGCTTCGCATGCATATGTTTGAATTTTTTCTATGGCGTAATGCTCCATACGAAATGGAAATGCTACACATTTAAGGATGCAATGCAAAAATGATGTAAATATGATAAGTATATGCAAAAATGCAGATGCAGGCAGGCCCGACCGTTGGGGAAAGCTGGACACAAAAGAACCACTCCAGCAAAATAAATGCTGAAGAGGTGAAGCCAACTCTGTTGGGGATAACCAGATGTGCCAAGTATGATTGGACTTTTGCTGGGAAAGATAGGTGAAATCTGACGGTGATTGGTTTTTTGAAGGTGAAATTTTCTGAGGTACCAATGAGAATTGGATTTTGGACTGATGCGCCAACAGGGATTGGGATTTTTGGTGGTTTCCAATAGGAATTGGACTTTCTGGTTATCTGTGAAGGGTCAGGTATGATTGACATTAAAAATGTCCTGTCTGGATACAGGGTCGGAGAGCGGTCTTGTCTGGATACAATGTCTGGGAATGACTTGTCTGGATACAAGGCTTATGGTGGCTTGTCTGGATACAGGGTTTTTGATGGAAGGGTCAGGGGAACGGTTAACATGACTTCCCAACATTCATCTTGAACTTGAAGGTTGACTGAACCTGCTTGAATTACTCTGAGTAGCTCTGAAAATATGGAGAGGAACTGTTCCTTTGCTTCCAAATTTGCCCCAGCCCGTGGAATTTTTGTATGAAACCTTCCTCGAAAGGGAATCTGAAATCTCTGTACCCTGATGGTTAGATATGAACTGCCTCAACATTATGAACCTCAGAGAGGTGCTTCAGATTAAATTCCTTCTGGATAAGTAGAACCTCTGTGCTCTTAGGGTGACCTGCCTCAGCCTTGCAACGACTTTTCCCCTGATTGGATGATTTGTGGAGAAGTGTCTCTGACTTCGAGAGAGATTTACCGAATCTCGACCTGATTGCCCCAGATTAACTGCATCTTCGGACGGCTGACTCCCCTGATGTGATCATTTGTTGTGGCTTGCCCCTGCTTAATGGAGTACTCAGGCGCTCTGCATCTTATCTCGATCAAACTTTCCACTGTAGGAACTTTCCTGATGTCAAGTGCTTACCCGCAAGTAAAACAAATTGTTTTACAAAAGATAATATTAATGCAATGCATATGACAGTTTTGAAATCCAAGTCTGTTCACTGGAAAAAATTGTGACATATAGTGAATGAATCACATATCAGAATGTCAATATCAATACCCATAGGGTAAGAAAAATCCTTTTGGGAGTCAGTTTCGACACGAGCTTTACCGAAGTATGCTTTCGAAACAAACCTACTTCTATTAGGACTTTTGAAGGTGGTAACTTGGCCAGGTTCACGGTTAAGAAAGAAAAGATATCAGGCTCAAAGCTCTGTTTAACCCACACACCCTCCTAGAGGTTCTCCAATCCTACATTCAGCTAGTTCGACACAAGCGCTCACCTCTCAAAGGTTGAATGACAGGAACGATGGTTCAGGAAACCACATGTTTTCGGAGTGACAATCACTCGCTTTTTGTCTTTAGTGTTTGGAGTCACACGACTTGTTCTTTGTCATTCTTTCAATTTCCCTATTTTTTCCTGGACTGACTCTTTTGAGTATATCTTCTGATTTCGAAGTCCAGCGGGATGCCCTAATTTTTTCCTAAGTCACTTGTTTTCAAGTTATTGACTTAGCAGGCTCTTTATTTTTTCTTTCTTCTGTTCTTTTCTCTTTTTTTTTAGAGAACAAATTATGTGACACCGGCTTATCTGACTTGTTTAAGAGGATTGTGATTGTCTCACTCCATGGACGGTAATGGATAACCATTGTGGCTTTTTAGGTACAACCTCTACGAGTGTGATTGATCCTCGAATGGGAACATTCCTTTTGCAATTTGGATTCTCGGTCAAACTAACTGACATCTACCCTGCCCCAGGTTAAGATTGCGGGTTTTTCATTTTCAGAAAGAAACTCCTACAACTAGGCTCAAAGGGGTTGACAAGGGATTATCATCCTTATATCTCTGGTGTTTAGGAATTTGAAACAATGCATGTACATCATCAGCAGGTGTTTATTCAATAGCATACAATCAGAGTCTTTCGTCTTTCGACTTCGTCATCCTCCCTCAAAGAATTTTGCTTAAACAAGCATTTGACATCAAATAAAGTATTGTCGCTACCGCGAAAATAAGGTGCCGGAAAAACAGAAGAGTCACCACCTTTCGTTATTTATCCCTCAGAGCGGGAAAGGAAACGATCGGAAAAACCTGACGAATAGGTATAAGACAAGGTCATCGCAACCATTGTCTGGGTTCGGGAGTCGGTTACGCAAGGGGAAGGTATTAGCACCCCTCACGTCCGTCGTACTCGACAGGATCCACGCTTGTTGTGTTTACCGGACAGGTTGGTTTTATCTATCTACCTATCAAGGCTGGTCTGAAAAGAAAAGAAAATGACTCGGCAAAGCGTCGCACTTTATGCCTACGTATTCTCATTAGAGAATGAGAAATCAGAGTCAACGTAGTTCGACCAACTACGGGTTATGGGGAAGGTGGCTCGCCAATACATCAGTATTGTGCCTACGTACTCTCAACAGATATGAGAGATCAGAGCTTACGTAGTTCGGGATAATACGGATTACGGGAATTCAGATTCATCTGTTTTATCGAGTAGGGTTAAACAGCAATTCCAGCAGTTAGGGACGAATCCTGTTTGAAGTAGAACTGAAGTTTAACGACACTCTTTTCTTCAGAAAAGCTTTCCTTTGAATTATGGGCCCACGGGGCAAAAGGGTTTGAAGTTTGTTTTCTGTCTTTTACGGAAGAAGTGTTTTTTTTACTGTGTTTGCAATTCCAATCGCACCAAAGACTATGACCTGAGAGTGAATGCGTCGCATGTCACCCAAAGGGTGCCATACTAAACATCCAGACTGTTGAAAAGAAGCTCTCCAACAATCCTTTCTCAGATAGCTTAAGGCTCGTAACGTACGAAAGAAATCATTCATGATTACTGTATCTTAAGCTGTTTTGGGATGAGAAGAGAACAGGCTCAACTAAAGGGAGACTATCAAGTCTTACTGTTGTCATGCCAAGGATTCATCCTACAGTCGAGGTTTGAAACAGGGAACTCCTAGAAGTTGTCATGCATAGGTTTCAACCTAAAGTTCTATCATCACTTTCTTATCAAAGGGAGTGAGAGTCCTAAGGGATCATGTCAATGATAAACAGACACAGATAAAGCATCAGCTTAAACAGTAAACAGTAAACAACTGTAAAATGCATGCAATGCAAGTGAGGGAGGAAATGTGTGTGGGCCAGCAGCCTCCACAAGCTCATCTCAACCTCAAGCCAGAATGAATAACTGCAATCATACAGAAGAAATAAAATAAGTGCTATCAAGCAAAACAATGAGCTACTATAGTCATACAGAAGAAATGGAATAAAATGCTATCAAGCAAACAAACCACATGGGCAAGGGAGCAGGGCTCTACCAAATACCCGCAAGCAAAGCCATACAGTAACAATATAAGCAGAGGGAGCAACTCAACCTCTAGTGCAGTCATGCTCCTAGATTAAAGTCAGTCTAGATATGAACTTATGCTAATGCATCAAGCAAATCAAATAAGTCACATCAATACAGTTGCACAGACAAGAAAGAAAGCAGATCAACTCCTCTTTCAATTCCAAGCTTTAGCTCTTCTAACAGCAACCCAGTCTTCAGACTTCAATCACCCTTCAAGGCTATCATCCCCACTGGCAAGTATCAACTTGCTTCTCCAGGTTTCAACCCATCAAACATGAGTGTCAACTTATTCTCTCTTCTTCAAGCTTCAGCTCTTCAGTCAATTCCACCTTCAGGCTTCACTTCTAACTATAAGTATCAACTTGATTCCTTCAGGCTCTCAATGCATCAATGTGAGTGTCAACTCACCCTTCCTTCCTCAAGCCTCAGCTCTGCACTCAATCTCAATTGAATCCTCTTCATAAGTGTCACCTTAGTCTTTAAGCTTCAGCTCACATTGCTTTACCAGTATCAACTTGGTCTTCTTCATCTACAAGCTTCAGCTTCTCAGAGTAATCTTCAATCACATGGAAGTATCAACTCCATCCTTCAATTCTTTTTCAAGCCTCAGCTCTTCATGCAATCTCCACTGGGTCTTCAAGTATCAACTTGTTCTTCTTGTTCTTCAGGCCTCAGCTGCTATGGCAATGCTCAAGGAATCATCCTCTTCCACACTCTTCAATGAAGTTCTCATCTTCAAACTCAAGCCCAACATCCTTCAAGATACTCAAACCAGAATACAATTGATTTAACAAAGAGTGGGAATGATAAACAACTTACTGACAACCAAAGGAAACCTGTAAGGGTTCATCATTATGAGAGACTGGTTCCCTCAAAGTTCTACTTCCCAGATAAAGCCACTCATCCCTCCAAAGGAGGGATGTGAATATCTTAGAAGGACTTTTAGTCATTGGGAGGAATGGAAGCACAAGATGCTTTCCATATTTGTGAAAGAAATCATTCTAGTTCTAAGGCTCTCCCTATGGCTCCTATTTCCTACATCTTCATCAGACATCTTCAGGCACAAGCAATTCCAAAGCTCCAAGCAACTTCAAGCATCCCCACCTTGTCTTCAACTTGTCTTCAATCTCAACCAAAGGCAAACAAAGCAAAACCCTAGTCTAAGGGGATTAAAGAAGTTAGTCTAGTTGAATTAGTGCCCTAGAATCATCTAAAACTAGCACCTAAACTAAAATCAATCAAAAATAGGAAACTTCCTATAAATTTCTACAAAAATTCCTAAGGGATCCTAATTAAATTAAGAATGCCTCATACAAAAACCAGGGACTAAATCATCTATTAAGTCCTAAAATTAAGTCATAAATCCTAAGGTATCAACCATAAACCCTAAAAAGGAAGCACCTAAATATCAATCTAGAAAGCACACCTATTTTCATCACAAAAATGTGAGAAAAATTCTATGGGAGCATACATGTCTAAACTAATCACACACAAAAAATTAGGATCAAAGTCATCACCACATGATCACACAAAATTCCACAAAATTAGGTATCAAACATAACCATTTTAATATCAATTAAAATATAAAATTCCCATAAAATCAGAAAATGCATGAAATGAAAATATTTTTTCTCTAAAAAATACTAGACTCAATCATGAGTATGATGCAAAAATAATGGGATTAATTGGATTAATTTTCAATTTTATATGATTTTAACAAGAACCATGAATAAAATGAAAAAATAATGAAAATCAAACAAAAATATACAAGCACACGGTGCAGATAGCAATGATACACAGTTCAAATGATGGATTGGGCTTGCTAGGGGGTGTGGATATCAGATATTTCACTAAGCCCAGAACCACTGATTAAATGAAACGGTGCGTTTATAATCAGAATTCCTTCACAACTTGAAATCAAAACGTGGCCGTTGGATCACTCACTCAGTCAAAGTCCAACCCCCATCCAATGGCTCTAGGGTCATCTCCTACCTTTTGAACCTCTGAACTTCGCGCCCAGCTCCGGCCACCACCGGTGGTGCTCCGGTCACCATTCCACAACCCTAACTCTCTCCACAGGCCTCTATTGCAAATGGTCTAAACATGAATCTTGTCCCAAATCTTGTCACGAGTTCAACCATACCCTTTATTCTCTCTGAAACCTCAAGATTCGCCATAACCAAATCTCAACCGAAAATGGTAATGCACCTATTTTGTCACTAATTCTCAAATTAACTATCTGAAATCCATCCTACACCGTTCTACAATGCATCTAACGCCTTAATTCATCTTGATTCTGCCTAAATCATGCTAGAGGAAGAAAGTTACTAACCTGAAAATCTTGGATGATCATATGCACTAAACCTTCAATTCAAGCTCTGCAACGTTCCAGACACGATCAATGGATCCTTTCCTTGCTTCTGTATGCAAAAGAACTGGTTGAAAGCTCCTAAATCTTGAAACCCGATGGTGAGTTGCAGGTGGAAAAATTCAGTGGCTCATACACGATTCAGCCACGAATTCTCTTGGATTATGATCTGGATTCAATCCCTAGCATCCATGGAAGAAGTTTCAATCAAGAAAATGGATGGAAAGTGAAGAATTTTGTGAAACCGAATTCAATTGCAAGCCAAGAAATCTCAATCTCAATCTATGCTCTCTCCTTCAATCATCACCAACCCTTGCATTGGATCGCCTCTACTCAATATATAGATGATGTATGAATGATCTAGAACCCTCTAGACCCTTCTAATGAGAGTTCCAATCTCTCATGTCATGAGATTTTCAATCACATGCCATGCCATGCATAATTCTGTTTGCAGCTTGAAACCAACCCCCTTCTCTTCCAATTTCTCCCCTAGTGACATTTTTAAAGTGTTTATCTTGCAAAGGACCTTGTTCATGCCTTCATTCTAGGTTTTGCACATTTGCTTAATATGCAAGCCATTACTTTTCAAAGCAAGTCCACAATTTAGACCTCAAATCAAAATTGTGGCTAAACAAATTTTCTTAGAATATTTTTTAGAGTCAAAATGATATATTACATGCCATGGTTTGGATGTGTAGATTGAAAATTTCAATTTCCAACTTTGGTTTATTTAACTTATACCCTTATTTTAGGTCATTTTTGCAACTTTGAGCTACAAGCATTTCCAACATCTCATGACCTCCTTACTAGCCTTAAAACATCATTTTGAACAAGTTTGGTGTTGAACATTTTCCCATTTGAAGCTTGGAAATGGGAGTTATGGCCTTATGGTTGAAATGACCTGTAATCTCCAAATGACCAAAATACCCTTGACTTGTCAAAGCCATAACTTGAGTTCTACAAATCCTATCAAGTACTTCTAGTACTCTATAGAAAGCTAAGAGGATAAGGAACAACATTCATGTTTACTAAAAGTTCATAGGAATCATCCTTCTAGGGAAAACGTTTGATGCAAGTTGGGTAACTTTCAAGCCCCCAGATTCACATACCTCAGATGACCTGTAACTTGTCAAAGTCATAACTTGAGTTCTACAAATCCTATCAAGGACTTCTAGTACTCAAATTAAAGCTAATAACAAGCTCTACAACATCCATGTTGGGGGTAAGATGAGATTGCAATCACATCTTGAGCTAAACTGCCTTGAAGATAGGGGTCAAACTAGGGGATTTTACACTATCAAGCCTTAGAAACCCTAGCTTGAAACTTCTCAAACTCTTCAATCATGATGAGTTGACCTTGGAATCATCCTTATAGCATCTCAATGCATCAACCCATGATCACATGGCTCTTAGGTCAAGTCTCAACCTCCCCCAAATCATTAGTTGACTTAGGGTTGACCCAATCAAACCCTAACTGCACCACTCATGGCTGAGTCTTCTGAATCTTGCACAATGACCTGTCTAGGCCTCAAAGTGATCTTCAACACTTCACATGAGCTCTCTCAAGACCTCAAGTCCATCTCCATGACCTCAGAATCATCTGATGGCTTCCCGCAACTCTCAAGTTAGGAGACCTACACACTTGGCTTCAATCACTCTCTCTGAGGATCTTTTAACTTCTCTGACAAGGATATCAACCCTTGAGCACCTGAATAACCTTCTTAGCTAGCTTCATAGTCTTGTATAGCTCTTGACTGGTAATCATACCTCTTGATCTCCTGCATACATGTCAATGAAATGCAAATGATAATGCTAATGTGAATGAAATGAAACATAAGCTAGGTAAAGAAAAGTTGGGCAAATTTTGGGGTGCAACAAGTATTGAGTGAACACAAATGGATTTAATCAAAACCTGCATATTCATTTCATTATCATTATCAATTGAAAACATACATGTTTTACAGACAAAATTTGCATTTAAACAGAAAAGAAACTACAAATGTAAAAAAATGACATGATAAAAAGATTGCCAGCTTCGGGGAACTGGGCTTTCAAATCTTAATTTGCTGCTGAACCAGCTGTCGCTTGCGCGAAAATAAGGTGCCGGCACAACAGAAGAGTCGCCACCTTTCGTTATTTATCCCTCAGAGCGCGAAAGGAAACGATCGGAAAAACCTAACGAAAAAGGGTAAGACAAGGTCATCGCAACCATTGTCTGGATTCGGGAGTCGGTTACGCAAGGGGAAGGTATTAGCACCCCTCACGTCCGTCGTACTCGACGGGATCCATGCTTGTTGTGTTTACTTGGACGGGTTGGTTTTATCTATCTACCTATCAAGGCTGGCTTAAAGAAGAAACTGACTCGGCAAATCGTCGCACTTTATGCCTACGTATTCTCATCAGAGAACGAGAAATCAGAGTCAACGTAGTTCGACCTACGATGGATTATGGGGGAAGGTAGCTCGCCAATACATCAGTATTGTGCCTACGTACTCTCAACAGGCATGAGAGATCAGAGCTTACGTAGTTCGGGACACTACAGTTTATTTCCTGTCCTTTACAAAAGAAGTGTTTTTTATTGTATTTGCAATCTCAATCGCACTAGAGACTATGACCTGAGAGTGAATGCGTCGCATGTCACCCAAAGGGTACCATACTAAACATTCAAACTGTGGAAAAGAAACTCTCCCACAATCCTTTCTCAGATAGATTAAGGCTCGTAACGTACGAAAGAAATCATTCATGATTACTGTATCTTAAACTGTTTTGAGATGAGAAGAGAATAGGCCCAACTAGGAGGGAGACTATCAAGTCCTACTGTTGTCATGCCAAGGATTCATCCTATGGTTGAGGTTTGAACAGGGAACTCCTAGAAGTTGTCATGCATAGGTTTCAACCTAAAGTTCTATCATCAATTCCTTATCAAAGGAAATGAGAGTCCTAAGGGATCAGGTCAATGATACACCAAAACAGACAAAGCATCAGCTTAACAGTAAAATGCATGCAATGCAAGTGAGGGAGGAAATGTGTGTGGGGCTTCAGCCTCCACAAGCTCATCTCAACCTCAAGCCAGAATGGATTACAGTAATCATACTGAAATATAAAACATCATGCTATCAAGCAATATACAGTAAACTGCAATCATACAGAAGAAATGAAATAAAATGCCATCAGACAAACAAACCCCATGGGAAAGGGAGCTGGGCTCTACCGAATACCCGCAAGCAAAGCCACACAGTAACAATACAAGCAGAGGGAGCAACTCAACCTCTAATGCAATCATGCTCCTAGATTCTACTTATTCTAGATATGGACTTATTCTAATGCATCAAGCAAGTCAAACAAAACATGTCAATACAACAAAGAAAAAGAAAGCAGATCAACTCCTCTCTCAACCTCAAGCTTCAGCTCCTCCAACAGCAATTCAGTCTTCAGACTTCCATCACTCTTGACAAACATCAATTTGCTGTTCCAGGTTTCAACCCTTCAACATAAGTTTCCACTTATCTTCTCTGAGCTTCAGCTCCTTGTTTAGTTCCACCTTCAGGCTTCACTGTTACCCACAAGTATCAACTTGATCTCCTTCAGGATCTCCAGCTATCAAAGTAAGTATCAACTTCCTTTGTTCTTCAAGCTTCAGCTCTTCAAAATAATCTTCAATCACTTAGAAGTGTCAACTTCATCCTTCAGTCTTTACTTCATCTTCAGGGGTCTTCAAGTGTCAACTTGCTCTTGTTGCTCTTCAAGCTTCAGCTGGCATGGCAATACTCAAGGACTCATCCTCTTCTATACTCTTCAATGAAGTCTTCATCTTTACACTCAAGCCCAACATCTCTCAAGATAATCAAACCCGAGGAAGTCACTAAACTGGATAAGCTGGGACATTGAACTGCTTACTGACCACCAAAGATGACCTATAAGGGTTCAACATCAAAGGAATGGTTCCCTCAAAAGTTCTACTCCCTAGGTAAAACCACTTATCCCTCCAAAGGAGGGAGGTGTATACCATGGAAAGACTTTGAATCATAGGGAGGAATGGAGGTGAAAGATACCATCCATGTTTAAGAAAGATGTTAACTAGGTCTAAACTCTTCCTAATCCCTAACCCTAAAACAATCAACAAAACAAACAAGATCAAGCTCTCAAGCTCCTCAATGCTCCTACTATGCTCCTCAATGCTCCTCAGAACAAAACCAAGCTCTCCAAGCCCACAAAGCAAAGCAAACAAAAATACAAGCCCAGAAGGGCAACACAAACAATCATCAACTACAAAAATCATCTAAAAATAGTATACCACTATATTAAAACCTAATATAATTTCTAAGGGATCCTACATACCTACCCTTAATACCCTCATATGTCCTAATATCTATCTTGACATAGAAACCCAAAATTCTAGTGTTATTGTGGACCTATGTTAAGGATTACCCTAATTCTACACAACCTAATGTCATCTAATCAAAACTAACCTAAAATTCATCAAAAAATTATGGAATAAATCCAGGGGGAAGCTAAAGCTTATATCTAACTATCCTAAAAAGGAATGGCCTAAAAATGTTAAGAGAACTACCTAAACAAAATTCTACAAATTCATGTATCAACATAAAAGAATTAAAAAGCTATTAAAATGGAAAATACACAAAAAATATTAAAAAGGCATGAAATGCAAATATTTTATTTGATAATTTTCTAGACATTATCATGAAATGGGAGAAAAAATTCCCATTTAAAAATCATTAGTTTCCTATTTATTATGATTTTTCAAAGATTAATGTAAAATGGAAGAAAATGAAATTAAATTGTAAAGGATGTGGTGTATTTAGTAACCAGATGCAGTTCAGATTTCATATGGGCTAAAAATGGGGGTGTGGATAGTCATGCGTACTGGGCCCAAATCTAATCAGAAATCAATTAATAAAATGAATGGAAAATGGAAAAGGAGCGGTGTAATAAGTAATAGAAATCAATTCAAAACCAAGTGGGCCACGAAGGTGGGGTGTGGGAAGCAATCCAGCCCAAAGTCCTTTTAATGAAACGATGCGTTTCATGCTAGTTTCAGACTCCCTCTTCAGATTGGAATTAAATCTCAACCGTGAGATCTTGGTCTCAGTCAATGGTCAGCTCACAATCCAATGGCTATGCTCTTGTCTTCAACCTCCAGCTAGGGTTCTTGGAGAATCCATGAAAATGCAGAGCACTAAACTCCATCTTTCTCAAACACGAACTCCATCAATTCTTCATGGAAAATCAAAATTCAAAACCCTATCTTGCCCAGAATCTCATCCTGAATCCATCCATGATCTTAAAATCAACTGAATCATCCTAAATTACTGAACCCGATCCAAGATCAAAGATGTGCTCAATCATCAACTTCAATTATTCTTGAATTTTCTTGCATCAGAATACTCACCAACTCACACTGATTGAAATTAGCTATCTAATTCATGCTATTCCTCATTATACCATGAGTTCTTGATCATCAAAGAAATGGTGTCCAATATTCAATCTTCACCAATTGCTCTATAACTCTCCAAACTCCATCACCTATGTGTCTCTAACCTTTCTACACTAACAATTCTACCTAGCAATGCATAAATTATGGTGTAGTGGAGAATTTGCAAACCTGGTATTTCTTTATCAACAGATGGTGAAAACCCTCACTTCAAGCCTTGAAACTCTTCAGAAAGCTTCCTTGGATGATGATCTTGCTACTGTTTGCAAAAGATTTGAGGGAGGAAGCTTCAATCTCAGAATTCGAATCTGACTTGCAACCTTGAAAATCCAATTGCTATCTCTTCAATTCACCATGGATTTGCCCTCAAATTGATCTGCACAGCTTCACTATCATCAATGGAGTGTGTATGAATGGAAACAATGAATGGAAATGGTTCAGAATAGGGAATTCACTTTCAACTTGCAATGGAGGCAAGTGAAATGGCCAACTCTCTCTTCTCTCAATTCTTACACCAACCTTGCATCTGAGCAAGTTCTACATGTTATATAGAGTGGTTTAGAATCATCTAGAACCATCTAGGACCATCCAATGAGAAATTTGAAATCTCATGTCATGACATTATGAATTCACTTATCATCATATGCTATCTCATGCCAAGCCTCTTGTAACCACCAATTCTGACTTGAAATTCTCCCCATATGAGATGTATGATGTGTTGCAATGCATAACTAACTTGTTCATTGAGTTTTCTCATGTTTTGCTTTTGTGCCTTAAGATGCAAGTAAGCCATTTCCAAAGCAGCCCTATGATCTAGGCCTCAAATCAAAATTGTGACTGAACCATTGTTTTTAGAATGTCCTTTAGAGTCAAAATGACCTATTATATGACATGGTTTGGATGTGTAACTTGGGATTTCCAATTTTCAATTTCAACTTATTTAACTTATGCCTCCATTTTAGGTCATTTTTATCACTTTTTGATACAAGCCTTTTCAACATCTCATGATCTCCCTAATAGCCTTAAAACATCATTCTAAGCAAGTTTGATGCTGAATATTTTTCCATTTGAAGCTTGGAAATAGGAGATATGGCCTTATGCTTGAAATGACCTATAACCTCCAAATGACCAAAATGCCCTTGACTTGTCAAAGCCATAACTTGAGTTCTACAAATCCTATCAAGGACTTCTAGTACTCTATAGAAATCTAAGAAGATGCTCTACAACATTCATTTTGACCAAGAGTTCATAGGAACCATCCTACTAGGGCAAAAGATGGATGCAAGTTGGGTGACTTTCAAGGACCCAGATTCACATACCTCAGATGACCTGTAATTTGTCAAAGCCATAACTTGAGCTCTACAAATCCTATCAAGGACTTCTAGTACTCAAATTAAATCTAAGAGCAAGCTCTACAACATTCATGTTGTGGGGAAGATTAGATGACAATCACATCCTGAGCTACACTGCCTTGAAGATAGGGATCAAACTAGGGGATTTTACACTGTCGAGCCTTAGAAACCCTAGCTTGAAACTTCTCAAACTCCTCAATCATGATGAGTTGGTCTAAGAATCCTCCTTATAGCATCTCAATGCATCATTCCATGATCACATGGCTCTTGGATTAGGTCTCAACCCTCTCCCAATCATCAGTTGACCTAGGGTTAACCCAGTCAAACCCTAATTCCACCACCCATGGCTGAATCTTCTGAATTCTTGTACAATGACCTCTCTAGGCCTCATGATGGCTTTCAAGACATCTCATAAGCTTTCTCAAAGCTTCAGGTCCATCCTCATGGTCTTAGAATCATCTGAGGAGCTCCCACAACTTTCAAGTTATGAGACACACAACCTTGGTTTCTACCAATCCCTCTGAGGATCTCTTGAGTTTTCTGACAAAGATATCAACCTTTGAACACTTGAATAACTTTCTTGGCTAGCTTCAAAGTCTCATATAACTCTTGCTGGGTAAATAAATGTTGGTCAAATTTTGGGGTGCAACAGTTGCCCCTATTCAAACGGCTTGAACCTGACTGGGTGAGGAGCGAACGACTCTCAACCAATCAAGGTGCAAGACGGTTGAATACCGGTAAACCCGGAAATTTGCCAACTGCACAAGTACACGGTACTCTGACGGGAACAAATCTTCGAACACTGAAATAATAGTCGCACGACAACTAGCTGGATAATTGGTCACACGGTAACTGGTAATACATAGTCGATCGTGCCATCACGCATTCAAAGAACACTGTCGGGCATCAGCCGGACTTCAACCATCAGGTTGATCATGCCATCAGGCATTCAAAGAAACTGTCGGGCATCGGCCGGACTTCAACCATCAGGTTGATCATGCCATCAGGCATTCAAAGAAACTGTCGGGCATCAGCCGGACTTCAACCATCAGGTTGATTATGCCATCAGGCATTCCACATTACTGTCGGGAATCAGCTGGACTTCATCAGCAAGTCGGGAATAGAATTCTTGGTCAATCATGAGCCAACTGGGAACATCTAAACCTCTACCATCAGGCACTCCGCATCAGCTGAGAGAACTGCTTCATTAACACGGTCAAACTTCAATCATGGAGTCTTCAAGGGAGATTTCAACTTCGTCGTTAGAAACCTGTTGGGGATGACGCATCGCCGCTGGGGATTCTGGAGAACTGTCAGGTAACTCCGCTCCGGGGGCCCAGAAATCATTCTGGATGAATCAACTCTGCTGAGGACTTCAAGAATCATCTTGGACAAATAACTCCACCGGGGACTTCAAGAATCATCTTGAATCGTCGACCATTCTGGAGATTTCAGGAATCATCCTGAGCGAACACTCTGTTGGGGATTTCAGGAATCATCATGGGCAACCTTTACTGGGGACTCTAAGTATCAACTTGAGCAACCAACTCTGGTGACTGCACTGGGGTCTTAAGAATCATCTTAAGCAAACGGCCCTGCTGGGGAATTCAAGAATCATCTTGAGCAAGCGGCTTCGTTGGGGGGAAATGTCAGGAATCATCCTGAGCACTCGATTTTGCGGCGGAACACCTGCAAAACAAGAACGGTAACAGCCTAGATCATGTTTATTATGCATATGCTTCGGCAAGGGCGCAATACTCCACATAGTGGAAATGCTATGAGTTTATGATAAATGCTATGCAATCATGCACAATGATGCGATCCCGTCAGCAAAATAAATGTCGAGGGGGAATTCTCCGATCAAGGAGGAGAAACTACTCAGATAGAGGAATCATCCTGCTGAGGAGAACAAGGTCACGCCAATCTCAATTGGACTCCGCAGGGGACACAACTTCAGTTGACTGCTGCGGGGGAAACAACTTCAGTTGATTGCTGCAGGGGAACGAAGCTCTACGAGAACTTGGACCTGCTGAGGGAAAACGATGTCAATCGCGGGAATAACCTGCATGGCCTTCTCGGCTACTTCTCTGGAGATAACGACTTTGTGGGGAAACAACTTCAGTTGATCAACACTCCCCTCATGGCCTGAGCAGCTTCCAAGGATTCGGCTCTCTTGGGGATCTGCAAACTCGGCTGAGGAAGGAGAAATCATTCTGCTTCGCTGGGTAGTACGACTCTGTGGGAATCTCAATTCCGCTGGGGAAGAAGGAATCATCCGACTTCTGGGGAGAGTACGACTCTGGTGGGGAATTTCAATTCCGCTGGAGACTTCAGTATGGCACCGTCAGTTGCTGCATACTTCGGTGTACGAATAGTTTCCTACGAAACCTGCACTTGTGACCCGGTGCTGGGGGATTCACGCGCTTCGGCGCCTGACTCAGCTGAGGAGATGACGTTCCTTTAGGACGCATCTGATTGGGGGAGAGAATCATCTCTGCCTGGGGAGACATATCAATGTTCACGATCTCGCGTTCAGACTCTGCAAGGAGAGGCTGCTGAACTCTGCTGGAGAAGGAGGAATCATCCTGCTTCAGGGATGCGCACGGCGCACTGTCTGGCACATGCTACACCTGTAACAACACAAACAAACAGACAAGATACCCTTCTCAAAGGGTCCTATCAAGGTTATTATCTCGTGACAATGTTTGAGTAATTCATTGTTTCAACAATCAGTGGCCTAGGCCAGTAAGTTTATGTATGCGCATTTTATCAAAAACATCGGCGTTCTTTTTTGCAAACAAAACAGATAAATGCTAAACAGACAAACAGAATTGCTGATTAGTATGCATTTTATTGATAACAAACCCCTGAATGGGTAAAAATGTTTTATCGCAGAGGCAAGCTCCTGGAATGAGGAAGCCGCACAAAAATAAAACATAAATATACATCAGTATATACAAATGTCGGCAACGAGGCGTAGACGAACACCATGAGTTAATCCCTCTATGACCCACTCGACTTCGATACTTCTCCGACGCTTCAGCTTCGGAAGAGATTGATTCAGATGAACGGCCCTCAGGTCTTCCAAACCACTAAACAAAGAAAGTACACACACGGAACGCAGTCATTTGCTTTTTCAAATCCCCAACTTTTGTGTGAACCGCCCTTTGCGGGTTTTCAGTTCACCGGGATACCCTTTTTTGCCGAAGCCGCCCAGTGTAGGTTTTCGACTTCGCGGGTGTACATTTTTTTAATTTATATCCCTAATTTTTTTCCCGAACCTTTTATTCTGTTTTTGGTTCGCCAGGATGCCCCATTTTTGCCTAGACTCTCTTTTTTTTGTCCAGCGGGTCACTTTCAAGCGAAGTATTTTTTAACTGCGTCCGCGTTCACCGGGGATGCAAAATCTTCACCATCCATCGTGGATAACAACAAAGCTCCTCCCGAGAAGACCTTGCTGACGACATACGGACCTTCATAATTAGGAGTCCACTTGCCCCGGTGATTGGAGTGTGGAGGAAGAATCTTCTTCAGGACGAGATCACCCGTCTGAAAGCTTCTAGGACGCACCTTCTTATCATAAGCTTTCTTCATTCGGCTTTGGTATAGACGACCAAACGCAATCGATGATAACCTCTTCTCGTCCATCAGGCTTGTTGCGGTGAAAATTTGATATCAAGCTATTAATTAACTTGAATCGTACTTCTTTTACAACCGGTCTTTAATTTATCCAAAGGATAGGTCTAAAGAAAGAAAGAACCTTTTGCGCGATGTGACAACAACGCTTTAGAGATTCGGGGATTCGGGGGTTGGTTATATCTAAGGAAGGTATTAGCACCCTAAATATATGTAGTACCCTACAGGAACCTTTTGTTTAATTACTTGCTAAGTTTGTGAATTGTGCACTATGGTTTAAGGATTGGGAATTGTGATAAAATGAATAAAAAGGCCTAAGTGGTTTTCTAGGTTTGCTCGCAAAGGTATCGCACCTTCTGCCTACGTATCCTGACTAGGATAGAATCAGAGCAATCGTAGTTCACCTCACAAGGGAAAAGAACACTTGATGACGATAAAAGTTCAAAGGGGAACAAACATGACGATGTTTGTGTGGAGTTTGACAAAACTCCCTAAACTAAATTGTAAAAGGGGGAAGTAAGAAATCATGACGATGATTCTTACACAGAGTTGACGAACTCTTTCCTAGGGTTCTAGTTGAAGAACACTCCTAGTATGGGTGGGTTTCTTAGACTTCAAGCAAAGTCTAAAGGCTTCTAGTCTAGGGTTAAGGTGACTTAACAAAGTCAAGGGATAGCAGAGATTTTGGTCCAAGACATTGACAGTCAAGTGGACAGACCTTCCTTTGGAGGAACAGTATTGTCGGCAATTGGACGAAAGCTAACGAGCTTCGTCGCTTGGGGATAAAAATAAAATACAAACATTATACAAAGCAATTATGGTGACAACCAAAGAAAAAGATTAAGGATGAAAAGCAATGATGGCAATCAAAGCAATTGTTCTGGTACGAGAACCGTGACGACAGTTCGCACCTGGAATACCGTTAACAGACAGATGAGATAAATATAAAAATAATTCAAGGTAAAAATTCTAACATGTTGACAAACATATATAGATATGATAACAATCAATTTTCCTGAGAAAACACAAGAGGAAACCTTCTAAATTTCATCTGCAACCAAATAGGGTTAGTACCGTTGACGCGCGGATCGCGCACAATCAAACGTGGTGAAAAAATAATCAAACATGGAAAATAAAATTATGACATGAAAGTACACATTAAAATAAACACAATGAAAAAAGAACGGGTGAAAAACGATAAAAAATGAGAGAGTTACGAATTTTTGAAGTTTATGTACAAAATAGGAAAAATAATAAAAGGGTTCGACCTCCACCCGGATCGAACCCTGGTCATGATGGTGAAAGGTATAATTGCGCGCATGTTCTTACCGCTGGGGTGGCTGTTACATCCATTAATCAAATGGAAACCATAAATATACATGCTTGGTTTAGTTCCATGGCTGGGCAAAAATACATAATTCACACCAAATACGTTTTATGCCGTATCTCACTAACCGCTTATCGGATCGAGACAAATTTTATATGGATCTTGGGTAGAAAAATGAGAGGAAGAGGATGGTGATGTTAGTTTTTCCAAATTGTTCACCTAGTGAAAAAAAACGATGACTGGTGTGTGTGTGTGTGTTTTGAATGCATAATGACATGGAAACATAATCGAAACCAAATACGTTTTATACCGTATCTCACTAACCGCTCATCGGATCGAGGCAAATTTTATATGTAAATTGGGTAGAAAAATGAGAGGAAGAAGATGGCATAGGTGGTTTTTTTGAAATTCACATTCCTCTGCAAAACCCGATAGGGGGTAAAATCATGACTTTATGGCTTGCAAAATGATATGAACACTTGGATACACACATGTTTAATGCCAAGTAAGCTTACACACACATCCCATACATGATATTAAACAGGTAGCAAACGAAATTGAGACCAAGGCATGCATAAATGTGACTGTCATATTCAAGTTGCAAAACACATAAACATAACAATGCACAACAAGATGATTTTTGAGTTTTGAGTGTTTTGAGCTGTACCAATCATCACAACATCTTAAGTATGTCATATTAAGTGTGTGCAAGTGAACAAATTTGATCTGTAACAAGTATATGAAAACTTAGCATTCAAGTTGCATTTTGATATGTGTCATGTGTGTGTGGTAGTGTGCTTTTGTGTTCAGTCAAGTTCCAATGCTTTTGTTCATTTAAACCTGTCCTATATGACCCTACAAAGCTATTGGCATACCAAAATATCAAGAACAAACAAGAATGCTCCCACTGATATGTGAGAATAGAGCAATTTGCAAAATATGGTTCATGATGCATGATGATGAGCAGGTGTAGTTCCAGATCAAATTAGAGTGTTCTAATCATTTGTACAGCCTATATGTTTGATAATGAGTTAATTAAAACATTAAGATCTCAAAGAAAACACTTGGTATGGAAAACGTCATGTCATATGCAAATTGTCCAAGTAATCATGCATGATGATGCTCAAATCTCATTTCAAGTATATTCTGGCTTGTTTAAGTGTATGGACAGTTCATACATGTGATGTTAATCATGTTTGATCAAGTGAGAAAGTCCAAAACACCATGGTTCAAAATATGATATGGCATATGTAAGCATGTGAACAATACAAGCAACTAGTGAGTGAAATCATGATACAATGCTTTGCCTTATCAATTCAAAGTTTCAACACATTACATATGGACCATATAAGGTGTAGGTGCTGTTGGTTTTGATGGAAAGCATGCTCTATGCAAAAATCACATTTTGAGGCTTTGTGTGTGTTTGTGACATTTGGTGCTTACATGTGATATTTTGATGCAATGCTCAAATCAACAATATGAATGCATAAACATGTTGTGTATGATCATAGAATCATGTTGGCATGATTAAAAAACAGTATTCCATGCTTGGTTTCAAAAATGAGAAAGTGAGTGGATTAGTGTATTCATGTGTTCATGTCATTATGTGAATTCAAAACAAAACCACAAATCAGCAAGATGAACCTATACACATGTTCCAAATAGTCATTGTGAAGTGTGTGTGAGGTGTGTTTTGATGGAAAGCAAGTTTTATGCAAAAAACAAATTGTGTGTGGCTTGTGTGGTTTCAAGTGTTTGGGTTCATATGTGATTCTTTGGTGCAAGGCAGCAAAACAAAACCACACACATGGATATGCTCAGAATGTCAATTGAGTCATGTTGGACTGATGCAAACACATGATCATGCTCTTATGTAAATGATGATAACAGAACTGTTAGAAGCAATTAAAACAGAATCCTGAATTTTGCAAACAGCTTTGGTAGCAGCACTATGAAACAATTAGCAGCAAAGCTTGAAAACAAATCTTGGCACAAACCAAAGACACCAATTAGCAGCAATACATGAAGCAATCTATTATCAAAACATGAAGCAAATCCTGCCAACACATATGAACAAACTAACAACAACAATATCAAACATCACTAGCAGCACACACATGGATGAATTAGCAGCAAATACATGAAAACATATTTTGACAGCAACAATATGAAGCAAACTAGCAGCATATAGCAGGTTTTGGCAAAACCATTCATGACAGCCACTTTACATTTTTTTGATCTCAATCATTTAATTTCAACAAACATGACATGATAGCACATTGATAGAGACAAGATATTTATCAAACACTAACACACATCATTGAAATCACCATACATTTCATTACTTCAAGATTCAAAAAAATCACTCAAAATGCCCAAGTCATGGAAAATATGCAAGAAGTGACATATACATGATACATACCTGTTGTAGATCAGTTAAGCACACCAAGAATGTTGAGAAAACCAGAGATGATGATTCCAAGTCTTTGGTATTGTGTGCTTTCTTGAACTTTAAGAAACCATCCAAATGAGATGCCAAAATGAGATTGATGAGGTTCTGATGGCAAATGAAGGTTTAGACAGTTGATGTATGGAGTATTTGAGGTGTCCAAATGGTTAAAACCTCAAGAAGATGTTTGGATCAAAATTTAGAGGTTTTTATGGACTTTGGTCAAAGTAAGCTCCATGGAAAGTTGACTTTTGGATTTTTTGAGTTTTTGGGTGGTTTAAGTGTTTGTACACCTCCTATATATGATTTATAGGATGTGTGGATGAAGATTTGAGTGCTGGAACATGTGTAGCTCAATATGGTAGCAAGATTGCAAAATGCTGAATTTTGGCAATTTTGGCTACTTTGGTGATTTTGCAAAATGTAAGTGAGAGAGAGGTGTGATGAGAGGGCTCCTTTTAGCAGGTTTTCAGAATGATATTGATGTCCCAAATGAGGGGTTTGAGGTCCCTATTTATAGAATTATGAAGTGAGGAGCTTGCTAGGTAACCTTGCTTCACCATGAAGAAAACTAAGATATTTCCATCCAATTGTCCACTTGCCTTGCTTTTTCTGGTTCTTGGCTGTCTCCCTAACCCAATGGGCAAGTTTTAATGATGTTTTTACTGAGAAAACACAGCCTAGAGGCTTGGTAGAGTGGCTGGAGCAGAATTTCTTTACACCTCATGCTTGGAAAAGTCAAAGTTTTCAACTTAGGCAATGAAACTTCAAACTTTAATTCCATGATGTTTCCATGATAACTTTCTGTTCTAACATGCTAAGAATGTTCAACATATCAGGTAGAAAGAGTTGGGCAAGTGGAAATTGGCTCACTTGAGTGATAGAGGTGCTTTTGCAATATTGGTCAATGTGGGACTACTATGACAAAATACCAACTTTGAACACATGTATCTCTCAGCTCACAACTCACCTTGAGATGTTCTTGTACAATTTAGAAAGCCCTCACATAGTACTAAAACTTTCATGTTGGCCAGAAATCTTGATTCTATTTGAAACTAGGTGAAAAACCCCCTTGAAGTTGGCTGATTTTAGCTTCTAAAGTGAAAATAACTTAGAAATTTTCTAAGTTATTTTCCCTTCTAGGAATGTTTTTGCTTATATCCCAAAAAGTATGCATTTTATTGTTGTGGAATAGTATGGGACTTTTGTAGGACTTGTCAAGAGCTTTCAAATGAGACTAGAACCAACTCAATTGGATGTGCGGTTAAGGAGATACGGTTTAGCCCTTTTCAAAACCCTAATTTCCCAATTTCTCGATTACTCTCTCATCTTTTATCCAATGATCATGAAAATTGATATGCAAGTCCATTATGACATAAGGAACAACTTTGATTCACAACTTGGATTCCAATTCTCAAAATTTGAGGAGTTGACTTTTCGGTCAACCGTACGATTGATCGGTGCCGATCGAGTCGCCTGTTGATATTCTGGACATCCTGGGACTCTGACACTTCTTGAATAGTATTTATTAGCCTATATTAACTTCATGTACCTCACTCCCACCATTAAAACCTTTTCCAACATCAAAGTCAAACCACAGTTGACTTTCCACTGGTTAAAAACCCTAATCGGGGCCTCCTGACTGCACTGTTCTTGATTCTGAAACGATTTCTTCAAATTGACTTCCCTTTTGACTTTGATATTATCTTTGATTTCATTCCATGATTGAATTGGCCCAAATCATTGGTTGATCATTCCTTGATTGTTTGAATTTGTCGGTGCGAGAACCCTGATTCATCTGTAACTTGACAATAATAAACTTGCACTGATTTAGGGTTAGATAATTCATGATCATGCTTCTAAAAATGATAATGAGGATCTAAGGGGTCAAAATTTGGGGTACAACAGTTGCCCCTATTTAAATATCTTCACGAGATGACTGAGAGATGACAATTCTCGGAAAATCGCAGTAAAAGGTATTTAAATATAGATAACCAAAAATTTTGTCCCTTAGATCCGATGCCATGCTAGAGGACAAGTTATGATATGCCATGCACTCTAAATGATGTTTTATGATGCTTGAATGCAAACAACATAGACGCAACGATAATGATAAAAGAAACAGTAAACAAACAGTGACAAATACAAGGACTCGACACTGGGGACTCGTACTGAAAAACTAAATTAACAGTTCAGACATGACTGATAGCGTAAGAAGGAAAACTTCACATGGGGAAGAGACAAATCCAATAAAGATGACAATCTTATTGGAACAGAGGTACTCCACCGGGGAGAAGAATTGACTTCTACTGGGGAAAAGGATATACTTTTACTAGGGAAATGGAAAATTAATTTCGTCGGGAAAAGAGAAGCAGACTTCACCGGGGAAGCGAAAGACTGGATACAATCTCACTGGGGATGATCAGATGAGGAACTTCCTATAGCGAAGAGTTCAAATGGGATCTTCAGGAATGGACTAGAAATAAGACTAATCACACATGGAGGATACTAGTGACGACTAGATCTCTGAGACTTGACTGGGAACATGGATCACTGGGGATACATCCTCAGTTTCTGCAAGTAGTTCACACAATGCTGGTAATTAATAGACTTCCTGGGGAATTGGTAACGACCAGAATTCCAAGCGATGCCAGTGACGACTGGTCTTTTAATGGTGGTTGGTGACGACCAAATCAGGATACCAATAACGATTGGTTTTAAACAATGCCAGTTACGACTGGATTTTCTAATGAAGATGGTGACGACCATACTGGGGAATACCAATGACAATTGGTTATACAAAAATGCTAGGGATCACCAGATCTTCTAGCTGGAGATTGGTGACAACCAAACTGAAATAGACTCCAAGTAACGATTGGATTCTAGACGATGATACCAGTTACGACTGGGTTTCAAAGGGAAAAATTGGTTAAAACCTCAAGATACCAATGACGATTGGATTTAGGCAGTGCTAGTGACGACTGGACTTCATGGGGAAAGTTAGTGACAACTAACAAGATACCAATAATAATTGGAACAATACCAGTGACGACTGGATTTACCGGGGAAAAGGTTGGTAACGACCAGACCAAAAGGCGCCCATGACAATTGGACTTTTATTTAGTGCCAGTGACGACTGGACTTATACTTGGAAACGAAGTGAGTAACATCTTAGACTTTGTGGGGATTAATAGATGTCACTAACTCGGGGAACAAACAAATCACACTGATCCCACGATGAGGGGTGTACGTAAACTTGGGAAATAAACCCGAAGACCTACTGGGGAATAAAGCCTGTAGGTAGATTTTGCTGAGGTGAATTCAAACAGATGTCCAGAAATACTTTGCTGAGGGAGGAACCTTCATATCATCACAAGAAATCCTGAGGGATAATCTTCAATTTTGGTAATCATGCACGGCCAAAGGACTCTTCGTCGCCCAACTTGCTAGCATTTCATTGGGGAATGTAAATCCTGACTGTGTATCAAGACTCCTGCTACCCTGAAGTTTCGGGGAATGTATGATTTTCCTCGAGTCTTTCCACAAGTTAAAACATTTTGTAAGATATTTCCAAGTTATTATTTTTTTTTTTCAAACGTCTGGATTTTAATGCTTTCAAAAATGATCGTTGATTAACGAACGGTATTTTGCATAACAAAGAAAATAAGGAACTGATAATTTGCACAAGAAAGAGAGGCTCAAAAGGCTGATTTTATTTAAAGGATGAAATCTTGCCAATGACAATATTCCATGGAAATTTTTACAAGTAAAATGGCAAAAGTGGATAAGGTTACATTGAATCCTGTGACCTAACTATCCCTAAGGACTAGAATTCTCCAAGATCCTTGCTTCTGACGAGAGCTGTTGAGATGAATCTTTGTTGAGTCTGTAGTGTTGATGGCTTTGTCTGATGCAGCGAAACGCCTTTGTCCCTAATTTTTGCCTGGATCGCCCTTTCGGGTTTTCAATCCACCGGGACGCTCATTTTTGCCTAAGCCGCCCTTTCGGGTTTTCAACTTAGCGAGCTTTTTTATTTCTTTTCTCTTTTTTTCTTTTCTTCTCTTTTTTCTTTTCTACCCTAACTTTTGCATAAACCGTTCTTTTGGATTTTCCGGTTTATCGGGTACTTTTTAGGCGTAATATTTCCGAACTGCGTCAGAGTTTATCGGGTGTGTAAGTTGTTCTCCGTCCATGGTAGTAAGGATCAGTGAACCTCCAGAGAATATTGTCTTCACAATAAAGGGGCCATCATAATTAGGCATCCACTTCCCTCTTGCGTCTTTGTGAACTGGTAAGATCTTCTTGAGCACAAGTTCTCCTTCGCGGAATTCTCTGATACGGACCTTTTTATCGAACGCCCTCTTGATTCTTTTTTGATACAACTGGCCGTGACACATCGCAGACATGCACTTTTCATCGATGAGATTCAGCTGATCAAATCTTTCTTTAATCCATTCTGCCTCTTCTAACTTGGTTTCCATGATGACTCTGAGGGATGGTATCTCGACCTCGATGGGAAGAACTGCGTCCATTCCATATACCAGAGAAAAGGGGGTTGCCCCTGTGGAAGTGCGGACGGAGGTTCTGTATCCGTGCAGGGCAAATGGTAACATTTCATGCCAATCTTTGTAGGTTTTAACCATTTTCTGCAAGATCTTCTTGATGTTTTTATTTGCAGCTTCCACAGCTCCATTCATCTTTGGACGGTAAGGGGAAGAGTTGTGGTGTTCGATTTTGAAGTCATCACATAATTCTTTCATAACTTTGTTGTTCAGATTGGTTCCGTTGTCTGTTATAATTCTGCTTGGGATCCCGTAGCGACAGACGATCTCCTTTTTAATGAAACGAGCCACCACTTGACGTGTAACATTGGTGTAGGATGCAGCTTCAACCCATTTTGTGAAATAGTCGATGGCAACCAGAATGAAACGGTGTCCATTTGAAGCTTTCGGTTCAATTGCCCCAATCATGTCGATGCCCCACATAGAGAAAGGCCATGGCGACGATAGTATATTCAACAGTGTTGGAGGCACATGCATTTTGTCTGCGTAGATCTGACATTTGTGACACTTTCTGGCGTATTGAGTGCAGTCGGTTTCTAAAGTTAACCAGTAGTAACCGGCTCTCAAGATCTTTCTGGACATGGCGTATCCGTTGGCGTGAGTACCAAACATTCCTTCATGAACATCTTTCATTAACAAGTCCGCTTCTCTTTTGTCAACACATCTGAGTAAGACCATATCATGATTTCTTTTGTAAAGTACACCATTGCTGAGGAAGAATTTGGATGCTAATCGCCTTAGTGTTTTCTTGTCAAGTGTCGTAGCATCTGTGGGATATTCTTGCTTCAACAGATAATTCTTTATATCATGATACCAGGGCTTGCCATCGGTTTCTTCTTCAATCATTTGACAGTAAGCAGGCTCTGTCTTGCGTTCAATTTTGATAAGTGTGCCATCGTTGACATCTCTAGTTTTCCACATTGAGGCCAGCATGGCTAAAGCGTCGGCGATGTGATTCTCTGCTCTTGGAACATGTTTAAAGGTGATTTCGTCAAAATACTTGATCGTTTCAACGATATAAGCTCTGTAAGGGATCAGGTTTTCATGTCTTGTCTCCCATTCACCCGTGACTTGGTAGATAACCAATGCTGAGTCTCCACTGACTTCGAGATTTTTGATTTGGAGATCAATGGCTGCTTCGAGACCAAGGATACATGCTTCGTATTCAGCAATGTTGTTTGTACAATCAAAGTCTAGTCTGGCTGTAAACGGAGTGTAACCACCTTCAGGATTTATTAAAACAACACCTACGCCATGTCCGCTATAATTGGAGGAACCGTCAAACATCATTTTCCACCAATTCTCTGTCTGTTGACCTTTGTCAGAACTTGTTTCTTCATAATCCTTTACTAACATGATATCTTCATCCGGAAAATCAAACTTCAGAGGTTCATAATCTTCGACAGGTTGATCTGCGAGATATTCTGATAACACACTGCCTTTGATAGATTTCTGAGCCACATATTGAATATCATATTCTGATAGTAACATATGCCACCGGGCGAGTCTTCCGGTTTGTGCAGGTTTCTCAAAGATGTACTTTATTGGATCCATTTTCGAGATCAATAAAGTGGTGTGACAAATCATATACTGCCTCAAACGCTTAGCGGCCCATGCTAAAGCACAACAAGTCTTTTCTAGGAGTGAGTATCTGCTTTCGCAATCAGTAAACTTCTTGCTCAGATAATAAATGGCATGTTCTTTCCGTCCAGATTTGTCTTGTTGACCCAGAACGCAACCCATTGAGTTTTCAAGCACTGTCAAATACATAAAGAGAGGCTTTCCCGGAACGGGTGGTATCAAAATTGGAGGTTCTTGGAGATAACCTTTGATTTTATCGAACGCTGTTTGACAATCAGAATTCCATACGACCGTTTGATCCTTTCGTAACAACTTGAAGATCGGTTCACAGGTGGGGGTCATATTGGAAATGAACCTGGATATGTAATTCAACCTTCCAAGGAAGCTTCTAACCTGATTTTCGGTCCGCGGAGCTGGCATGTCTTGGATGGCACGGACTTTGTCTGGATCCACCTCAATCCCCTTGTGGCTGACAATAAAACCGAGTAATTTTCCTGATCTGACCCCGAAAGTGCATTTTGCGGGATTCAATCTCAACTGATATTTCCGGAGTCTTTTGAATAACTTCAACAAATGTTCTAGATGGTCTTCTTCATTTTGAGACTTGGCGATCATGTCATCCACATATACTTCTATTTCTTTGTGCATCATGTCGTGGAACAAAGCCACCATAGCTCTTTGATAAGTTGCGCCTGCGTTTCTCAAACCGAATGGCATAACCTTATAACAATAGGTGCCCCATGGAGTGATGAAGGTTGTCTTTTCCATGTCGTCAGGATCCATTTTGATTTGATTGTAACCAGAGAACCCGTCCATAAAGGAAAACACTGCAAACCGAGCTGTATTATCTACCAAAGTGTCAATATGTGGTAGAGGGAAGTCGTCCTTTGGACTGGCTTTGTTTAAATCTCGATAATCCACACACATCCTTACCTTTCCATCTTTCTTTGGTACAGGAACAATGTTGGCTACCCATTCTGGGTACTTGGCCACTGCCAGGAAGCCTGCGTCAATCTGCTTTTTTACCTCATCTCTGATTTTAAGAGCCATGTCGGGTCTGGTTCTTCTGAGTTTCTGTTTAACCGGAGGGCATTCAGGCCGGAGCGGTAACTTATGAACCACTATGTCTGTATCCAAACCAGGCATATCCTGATAAGACCAAGCAAACACATCTACATATTCTCTTAAGAGTTCCTTTAACTGCTGTTTTACCTCTGCCCCTAGGGCTGCCCCAATTTTGACTTCTTTTTTGTCTCCTTCTGTGCCAAGGTTGATAACTTCTACCTGTTCCTTATGGGGTTGAAGCTCTGCATCCTCTTTCTGGGCCAGTCTTACCAGTTCATCGGGAATTTCACAGTCTTCATCCTCGTCTTCAGCTTGGTAAATTGGTGAATCAGGGTCAGGAGGAGATGCATGGTCACAGGATTCAATGGGGTTATGGTCATCACTGCATGTTTGAAGGGTTTACTTTATCAAAACACACAATCAACAAAATGCAACACACACAGAGAAAGAGAAAATTGTTTTTGTTTTGGTTTTCTTTGTATTGCCATTTTTCTTTCAAAGTAAAAGCAAAAGACGGTAAAGAAACAACACGAGGATTTTTAACAAAATAGTCCATTCTCATTGATATTTCTTTGAAAGCATGGGGCCCTTACAAAACATTCCTATAGCCTTGGGCACGGCTATGGAGATTTTAAAAATAACAAAGAAAAACAACAAATTACTTTAACTCGGGAAAAACTACAGGAACTTCGATAGCCTCCCAGTTGTTCAGAGTAGCTTCGTCATGATACACTAGTGCTTCTATGTCTTCACTTTCAAGATTTCCTTCCACGGCGTTAATTTGAAAACCGCCACTGATAAATATTTCTTGAATAGCCTTTGGCCGGCTGTTGTCATGCCTTGGTTCTTCGCTTTGAGTTGGTTTGTAACCCAACCCCTGGCAGTTCATCTTCGGCTTTACCTCAATGACTTCTCCCCATCCTGCGGGAGTGCCTTCTTCCATTGTAGCTTTGGCGCCTTGAGCGGATGTGAAAGTTGGACTACTTTTTGCCACCGTCTCTTCTATCATCACTGCGTTTTCTATTTCTAGTGCTTGGAATGATGTCTCTAGCGCATCCTCTTCTGCTTCAATGTACCGGAATGATGAAAGATTACTGACCATTAATTCCTCTTCACCGTGAACAATCACCAGTTTATCATTTACCACGAACTTCATTCTTTGGTGCAGGGTAGAAGTTACCGCCCCTGCTTCATGGATCCAAGGACGTCCCAGTAAGCAGCTATAAGCTGGATTTATGTCCATCACCTGAAATACAATGTTAAATTCGTGGGGTCCCACCAAAATTGGTAATTCTACTTCTCCGATGACCGTCCTCCTCGAACCATCAAAAGCTTTTACAATTAATGAGGTTGGTTTCATCTCTGCCCCGACATAGGCTAGTCTGGCCAGTGATCTTGCGGGTAGTACGTTTAATGAGGATCCTGTGTCGACCAATACTCGTGCCAAAGTATCTTCCTGGCATTTGATGGATATGTGTAGCGCACGGTTGTGATCACGTTTTTCTTTGGGTAACTCGGCGTCGCTGAAGCTTAGAGTATTGCACGCTGTGATGTTAGCTACTACTGAATCAAATTGCCCAAGCGAAATATCCTTAGTTACGTGTGCTTGTCTCAATACTTTCTGTAATGCTTCCCTGTGAGCTGGAGAATTTATCAAGAGTGATAAGATTGATATTTTTGATGGCATCTGATGAAGCTGATCTATCACCTTGTAATCACTTCTTCGGATAATCCTCAAAAATTCATCATTTTCTTCTTCTGTGATTGGAGCTTCTTTTTCTTTGATTACCACGGCAGGAATGACTTCTTTTGGAATAGCTACTGATTCTTTTGGCTGATAGATCCGACCGCTGCGGGTCATCTTGCTAGTGCCGACAATATTGGTCACATCTTTCTGATTATCTGTCTGAACAATCTTTCCCGTTTCTTGGTCTACCACGGTCACATCGTATTTCCACGGAACAGCTTTTGTATTGTCATAATGGAACGGTCTTGGTTTCTGAACTACGATTGGTCGTGGTTGACCTATAGCAGCTCTGTTGAAAACTGGCCTGGCACCCCTGTTAAACACTGGAACTTTCTCTCTTTTCCTGGATAGGTCGAAAACTGGCTCTATTACAGAAACCTCTTCTTTCCTTTCTTTACCACATACTTGTAACATCCCCTCATTTATCAATCTTTGTATATCTTCCCGTATCCCATTACATCCACCGGAACTAACGGTACGTTTTTCACATTGGTTATGAACATCTCCCAACAACCCTGCTTTAGTCAGCTTATCATGTAATGTTTTCAATGGCGTTCTGATTTTTGACACATCATTGATTACTTCCTCATCTGTCTTTTCAATGGCATTGACCGCTCCGTGGTTTGGCAGTGGGTTACTTTTGACGTTAGGTGGTACATCATCAAAGGACAAGATTTTCTTCTCCATCAACTCTCTTACCAGATGTTTTAAGGCAAAGCAACCTTCTAAGTCATGGCCGGCAGCACCTTCATGGAAAGCACAATGGGCATTTGGGTTATAATATGGAGATGTAGTATCTGGATTAAGTGGTCTTGTCGTGATCAACCCCTGTCGGACCAAAGATGGATATAACTCAGTGCACGTCATTGGTATTTGTGGAAGTGGAGGTTTTGTTGTTGGCCTCCGGTTCTGGTATTGTTGCCTGGGCTGTGGTACCCTCTGCTGCTGATTTTGTTGAAAGGGCGGAGCGTTGGGCGCTCGTTGATGCCCTTGCTGGTTTTGTTGATACATGGGCGCTGGTCGCCCTGGTTGATAGTTTGAAGTGGAATGGCTGAATGCTGGGGTCACAGCTGCCACATATTGCTGAGGGGCATACTGTACCGGGTACATGGGTCTTTGTTGATGAAACTGTTGAACATAGTTAGGCTGGATTGGCTGGAAGAAACTTTGTTGAGGCGGTTGATATTGCTGATATGGAGGTCTCATGGTACGGATTCTTCTCCCCATTATGGCATTTGTCTCACCTTCTTTCTTCTTGTGAAACCCACTGCTGACCTTCTTAATACTGCTGTTGCTAGAACTGCCGGAGCTGCTGGCTACCTTTCCACTTTTCATCCCCAATTCTACCCTTACTCCCACGGCTACAATGTCTGAAAAACTTGCAGACACACTGCTGATCATTTTCTCATAGAATTCTGGTCTCACTGTGTCAACAAACCAGTCTGTCAGTTCCTTCTCACTTAGGGGTGGCTCTACCTGGGATGCTGTTTCTCTCCACCGCTGAGCGTATTCTTTGAATGACTCTGTGCTTTTCTGGGACATGTTCAACAACTGCCTTCGGTCAGGTACCATATCCATATTATATTTGTAATGTTTCATGAATGCATCTGCCAAATCTTGAAAACTGTGGATTCTGGACTGATCTAGACTTAGATACCATTTTGCTGGAGCTTCTTTCAGACTGTCCTGGAAGCAATGGATCATTAACTTGTCGTCTTCAACGTGTGCTGCCATTCTTCTATAATACATGATTAAGTGAGTTCGTGGGCAAGTAGCTCCTGAGTACTGATCGAAATTTGGGATTTTGAATTTTGGTGGTATTACTAGTCCAGATACCAAACACATTTCTCTGGCGTCAGTGCCAAAGGTATCATTTCCTTCCATTGCTCGGATCTTTCTCCCTATCGTTTCAACACTCTCCCTCAACCTCTCATGTGATTCATTTTCCTCTTCATATCCTTCGGGTCCTTCGTATACCGGTGGTGGATTATGAAAGATGGGGCGTGCTTGAACCTGAACTGTAGCTGGAGTGTAGGTGGGAAAAACTTGTGGAATCTCACCTCCCAAGGGAATTGTCTGTTGAGTGACTCTCGGCGGTGGCACAAAGCCTGGAGGTAACCCATAGGTTGGCGCATTGGCAATAGTAACAGCTGTCGGGATTGGTTCTGCAGTGATTTCAGAGACAACGGTGGCTTGAGTGTCCAACATTGCCCGGATGACTTGCAAGGCTTCTTTGATCTGTCCCATGCCTCCTCGGAGCTCTCCGAGTTCATTGTCGATTCTGTTTACATCCAAGTTCTGCTCTTCCATCCTTAAGCAAGCTTGGGCTCGTGTGTTGTACTGATGGCGAGGTTTCAGTGTGATTCTGTTAACAAGACAGAGGGATGAGACTTGACTCAGGGACATGTATATGCAATGTTTATGAAATGCGGACATGCAAAATGCAGATTTTAAACATTCAAGGGAATAAAGGCTTTATTTGCGAATATTATAACAATAAATAGGAAAAACAGCCAAATCTTCATTGATAATATCTGGAGAGTTTACAACATCAAACGGGAAATGAAAATACAAGCTTCTACAAAATACGAAAAACAACAACAATAGATTCTAGATTCTTCTGCTGGATGGTCCTTCATCTTCAGACTGATTCTTTCTTCCACCTTGACGTACCAATTCTTGAAGTTCTTCTTTCTCTTGCATAGCCTTGAAATACTTATCTCTCCACATTTTCCCTTCTTTCTCAGCTTTTGCCAAGGCGGCCTTCAACTCTTCTACGAGGGTAGGCTTGGGCGAGTCAGGCTCAAAGCGGGTATAGAACATCTTCATTGCTGCTTCTCTTACCCATGATAGGTAAGATTCTGAAACAGTAGCATTGTGGGGGCATAGGGCAGTTACTCCTCTTGTGTGGACATAACGCCAAGCGTACGCGATTCGAGCCCTATAAGCAGGATTCTTCCTTTCCTCCAAGTAAAATTTCCTCACATAGTCCGGATCTGGTTCATCTTCCATGGGGTGCCCCAACTGTCGATGGGCCAGAATAGGATTATAGCTGATGCACCCATTGACGCTGATAAGCGGTACATTCGGGAAGTCTCCACAGCTTTGGATCATGGAAATTCCTCCATACATAGGATCAAACCATTTAATATCTGAGTGTTTGAGCAACAACAGCTTTTCCGTCCAGGAGAGTCCATTTTGCTTATCCCAAATGGCTGGAATTTCTGACAAGTGTGAAATAAACCACTTGTGCAGGAGAACGGTGCAACATTCAATTCGTCCAACCCCATAGCGGTTCCTTCGGTGGAGGGTAAAATAAGTGTCGGCCAGCAAGGTGGGTACAGGATTTCTGATCAAGAAAAGATTGATCGCATCTGTGTCCACAAAATCACTAGCAGTTGGGAACAGGAATAGTCCGTAAATAAGTAACACTAGGATGGCTTCAAATGCTTCAGTATTTTGTGACAAGGCGTAGCTCTGAGCTTTTTCATATAGGAACATGGCTGAAATTCCGTACAATCCTCCCTTAGCACCCATATGAGATCGCACTTCGTCCAATTCCAAATACGCGGCCTCTGCAACTGCTCTTTCATTAGGAATCCCCTCCCTTCCAGAAAAGGGACTGGGGGTAACGTCTACCCCCATTAGGGCGGAATACTCCTCCAAAGTTGGTAGCAACTGATAATCTGGAAACGTGAAGCAATGATAGGTTGAATCATAGAATTTCACGAGTGCGGATAACATTTCTTCGTACACTTGAACTTCCAGTAATGACAGCATATTCCCATGTCTTCCTCTGAACGCCTCGGGGTCTTCTACCAAACTTACCAGTTTCTTCAGGTTCTCTAGTCTCGGTCTTCGGAACACAACCTCTTCTCTCTTTCCAGAATCCATCCTATAATATCTGCAAAATAATCTTTTAGTTCCTTGAATGTTTAAAAATAACAAGAATGCAACCCTAAATGTAAAAGTTTTATGGAACTCAATTTTACCAAAATATCCTTTCATTTCATTGATTTTTCAAAAAGGGTATTACAAAAGGATTTCAGTACATCTTACAAAAGCCCTAATATTACAACTCAATATGCTCTTAAAGAAAATCCTCTCTCTTCTTGATTCTTCTGAGCTCTTCTTCTACCTGTGCTTTCTCAAGGATAAGTTTGTCTACCATAGCTTTCCAAGGGGTTGATTGATGGTTGGAATAAAATGCATCTTCCTGTGCCTTCCTCTTTTTGCTTGCAACTGCTTCCTCTTCTTTCAATTGAAGTTGTTTGCGGAGTTCCTCGTTCTCTTCCATAGCAACCTGATATTTGTACTTCCAGGATACCTCAGTCTGTTGTGACTTCCTCAGAGCGATCTTCAGCTTCTCTTCCTCAGACATGAAAATCAATGGTTGTTCTTCTATTAATACCATAGGCTTTTGTGGAGGATAAGGCATTTTCAACTGAATGGCCCTCTTTCGTACCCATTGGAGATAAGGTTCAAAAGAGATGCAGTTAGGTCTTCCCAAGTCCTCTTTTCCTTTCCTGTGTATATGCCCCCATGCTTTGAGAATTTCATCTTTTAATTCTGAAACTCCTATGAAGAAAATACCTTCTACGTGAGCACTGCTGGGTTTGTCTTTCAGCGGATAACCAAGTTGTCGACGAGCAAGCACGGGGTTATAGCTGATTCCCCCATTTGTACCAAGGAGAGGTATATTCCCGAAGCTTCCACAACTATCAATGATTTTGATCCCATCATAACTACGGTTGTACCAGTCAATATCGGAGTGAGTAAGAGCCATAATCTTTTCAGACCACCATCCTTTGCTCCAAAAAGTATGGGCTTTGGGTAGATGAGAAACGAACCATTTATACAACAACGGAACACAACAGACGATCATTCCTCCTTTGTGAAGATTTCTTTGATGAACAGAGTGGTAAGCATCAGCTAGTAGAGTAGGTACTGGATTCTTCTTCAAGAATATTTTGATGGCATTGAGATCCACAAAGTTGTCAAAGCTCGGAAAAAGAAAGATCCCATAAATAAGTAAGGCTAGAATAGCCTCAAAAGCATCCATACTCAAGTGATCGGCATAATACTGAGCCTTCCCAATCAAGAATTTTGCAGTCAGCCCAAAGATTCCTCCTTTAGTAACCATGTTCTTCTGAATGTCTACCAACCCGATACGCGTGGCTTTAGCAATTTCTTCCTTTTTAGGGTCCTTCTCCATGATGGGAAAAGGAGATGCATTAAGGATAGGTAACCCAATCAGACAGGAATACTCTTCAAGTGTTGGCATTAACTGATAATCCGGAAATGTGAAGCAGTGATAAAGTGGATCATAGAACTGGAGTAATGTGGAAAGGAGTCCCGAATCCATTTTCTTCCTTGTTTTCAGTAGAGACAACAAATTCCCGTACCTGCTCTTGAATCCTTCTATATCTGTGATCAGAGTGCTCAACCTTTCAATCTCATCTATATTAGGGCTTTTGTAAGTGTACTTTATAGTTTTCTTTTTTCCGTTGTCCATGATTTTCCTGATATTTTATAAATAAACGACTCTGAGTTCCATAAAACTTTTATGACATGATGTTTATGGATGCATGAATGCACAAACACAGGTAATCACATATTCACAGATTTACACAAGTAAACAGACAAGGTTTCGGGTTTGGAAAATATGAGCAAGGAGTCAAGGTCTACCCTCCCCAAAGGTATGTACTAAGGTTTCCATAACTGCAGAACAAGGTTCTAAAAGAGTTCCTGGAGTCCTCGACCCATCTTTCGGATATTATCAATTTCCCAAATACTTGGTGATCGATAATATTCTCAAGAGAGTCTCGTCCAAGTGTAGTATCGCGTATCAACTACTTTGGAATTACTTCCTTATAGTCACCGCACTACATCCTAGTAAAGCCATAGTGGGGGAAAAGCTATCTAAAGGTCCTCAGTGTCATGGGCACCTATGTAGAAAGTAGCATTGTTTTCACGAATACTCGATCAACAATACTAACTCTCAAAAAGGGCCTCTACTGAGTGGTGATTTTCTCAAGTCAGCTTGGTCGGGAATCAACTCCCTATAAGCCTTCTTGAATATACCACCTTCCTATCATAAGTACGCTCGAGCACGGGTGTAGTGCCGTCTCACCATTTCAAGTTTCCCAAACCATCAGAGCACAAATATATACAAGTATTCACAGATAGCAATTAGTTAAACAAAATAGGTTGAACCCTCAAAATAAAAGCAAAAGCAAAGTTCCCCAGTGAAGTCGCCATTTCTGTTGCGGTGAAAATTTGATATCAAGCTATTAATTAACTTGAATCGTACTTCTTTTACAACCGGTCTTTAATTTATCCAAAGGATAGGTCTAAAGAAAGAAAGAACCTTTTGCGCGATGTGACAACAACGCTTTAGAGATTCGGGGATTCGGGGGTTGGTTATATCTAAGGAAGGTATTAGCACCCTAAATATCTGTAGTACCCTACATGAACCTTTTGTTTAATTACTTGCTAAGTTTGTGAATTGTGCACTATGGTTTAAGGATTGGGAATTGTGATAAAATGAATAAAAAGGCCTAAGTGGTTTTCTAGGTTTGCTCGCAAAGTTATCGCACCTTCTGCCTACGTATCCTGACTAGGATAGAATCAGAGCAATCGTAGTTCACCTCACAAGGGAAAAGAACACTTGATGACGATCAAAGTTCAAAGGGGAACAAACATGACGATGTTTGTGTGGAGTTTGACAAAACTCCCTAAACTAAATTGTAAAAGGGGGAAGTAAGAAATCATGACGATGATTCTTACACAGAGTTGACGAACTCTTTCCTAGGGTTCTAGTTGAAGAACACTCCTAGTATGGGTGGGTTTCTTAGACTTCAAGCAAAGTCTAAAGGCTTCTAGTCTAGGGTTAAGGTGACTTAACAAAGTCAAGGGATAGCAGAGATTTTGGTCCAAGACATTGACAGTCAAGTGGACAGACCTTCCTTTGGAGGAACAGTATTGTCGGCAATTGGACGAAAGCTAACGAGCTTCGTCGCTTGGGGATAAAAATAAAATACAAACATTATACAAAGCAATTATGGTGACAACCAAAGAAAAAGATTAAGGATGAAAAGCAATGATGGCAATCAAAGCAATTGTTCTGGTACGAGAACCGTGACGACAGTTCGCACCTGGAATACCGTTAACAGACAGATGAGATAAATATAAAAATAATTCAAGGTAAAAATTCTAACATGTTGACAAACATATATAGATATGATAACAATCAATTTTCCTGAGAAAACACAAGAGGAAACCTTCTAAATTTCATCTGCAACCAAATAGGGTTAGTACCGTTGACGCGCGGATCGCGCACAATCAAACGTGGTGAAAAAATAATCAAACATGGAAAATAAAATTATGACATGAAAGTACACATTAAAATAAACACAATGAAAAAAGAACGGGTGAAAAACGATAAAAAATGAGAGAGTTACGAATTTTTGAAGTTTATGTACAAAATAGGAAAAATAATAAAAGGGTTCGACCTCCACCCGGATCGAACCCTGGTCATGATGGTGAAAGGTATAATTGCGCGCATGTTCTTACCGCTGGGGTGGCTGTTACATCCATTAATCAAATGGAAACCATAAATATACATGCTTGGTTTAGTTCCATGGCTGGGCAAAAATACATAATTCACACCAAATACGTTTTATGCCGTATCTCACTAACCGCTTATCGGATCGAGACAAATTTTATATGGATCTTGGGTAGAAAAATGAGAGGAAGAGGATGGTGATGTTAGTTTTTCCAAATTGTTCACCTAGTGAAAAAAAACGATGACTGGTGTGTGTGTGTGTGTTTTGAATGCATAATGACATGGAAACATAATCGAAACCAAATACGTTTTATACCGTATCTCACTAACCGCTCATCGGATCGAGGCAAATTTTATATGTAAATTGGGTAGAAAAATGAGAGGAAGAAGATGGCATAGGTGGTTTTTTTGAAATTCACATTCCTCTGCAAAACCCGATAGGGGGTAAAATCATGACTTTATGGCTTGCAAAATGATATGAACACTTGGATACACACATGTTTAATGCCAAGTAAGCTTACACACACATCCCATACATGATATTAAACAGGTAGCAAACGAAATTGAGACCAAGGCATGCATAAATGTGACTGTCATATTCAAGTTGCAAAACACATAAACATAACAATGCACAACAAGATGATTTTTGAGTTTTGAGTGTTTTGAGCTGTACCAATCATCACAACATCTTAAGTATGTCATATTAAGTGTGTGCAAGTGAACAAATTTGATCTGTAACAAGTATATGAAAACTTAGCATTCAAGTTGCATTTTGATATGTGTCATGTGTGTGTGGTAGTGTGCTTTTGTGTTCAGTCAAGTTCCAATGCTTTTGTTCATTTAAACCTGTCCTATATGACCCTACAAAGCTATTGGCATACCAAAATATCAAGAACAAACAAGAATGCTCCCACTGATATGTGAGAATAGAGCAATTTGCAAAATATGGTTCATGATGCATGATGATGAGCAGGTGTAGTTCCAGATCAAATTAGAGTGTTCTAATCATTTGTACAGCCTATATGTTTGATAATGAGTTAATTAAAACATTAAGATCTCAAAGAAAACACTTGGTATGGAAAACGTCATGTCATATGCAAATTGTCCAAGTAATCATGCATGATGATGCTCAAATCTCATTTCAAGTATATTCTGGCTTGTTTAAGTGTATGGACAGTTCATACATGTGATGTTAATCATGTTTGATCAAGTGAGAAAGTCCAAAACACCATGGTTCAAAATATGATATGGCATATGTAAGCATGTGAACAATACAAGCAACTAGTGAGTGAAATCATGATACAATGCTTTGCCTTATCAATTCAAAGTTTCAACACATTACATATGGACCATATAAGGTGTAGGTGCTGTTGGTTTTGATGGAAAGCATGCTCTATGCAAAAATCACATTTTGAGGCTTTGTGTGTGTTTGTGACATTTGGTGCTTACATGTGATATTTTGATGCAATGCTCAAATCAACAATATGAATGCATAAACATGTTGTGTATGATCATAGAATCATGTTGGCATGATTAAAAAACAGTATTCCATGCTTGGTTTCAAAAATGAGAAAGTGAGTGGATTAGTGTATTCATGTGTTCATGTCATTATGTGAATTCAAAACAAAACCACAAATCAGCAAGATGAACCTATACACATGTTCCAAATAGTCATTGTGAAGTGTGTGTGAGGTGTGTTTTGATGGAAAGCAAGTTTTATGCAAAAAACAAATTGTGTGTGGCTTGTGTGGTTTCAAGTGTTTGGGTTCATATGTGATTCTTTGGTGCAAGGCAGCAAAACAAAACCACACACATGGATATGCTCAGAATGTCAATTGAGTCATGTTGGACTGATGCAAACACATGATCATGCTCTTATGTAAATGATGATAACAGAACTGTTAGAAGCAATTAAAACAGAATCCTGAATTTTGCAAACAGCTTTGGTAGCAGCACTATGAAACAATTAGCAGCAAAGCTTGAAAACAAATCTTGGCACAAACCAAAGACACCAATTAGCAGCAATACATGAAGCAATCTATTATCAAAACATGAAGCAAATCCTGCCAACACATATGAACAAACTAACAGCAACAATATCAAACATCACTAGCAGCACACACATGGATGAATTAGCAGCAAATACATGAAAACATATTTTGACAGCAACAATATGAAGCAAACTAGCAGCATATAGCAGGTTTTGGCAAAACCATTCATGACAGCCACTTTACATTTTTTTGATCTCAATCATTTAATTTCAACAAACATGACATGATAGCACATTGATAGAGACAAGATATTTATCAAACACTAACACACATCATTGAAATCACCATACATTTCATTACTTCAAGATTCAAAAAAATCACTCAAAATGCCCAAGTCATGGAAAATATGCAAGAAGTGACATATACATGATACATACCTGTTGTAGATCAGTTAAGCACACCAAGAATGTTGAGAAAACCAGAGATGATGATTCCAAGTCTTTGGTATTGTGTGCTTTCTTGAACTTTAAGAAACCATCCAAATGAGATGCCAAAATGAGATTGATGAGGTTCTGATGGCAAATGAAGGTTTAGACAGTTGATGTATGGAGTATTTGAGGTGTCCAAATGGTTAAAACCTCAAGAAGATGTTTGGATCAAAATTTAGAGGTTTTTATGGACTTTGGTCAAAGTAAGCTCCATGGAAAGTTGACTTTTGGATTTTTTGAGTTTTTGGGTGGTTTAAGTGTTTGTACACCTCCTATATATGATTTATAGGATGTGTGGATGAAGATTTGAGTGCTGGAACATGTGTAGCTCAATATGGTAGCAAGATTGCAAAATGCTGAATTTTGGCAATTTTGGCTACTTTGGTGATTTTGCAAAATGTAAGTGAGAGAGAGGTGTGATGAGAGGGCTCCTTTTAGCAGGTTTTCAGAATGATATTGATGTCCCAAATGAGGGGTTTGAGGTCCCTATTTATAGAATTATGAAGTGAGGAGCTTGCTAGGTAACCTTGCTTCACCATGAAGAAAACTAAGATATTTCCATCCAATTGTCCACTTGCCTTGCTTTTTCTGGTTCTTGGCTGTCTCCCTAACCCAATGGGCAAGTTTTAATGATGTTTTTACTGAGAAAACACAGCCTAGAGGCTTGGTAGAGTGGCTGGAGCAGAATTTCTTTACACCTCATGCTTGGAAAAGTCAAAGTTTTCAACTTAGGCAATGAAACTTCAAACTTTAATTCCATGATGTTTCCATGATAACTTTCTGTTCTAACATGCTAAGAATGTTCAACATATCACGTAGAAAGAGTTGGGCAAGTGGAAATTGGCTCACTTGAGTGATAGAGGTGCTTTTGCAATATTGGTTAATGTGGGACTAGTATGACAAAATACCAACTTTGAACACATGTATCTCTCAGCTCACAACTCACCTTGAGATGTTCTTGTACAATTTAGAAATCCCTCACATAGTACTAAAACTTTCATGTTGGCCAGAAATCTTGATTCTATTTGAAACTAGGTGAAAAACCCCCTTGAAGTTGGCTGATTTTAGCTTCTAAAGTGAAAATAACTTAGAAATTTTCTAAGTTATTTTCCCTTCTAGGAATGTTTTTGCTTATATCCCAAAAAGTATGCATTTTATGGTTGTGGACTAGTATGGGACTTTTGTAGGACTTGTCAAGAGCTTTCAAATGAGACTAGAACCAACTCAATTGGATGTGCGGTTAAGGAGATACGGTTTAGCCCTTTTCAAAACCCTAATTTCCCGATTTCTCGATTACTCTCTCATCTTTGATCCAATGATCATGAAAATTGATATGCAAGTCCATTATGACATAAGGAACAACTTTGATTCACAACTTGGATTCCAATTCTCAAAATTTGAGGAGTTGACTTTTCGGTCAACCGTACGATCGATCGGTGTCGATCGAGTCGCCTGTTGATATTCTGGACATCCTGGGACTCTGACACTTCTTGAATAGTCTTTATTAGCCTATATTAACTTCATGGACCTCACTCCCACCATTAAAACCTTTTCCAACATCAAAGTCAAACCACAGTTGACTTTCCACTGGTTAAAAACCCTAATCGGGGCCTCCTGACTGCACTGTTCTTGATTCTGAAACGATTTCTTCAAATTGACTTCCCTTTTGACTTTGATATTATCTTTGATTTCATTCCATGATTGAATTGGCCCAAATCATTGGTTGATCATTCCTTGATTGTTTGAATTTGTCGGTGCGAGAACCCTGATTCATCTGTAACTTGACAATAATAAACTTGCACTGATTTAGGGTTAGATAATTCATGATCATGCTTCTAAAAATGATAATGAGGATCTAAGGGGTCAAAATTTGGGGTACAACAAGGCTGAGTTGGTTTAGTCGGTTTGTAATCCATTCTGCCTCGTCGAGCTTCACATCAACCAAAACTCGCAAAGAAGGGATCTCCACTTCTAACGGTAGGACAACTTCCATACCGTACACCAAGGAGAAAGGAGTTGCCCCGGTTGAAGTACGTACCGTCGTACAATAACCGTGCAGTGCAAATGGTAGCATCTCGTGCCAATCTTTGTAGGTCACAACCATCTTCTGAACAATCTTCTTTATGTTCTTGTTGGCCGCTTCAACGGCGCCATTCATCTTCGGCCGGTAAGGAGATGAGTTGTGGTGTTCGATCTTGAAACTCTGGCACAGCTCCTTCATCATCTTGTTATTCAGATTCGAACCATTGTCAGTAATGATCCGCTCGGGAATTCCGTAACGATAGATGATGTCCCTCTTTATGAATTTAGCCACTACCTGCTTGGTCGCATTAGCATACGAGGCTGCCTCCACCCACTTGGTGAAGTAGTCGATGGCTACTAGAATGAAGCGATGACCGTTAGATGCAGTGGGCTCGATATTTCCTATCATGTCGATGCCCCACATGGAGAACGGCCATGGGGAGGACATGACATTCAACGGGCACGGCGGCACATGAACCTTATCAGCATAAATCTGGCATTTATGACACCTCTTCGCGAATTTAAAGCAATCTGATTACATCGTCAGCCAGTAGTACCCTGCTCTCAGGATCTTCCTCGTCATGGCATGCCCGCCGGCGTGCGTACCAAATGTGCCTTCATGGACTTCTTCCATGAGTATACTCGCCTCTTTCTCATCTACACATCTGAGTAGCACGGGATCGTGGTTTCTCTTATACAGAACTCCATCAGGATTGAGATAAAAATTTCCAGCCATCCTCCTCAGAGTCTTCTTATCCTGGGTTGACGCACCCGCAGGATACTCCTTAGTCATAAGGAAAGTCTGGATGTCATGGAACCATGGCTTGCCGTCGGCGGCTTCCTCGATTGCAAAGAAAAATGTCGGTCTATCAAGACGAGATAACACAATTCTTGGAGCCTCATTCCAAAAATTGACTTTATACATTGAAGCCAACGTGGCTAAGGCATCAGCCATCTGATTTTCCGCTCTGGGCACATGATGGAGTTCCACTCGATCAAAGAACGGAAGTAGCCTTCTGGCATAGTTCATGTACGGCACCAAATTCGATTGACGAGTCTCCCACTCCCCTTTAATCTGGTTGATCACAAGCGCTGAGTCACCATATACGTCCAGGTTCTTGATTCTCAAATCAATTGCCTCTTCTAGACCCATGATGCATGCTTCGTACTCCGCCTCATTATTAGTGACTGGAAACGTCAGTCTCGCAGTGAACGGGATATGGGATCCGTGGGGAGTCGTGATGATAGCCCCGATGCCACTTCCATAGGAATTAACCGCCCCATCGAATATCAATTTCCACTAGGATTTCCTATCTGGCCCCTCGTCGGGCAACGACTCATCGCAATCCTTCGCTTTGAGAAACATAATATCCTCATCAGGGAATTCAAATTTCATCGGCCGGTAATCCTCGATCGGCTGTTCGGCCAGGTATTCAGACAATACGCTCCCCTTGATGGCCTTCTTGGACACATACTGAATATCATATTCCGTTAACACCATTTGCCATCTGGCAATCCTGCCCGAAAGAGCCTGCTTCTCAAAGACGTACTTGATCGGATCCATCTTCGAAATTAGCATGGTGGTGTGATTGAGCATGTACTGTCGTAAACGTTTGGCAGCCCAGGCTAGTGCACAACACGTCTTCTCCAGCGTCGAGTATCGAGATTCACAGTCAGTGAACTTTTTACTCAAGTAGTAAATGGCATGCTCCTTTCTGCCCGTCTCGTCGTGCTGACAGAGAACACACCCCATACTATTCTCAAGAACTGTCAAGTACATGATTAATGGCCGTCCAGCCACTGGGGGTATCAAGATTGGAGGTTCTTGTAGATACTGCTTTATCTTATCGAATGCCTTCTGGCAATCCTCGTTCCAGGTAATCGCCTGATCCTTATTTAAAAGCTTGAACATCGGTTCACACGTGGCCGTGAGCTGAGAGATAAACCTCGCAATGTAGTTTATTCTGCCCAAGAAACCACGAACTTCTTTTTCTGTTTTCGGCGCTGGCATCTCTTGTATCGCTTTTATTTTCGCAGGATCAACCTCGATGCCTCGTTCACTCACGATAAACCCCAGTAGCTTTCCGGACCGTACTCCGAAAGTAAATTTGTTAGGATTCAGCCTCAACCTGAACTTCCTAAGCCTCTCAAAAAGATTCAATAAGTTGACCAAATGCTCTTCCTCCGTTTGGGACTTCGCAATCATGTCATCAACATAGACCTCAATCTCATGATGAATCATGTCATGAAACAAAGTTACCATTGCTCGTTGGTAAATGGCCCTTGCGTTCTTCAGACCGAAGGGCATTACCTTATAGCAAAATGTTCCCCATGGAGTGATAAACGTCGTTTTCTCCATGTCCTCCGGCGCCATCTTGATCTGATTGTAATCGGAGAAGCCATCCATGAACGAAAACACGGAGAACTAGGCTGTGTTGTTGACCAACACATCGATATGAGGCAACGGGAAATCATCTTTAGGGCTCGCCCTATTCAAATCCCAATAATCGACGCACATGCGTACCTTACCGTCCTTCTTCGGTACAGGTACTATGTTGGCGACCCACGGAGGGTAAGTGGTGACCGCTAAGAAGCCAGCACCGAGCTGTTTCTGCACTTCTTCTTTGATCTTAACGGCCATATCTGGTCTCGTCCTCCTAAGCTTCTGCTTAACGGGAGGGCAATCTTCTCGCAGCGGCAAGTGGTGGACCACGATGTCCATGTCAAGTCCGGGCATATCTTCGTATGACCAAGCAAAGACGTCACTATACTCTCTTAGCATCTCGATCAATCTCTGCTTGACATCACTCTGCAACGCAGCCCCTATCCTGACGTTTCTGATGAGCTCTTTAGAACCCAGGTTCACGATTTCGATCTCCTCCTCATGAGGCAGAATAACCTTTTCCTCTTGTTTCAACAAGCGGGCCAGCTCTTCAGGAAGGTCTTCGTCTTCATCAATCTCTTCTTCGGCTTGATAGATCGGGCAATCGAAGTCGAAGTGAGCCGTAGAAGGTCCAGAGTCGATGTCATCTGTTATGTGGATCCTGCAATAACAAGGGTTAAGTTTAAAACAAGAATATGCAGGTTAGCACAAACCCCATTGCCATTTTACTGTTTTTCAAAACAAATATAAAACAGGAATAACAGAGATCACAATATTTGAATACAAAGAAAGCGCCTTTGATTTATTAACAAAATGCATGTACATAATCCAACAAGGCCCTGACGATAAAACCGCTATGCCCCGGGTAGGACATAGGGTTGTACAATGATTGGAAAAAGTAAATCATTACTCTTCACTTGTCATCTGGATGATATCCTTGATGGTCCAATTGCTGAGGCCCTCTCCCGGCTTGCTTGGCTGAATCCAAGAGTCGAGGTCACAATCGCTATCCCCGCTGTCTTCAGACGCCGCGTTGATGCTTTCGAAGATCACTCCGCCACTGGTAAATTGGATCGGCCCTTTACCTCGAGACGCACTGCTAGACGAAGAAGAAGAAGCTTCAGCTCCAGGAGAGTATCCAAACCCAAACTTATCCTGCTTGTTGGGTATCTCCAAAATTCGCCCCCAGCCTGGGGTAGATCCGGCTTGGACAACGGCCCAAGCTTCTCTGAAGGAGGAGAGATTCATCTCTGGCTTTTCTGCGACCACAGGAGCTACGTCCTTCACTTTGACAGCTTCGAACGCTTGGCATAGAGTCTCATGGATCTCGCCATCCATTTCAACATACTTAAAGGATGACAAATGGCTCACCATTATGTCTTCCTCGCCACACACGGTTACGATGCTTCCCCCGACAGCATATTTGAGCTTTTGGTGCAACGTGGAGGTCACGACACCAGCAGCATGGATCCACGGTCGACCCAAGAGACAACTGTAGGCAGGCATGATGTCCATAATATAAAAGACCGCGTTGAATGTTTCTGGACCGACTTGGATCGGCAAGGTCACTTCCCCGAAAACGTGGCGTTTAGTCCCGTCGAACGCCTTCACAACCAGATCACTGGGTGTGCAAATCACTCCACGAGTATCCAACTTCATTAACGCCTTCTTCGGAAGAACATTAAGCGACGAACCCGTGTCCACCAACACGTGCGACATGATTGTGCTCCTACACTCTATCGAGATGTGCAGGGCGCTATTGTGATTCTTCCTTTTTGGTGTCAGCTCTAAGTATGTGAACCCTAGCCCATTCCCAGCATTAACGTGGGCTACCACCTCTTCTAGCTGATTCACCGATATCTCTTGCGGTACATAGGCGGTGTTCAATACCTTCAGCAGCGCATTGCGGTGTGCTTCAGAACACAGCAACAGGTTGAGAATGGAAATCTTCGAGGGCGTTTGATGGAGATGATCTACAATCTTCTAGTCGCTATTTTTAATCAACCGCATAAACTCCTCGGCATCTTTAACAAGCAAATCTTTCTCTACCCCACATGGGACTTCTTCAACGACTTTGCTTTTCCCTTTATCGGCCGCATCAGCTCTGACCGCTTTATCCGCTACGACCTCTGGCGGCGCAAATACTCTCCCGCTGCGAGTAATACCACTGATTCCCGCAAGATTCTCCATAGTCGACCCATACGACTCTAGCTCCAACCTCTGTCCGTTGCAATAGACTTCGGCCCCATAATGCCATGGGACGGAGTTAGTTCTCTCGAAGGGTATCGACCCAGTTTTGGTAATAGTAATTGTAGGCGGTCTGGGCGCAGAAATGGTTATTGGCCGGTGAGGGATGGTGATGGTGGCGACTTCATCGGCCTGCTTCAGCACTACCTCTCCTAGTCCACTTTCATCCTTCCGGCTAAACTGCAGAATCCCCTCAGTCATCAGACTTTGAATTCCTTCGATCAACTGCTCACGTCCATCAGAACGTGTAGCACAGTCCATACATAACTCTCCGTACCCCGGAAAGAACCCTTTTTTCAGCAACTTAGCTTTAACGAAGCTAAGCGGCGTTTTTAGGTCTCTGACATCAGTCAACAGATCTGCGCTCTCTTCTTCGATAATGGTGTTCACACCACCTCCCCTATGATTAGGCATAGGATTCTTCGTGACATTGGGAACATTATCGGAGAAGTTAATGATCTTGGCGTCCACCAAGTCCTGCACCTTGTGCTTGAAGGCTTTGCAGTTCTCGATTGTGTGGCCTAGTGCCCCTGAGTGGAAATCGCAAGTGGCATTTGCGTCGTACCCTGGTGGAGGTGCCCCTGTCAAGGGAGCCATCGTCCTCTTCTGGACCAACTGAAGCTGAAGCAAGGTCTGCAAGAGTTGCGCATACGACATGGGCGGTGCCTCGAAGTGACGGTTTGCCAAAGATGCTCGATTCTGGTACTTTCTATATCCCTGCTGATTCGGTTGCTGCTGCTGCTGCTGCGGAGCTGCCGGGATATTTATGCTGGCTATCTGCTGCTGAGGGCCTTTGCCCTTCCTTCGAGCGTTGGTCACAGCGCTCGCTTCTCCTTCTCGCCGTTTACCAGCATAAGGTTTCTTTCCTCCTCCTCCAGCTGAGGATGACTCACCTTGAATTTTCCCGATCTTGATTCCATTCTCGACGTGCTCGCCCATGATAATGAGAGCTGAGAACGTCCCAGACATACCGCTGACTAACTTTTCATAGTAAACCCCTGGGAGGGTAGCTACAAACATCTGCACGAGCTCTCGTTCAACCATCGGCGGCTGAACCCTGGCTGCCAATTCACGCCACCGCTGGGCGTACTCCTTAAACCCTTCATTGTTCCTCTGCGATAGGTTCTACAGCTAAACTCGGTTCGGGGCCAAGTCGTTATTGTATTGGTAGTGGTGCACAAATGCTTCAGCGAGACCCTTCCATGTGCGCACACTAGTGGGCTCCAGACCCATGTACCACTCAAGGGATGGCCCGGAAAGACTGTCTTGGAAGAAGTGCATCAGCAACTTCTCGTCTTCGGAATAAGCAGACATCTTCCTGTAATACGATCTCAGGTGGACACGAGGGCAAGTGGTGCCCTTATATTTCTCAAAGTCAGGTACCCGGAACTTAGGAGGCACCTTGAAATCAGCAATTAATCCCAGCTTGGACATATCAACGCCCAAAGTATTCTGATTCTCAATATCTCTCATTTTATCTTCAAGTGCCTTGAATCTAAGCCGCGTTTCAGCATTCAGCTCTCCTTCAGCACCCTTCTGAGAGAACACATCATCCTTATGATCCTCAAGCCATGGCTGAGGCACAAACAGATTCCCGACGCCTGCATTGCCGTTGCCCGGCCCGACATTGACATTACCTCCCAGACTCCCATTATCGACGCCCGTCGTATTGAGTCCGATGTTGGCCATCACGTTGCCATGAGCATTGTCGTTGCCCCCGGCCCCGGGGACACCATTCTGCGGAGTTTCAACTGGTGGAGGAGTAGGCACGATCCCACCGTGGAGCACGCCGTTGCTATCAACCCTGGAGATCAAAGGCTGAACCAAAGTTCTGAGCTGATCTTGGCCGTTGGCGACCACTTGCATGAGCTCCATGAAGCGATCCATCCTTTCGCGGAGCTCCTGAACATCAGTTTGCACTTGATCCATGATCCTTGTCTAATTAGCTCTAGTCGGATAACGGTGAATCAGTCTCTGATCAATCCTGGAACCACCGGAAACAACCTGGGACGACCTGTAAACCTGAAAAACCTGTTAAACACAGAAGGGTTAGGAAAAACAACAAAATGCTCGTCATGCAAATGCTTCATGCAAATGCATGCGTGTGTCTGTGTATTTGGGAGATCTCCCCCGATCCTAGTGCCTGAGTGCCAGTGCTGATAATAATAATAAGAAGAAGTTCGGGTCCAATCATGGAAACAACAATCTCATATATAAAGAAAGCCTATCAAGGCAGTACATAGCATCAGCGAGTACAAGATGAATCAACAGCGTGACCTCAGCCAACAAGCCTGGTGATGGTCAACATACAACAATGATCAAAACAAAAGGAATACAAATAGTCAAGTACGGCTACGGGCACGATACTCTTCTAACAACTCCTTCGTCTCTGGATGATCTGGCAGAGTGAGTAACCCCTCGACGAGTAATTCCCTCTGCACAATGGTGTACTGAAGTCCTTCGACCGAACCTTCCCATGCTCCTTCGCCGAAGCAATCTTCTAACTTCCGCTTCTTGGACTCAAACGTCAGCCTGCGCTCCTTCAGGTTAGCGAGAGCTTTGTTGAGCTGGCCTTCGGCGGCGTATCTGCGGGCGGTTTCCTCATCAAACCTCTTTTCACTGTCCTTCACATGGGCTTCCAGCTTGGAGATCCGCAGCATCAGCTTATCCTCTCGCTCTTTCCTGGTGGCCAGGGAAGCCTTCCAGTGCTGGTTGAACTTGGATATCCTTCGATATGCTTCGTCCAAGTGCTGCTTCTTCGTAGCCAGTACGTCGTTGACAGCTTTGAAGTCTCGACCCATGCGTTCATGCTCGACTATCTGCTTAGTCAGGTCTGTACCCAGCTGGTTCACCAACTCTGTCTGCCTTTTGAAAGAATGAACGGCTTCGTTCCTCTCGCTTCGGAGCTGAGCTAATTCCTTCTCCAGTTCTTCGTTCGCCCGCTTCAATTCATCCCGCTCAGCCAACGCCTGATTATGCTGCTGAATGGGCACAGTAGTAGGCTCTTCAATCATTGGAGGGCTTTCTGGCTTGGCATGAGGAAACGGCATCCCTATAGCATCTACTCTGGCTCTGATCCAAGTCAAATACAGAGGGTAGGCTTGATTTTTGCTTTTTCCCAGCAATGGCTTTCCTCGCTTACTGATACCGTTCCACGCGCGCTGAAGTTTGGACAACAGATCCCCCTCTAGAATACCAGTGAGGTACAGAGATTCCTGTACCTCTTCATCCTTCGGCGGAGTTCTCAAGGCATATGCGAACTGTCGAACCAGCAACGATGGATTGTAGTTTATACAGCCCTTCCTACCCATCAAAGGCACATTTGGAAACCCGCTGCAACTGAAGATCACCTCAGTACCCAACCTATCTCTGTCGAACCAGTCAATATCCTCTGCAGATAAACTCATCAGACGCTCGGACCATTCAGCTGTGGCTGCAGACGAGACAAAAGGACCCCTATTGGGCAGATGGCTATCAAGCCATTTGTAAAGCAAGGGTACACAGCATGAGACGTTCTTCCCCCTCCTGTTCTCGTTTTTGTAGTGGACTGAATGATAGACATCTCCTATCAAGGTAGGGACTGGATTCCCTGAAGCGAAGATGTGAAATGCATCAAAGTCTACAAAATCGGGCATATTGGGGAACAGAATAATGCCATATATGCACAGAGCGAGGATGGCATTGAACGCGACCCAAAATCCGTCCTTGGCACACTGCTGAGCTTTACCTACCAGAAACTGCAAGGAGAACCCAGGAACCTTGTTCCAACTAGTCAATACTAACTCGGAAGCGTCCAGATGAAGTGAAGGAGCTAGACCAGCCAGATCAGGCTCATCATCCATATGAACAAAAGGCATCTGCCTCTTGATAGGCACACCTAGAAAATCAACATATTCTTCCAGCGTAGGTGCGAGAACAAAATCCTGAAAAGTGAAACATCTCAGCGGAGGGTCGTAGAACTGTAGCAGAGCGTGCAACCCATTCAACTCGAACACAGCAGGCTTATGAACCAAACTGAGCAACCTGCCGTAAGATTTTCTGAACTCGTCCCTTACAGAATCATCTGCTAAAGCTATCAAACCAGTCAGCTTAACCACATCAGGGGCAGGGAACTTGTAAGCCACGGTCTTCCTCAGAGAGCCCATAACAATACAATAGGAGGCAAGAAATCCTGGATCAGAGAAAACGGTACCTGCAACACAAACACACGTTAATGAAATGCAAATGAATATGCAAACTAATGCAAAATGCAATCATGCAATAGGAGGCCAAGGCAACTGCTGCTGTGGAGATTCTGTATCAACAACCACTGATAAGAAGAAAACCCCGGTGTAGGACCACAAATCTGATCTGCCAAGAACCACCATCTGATAGGGCCATATACACAGGATCATAATTCTGCCATGTCAAGAACAAATGTCTGATAATAAGGACCTCTGAGGTAGGACCAAGAAATCTGCTCTGTCTAGAGCAAACATACATCTGCTGATGAGATCTTCAGACCCCACTCAAAAATCTGCTCTATTAAGAACAAACAACTGATGACGAAAACTCTGCTCTATCTAGAACAAATACACATCTGATGATAAGATCCTCTGATCAAAACCTGCTCTATCAAGAACAGATATACATCTGATGATAAGATCCTCTGATCAAAACCTGCTATATCAAGAACAGACAAATCTGCAACTGAGAAACCCCGGTACCAACAAAACTGATTCACTGTCAAGAAACCAGGTAGTCTGAAGGTCACGGTTTCCTGCAATAACCCAACCCTGCTCACAGGTATGGACCTAAACTGACTCAAGTTTGGCATCCTATGTGTTCATCAGAGTCACAAACATTCAAGAGGGGTGATATGATACCCAGAAGGTATGGCATCACCAGCTCATGAAGCGGCCTCACTCGGCTGAATCACAAATGATCGGTCCCCAGAGTCGACAATCCACCAAACCAGCAACCGTCTCAACCCAAAGGGTTGAAAGAGAAGCCAACCGGATGAACCTCGTTTGAGCGTGGATTTCATGAGACACTAGTGCCTGTAAAGCAAGCACGCGCCCACTAATTTCCACTCTAAGTCTATGGTGCACTCAAGCATGGGTCTGGCTTCTCACTCATCAGAATGCCCCTCCCTACAACAGCACAGATAATTATATTGTACTGAAAATAAAATGCGGGAAATAAAGTGCGAGAAGTAAAATGCGATAAATAAACGCGACCCAACAAGTAAACATACAAGTGTTAGGATTGACTCGCATAGGGAACCGTTGGAGTCCCCAGCAGAGTCGCCAGCTGTCGCTTGCGCGAAAATAAGGTGCCGGCACAACAGAAGAGTCGCCACCTTTCGTTATTTATCCCTTAGAGCGGGAAAGGAAACGATCGGAAAAACCTGACGAAAAAGGGTAAGACAAGGTCATCGCAACCATTGTCTGGATTCAGGAGTCGGTTACGCAAGGGGAAGGTATTAACACCCCTCACGTCCGTCGTACTCGACGGGATCCACGCTTGTTGTGTTTACTTGGACGGGTTGGTTTTATCTATCTACCTATCAAGGCTGGCTTAAAGAAGAAACTGACTCGGCAAAGCGTCGCACTTTATGCCTACGTATTCTCATCAGAGAACGAGAAATCAGAGTCAACGTAGTTCGACCTACGACGGATTATAAGGGAAGGTAGCTCGCTAATACATCAGTATTGTGCCTACATACTCTCAACACGCATGAGAGATCAGAGCTTACGTAGTTCGGGACACTACAGTTTATTTCCTGTCCTTTACGAAAGAAGTGTTTTTTATTGTATTTGCAATCTCAATCGCACTAGAGACTATGACCTGAGAGTGAATGCGTCGCATGTCACCCAAAGGGTACCATACTAAACATCCAGACTGTGGAAAAGAAACTCTCCCACAATCCTTTCTCAGATAGCTTAAGGCTCGTAACGTACGAAAGAAATCATTCATGATTACTGTATCTTAAACTATTTTGAGATGAGAAGAGAACAGGTCGAACTAGGAGGGAGACTATCAAGTCCTACTGTTGTCATGCCAAGGATTCATCCTATGGTTGAGGTTTGAACAGGGAACTCCTAGAAGTTGTCATGCATAGGTTTCAACCTAAATTTCTATCATCAATTCCTTATCAAAGGAAATGAGAGTCCTAAGGGATCATGTCAATGATACACCAAAACAGACAAAGCATTAGCTTAACAGTAAAATGCATGCAATGCAAGTGAGGGAGGAAATGTGTGTGCGGCTTCAGCCTCCACAAGCTCATCTCAACCCAAAATTCTAGTGTTATTGTGGACCTATGTTAAGGATTACCCTAATTCTACACAACCTAATGTCATCTAATCAAAACTAACCTAAAATTCATCACAAAATTATGGAATAAATCCAGGGGGAAGCTAAAGCTTATATCTAACTATCCTAAAAAGAAATGGCCTAAAAATGTTAAGGGAACTACCTAAACAAAATTCTACAAATTCATGTATCAACATAAAAGAATTAAAAAGCTATTAAAATGGAAAATACACAAAAAATATTAAAAAGGCATGAAATGCAAATATTTTATTTGATAATTTTCTAGATATTATCATGAAATGGGAGAAAAAATTCCCACTTAAAAATCATTAGTTTCCTATTTATTATGATTTTTCAAAGATTAATGGAAAATGGAAGAAAATGAAATTAAATTGTAAAGGATGTGGTGTATTTAGTAACCAGATGCAGTTCAGATTTCATATGGGCTAAAAATGGGGGTGTGGATAGTCATGCATACTGGGCCCAAATCTAATCAGAAATCAATTAATAAAATGAATGGAAAATGGAAAAGGAGCGGTGTAATAAGTAATAGAAATCAGTTCAAAACCAAGTGGGCCACGAAGGTGGGGTGTGGGAAGCAATCCAGCCCAAAGTCCTTTTAATGAAACGATGCGTTTCATGCTAGTTTCAGACTCCCTCTTCAGATTGGAATTAAATCTCAACCGTGAGATCTTGGTCTCAGTCAATGGTTAGCTCACAATCCAATGGCTATGCTCTTGTCTTCAACCTCCAGCTAGGGTTCTTGGAGAATCCATGAAAATGCAGAGCACTAAACTCCATCTTCCTCAAACACGAACTCCATCAATTCTTCATGGAAAATCAAAATTCAAAACCCTATCTTTCCCAGAATCTCATCCTGAATCCATCCATGATCTTAAAATCAACTGAATCATCCTAAATCACTGAACCCGATCCAAGATCAAAGATGTGCTCAATCATCAACTTCAACTATTCTTGAATTTTCTTGCATCAGAATACTCACCAACTCACACTGATTGAAATTAGCTATCTAATTCATGCTATGCCTCATTATACCATGAGTTCTTGATCATCAAAGAAATGGTGTCCAATATTCAATCTTCACCAATTGCTCTATAACTCTCCAAAATCCATCACCTATGTGTCTCTAACCTTTCTTCACTAACAATTCTACCTAGCAATGCATAAATTATGGTGTAGTGGAGAATTTGCAAACCTGGTATTTCTTGATCAACAGATGGTGAAAACCCTCACTTCAAGCCTTGAAACTCTTCAGAAAGCTTCCTTGGATGATGATCTTGCTACTGTTTGCAAAAGATTTGAGGGAGGAAGCTTCAATCTCAGAATTCGAATCTGACTTGCAACCTTGAAAATCCAATTGCTATCTCTTCAATTCACCATGGATTTGCCCTCAAATTGATCTGCACAGCTTCACTATCATCAATGGAGTGTGTATGAATGGAAAAAATGAATGGAAATGGTTCAGAATAGGGAATTCACTTTCAACTTGCAATGGAGGCAAGTGAAATGGCCAACTCTCTCTTCTCTCAATTCTTACACCAACCTTGCATCTGAGCAAGTTCTACATGTTATATAGAGTGGTTTAGAATCATCTAGAACCATCTAGGACCATCTAATGAGAAATTGGAAATCTCATGTCATGACATTATGAATTCACTTCTCATCATATGCTATCTCATGCCAAGCCTCTTGTAAACACCAATTCTGACTTGAAATTCTCCCCATATGAGATGTATGATGTGTTGCAATGCATAACTAACTTGTTCATTGAGTTTTATCATGTTTTTCTTTTGTGCCTTAAGATGCAAGTAAGCCATTTCCAAAGCAGCCCTATGATCTAGGTCTCAAATCAAAATTGTGGCTGAACCATTGTTTTTAGAATGTCCTTTAGAGTCAAAATGACCTATTATATGACATGGTTTGGATGTGTAACTTGGGATTTTCAATTTTCATTTTCAACTTATTTAACTTATGCCTCCATTTTAGGTCATTTTTATCACTTTTTAATACAAGCCTTTTCAACATCTAATGACCTCTCTAATATCCTTAAAACATCATTCTAAGCAAGTTTGATGTTGAAGATTTTTCCATTTGAAGCTTGGAAATAGGAGATATGGCCTTATGCTTGAAATGACCTATAACCTCCAAATGACCAAAATGCCCTTGACTTGTCAAAGCCATAACTTGAGTTCTACAAATCCTATCAAGGACTTCTAGTACTCTATAGAAAGATAAGAAGATTATCTACAACATTCATGTTTACCAAGAGTTCATAGGAATCATCCTACTAGGGAAAAAGTTGGATGCAAGTTGGGTGACTTTCAAGGACCTAGATTCACATACCTCAGATGACCTGTAATATGTCAAAGCCATAACTTGAGCTCTACAAATCCTATCAAGGACTTCTAGTACTAAAATTAAAGCTAAGAGAAATCTCTACAACATTCATGTTGTGGGGAAGATGAGATGACAATCACATCCTGAGCTACACTGCCTTGAAGATAGGGATCAAACTAGGGGATTTTACACTGTCGAGCCTTAGAAACCCTAGCTTGAAACTTCTCAAACTCCTCAATCATGATGAGTTGGTCTAAGAATCCTCCTTATAGCATCTCAATGCATCATTCCATGATCACATGGCTCTTGTATTAGGTCTCAACCCTCTCCCAATCATCAGTTGACCTAGGGTTGACCCAGTCAAACCCTAATTCCACCACTCATGGCTGAATCTTCTGAATTCTTGTACAATGACCTCTCTAGGCCTCATGATGGCTTTCAAGACATCTCATAAGATTTCTCAAAGCTTCAGGTCCATCCTCATGGTCTCAGAATCATCTGAGGAGCTCCCACAACTTTCAAGTTATGAGACACACAACCTTGGTTTCAACCAATCCCTCTGAGGATCTCTTGAGTTTTCTAACAAAGATATCAACCTTTGAACACTTGAATAACTTTCTTGGATAGCTTCAAAGTCTCATATAACTCTTGTTGGGTAAATAAATGTTGGTCAAATTTTGGGGTGCAACACCAGCCATCTTCATAATTGCTCGTCGAAGTCAGTCTAATACTCTTCTAAACCCACATGACTGGATGAAGGAAGACTGTTGATCCGGACACCCTGAGGCGTGACTGAGAACATGTTGGAGTCAAGTAGAGTCTAAATCCTACTCTTAAGCACCTTACAGTCTTCGGCTGAATGCCCTTGTGCCCCAACGCGGTACTCACAGCGGGCGTTGACATCAAAACCTGGCAGATACAGAGGAATCTCTGGATTAATCTTCTTCGGCACTATCAAACCACCTCTGATCAATTCTGACAACATCTGACTGTACGACATCGGCAACTGACTGAAATGCCTTTCTGGCTTCCTTGGTTTTCGTCAGGCATGCTGACACGACTGATGACGGTATGACTATTGACTCTAGAAGGGAACATATATCTGATACACATACCCAACAGGTTGCTGACTCTGAACAGTTGAAGTGTCTGAAAACTGAATCTGAGGTATCAGAGATTCCGGGATATCATCATTTTCTTTCTCCCATTCTTCTTGAGAACTGACAACTAATTCGCTTTCATAAACCGAGGTATCTGAGATGTCTAGAATATTTCCATTCTTGAGTCCACTCTCAATACGTTCCCCCATTGTCATCAAGTCAGAAAAGTTTGATGCCTCACTACCAACCATCTTATCGAAGTAATGGCCTTGCAAAGTACCCATGAATAGGTTAACCAATTCTCTGTCCAGAAGTGGTGGTTGAACACGAGCAGCTAACTCTCTCCATCTCTACACATATCCTCTGAAGGATTCATTGTCCGCTTGAGATAATTCTTGCAACTGCATGCGGCTAAGAGCCATGTCGAGATTGTAGGTGTATTGCTTCACGAAGGCATTAGCTAAATATGACCATGATCGGACGCAACCACTCTCTAACTGCATGTACCAACTCAACGATGCTCCACTCAGACTGTCTTGGAAACAGTGAATCATAAGCTTGTCATTATGGACATGTGAGGTCATCCTTCTGCATAACACCACCAAATGTTGCTTCGGACAACTATCTCCTTTTTACTTCTCAAAATTTTGCGTCTTAAACTTCAGAGGCATTACAAGACCTGGCACCAAACACATGCTCGAAGCATTCAGATTAAGAGTATCCTGACTCATAAGGGCGTTAAGTTTTTCATCCAACTGACGATATCTTCTCATAAATTCAACAGTCTGTGGATCCTTAGGATTAATCTTCATAACAACCCTTTGAGAATCCGACACAGGGAAAGTGAAGCTTTGATAGTCTGAGTCATTGAGGGAAGATGAATCTCTATCTTGGATAATAGTAGGCTCTTGAACAAGAATCTGCACAGGCTAAGCTTGAGCAACATTGTTCACCGGAGTCCTCTGAATATCGGTCTCTCCTCTGGTCATAGCTGTCATGGCCTCTATGATATGATCGAACTGATTCTTCATCAACTCAAACTCTGCCTTTGTAACAACGTGATTCTGCTTTTCTGAGTTCATGATCCTTCCAGAAGCTAATTCAAGTCCACTGCGAATGTCGGGAAATCAACTATGGGTTGGAAAAAAGACGGGTGAGCTTTCTGTTCTGGGCCGAGGATGGAAACGCAAACATGAGATGCAAATGCAATATGCTAATGCAACAAACAAAGGATCAAAGCTTCCGCAAAGCTTTGAATAACTGTTGTACTACTGACTGGACGAAGTTCAAAAGTCCCCTCTGAAGAGAAAACTAGAATACCAGGTTGGTTGAAAGTCAGGGTTTCCTGCATAACCCAATCCCTCTCACAGGTATGGACCTAAACTCTAACAAGGTTTGTCATCCTATGCGGTTTTCAATGTCACAGACTTTCGAGAAACGATGATACGTTCACCTTTTCTGGTTTGGCTTCATAGTCTCAAGAAGAGGTCTCACATAGCTGACTCCCAAATGATCGGTCACCAGAGTCAACAGTTTCCAGATCCAACATCCCCGTCCTAACCAATGCACAAGATGAGATGTCTTCAAAGAAACCTTGTCTGAACGTGAATTTCGTGAGGACTAGTGCATGTCTCCATACAGGTCCATCACTACTTTCCACTTCTAATTCTAGGGTCATACTAGCCTGGGTTTTGGCTTATCTCTCAAAGGAACAACCATCCAACAACACAACAGTAACAGATGATAATAAAGTTCAGAAAATTTAAATACAACAATATATAAAATACAACACAAAAATATACACACCCAAAAACAAGCAAACAAACGCTAGGATTGACTTGCATAGGGGATGGGAAAATTCCCCAGCAGAGTCGCCAGCTGTCGCATCGCTGCGAAGAGGGGACGACAAAGACAGAAGAGTCACCACCGTTCGTTATTTATCCCAAAGAGAGGGAAAGGAAACAATCAGAGAAAACCTATGAAAAAGGGAAAAGACAGGTCATCGCAACCAAATCTTGGGTTCGGGAGCCGGTTATGCAAGGGGAAGGTATGAGCACCCCTCACTGTCGTATCGCTGTGAAGAGGGGTCGAAAAGGACAGAAGAGTCAAAACTGTTTGATATTTATCCTAAAGAGAGGGAAAGGAAACGATCAGAGAAAACCTACGAAAAGGGAGAAGACAGGTCATCGCAACCAAATCTTAGGTTTGGGAGTCGGTTACGCAAGGGGAAGGTGTTAGCACCCCTCACGTCCGTCGTACTCGACGGGATCCACACTCGTTGTCTATCTAAAAGGGTGTTGAACTATCTAAACTACAGGCTACAGGGATAAAAGAAAAGAAAAGAGACTCGATAGAGCATCGCCACTCTATGCCTGCGTATTCCCTCGTGCAATGGAAAAGTCAGAGTCAACGTAGTTCGGAAAACTACGGGTGATGGTGGGGGAAGGTTGCTCGCCAAGACATCGCCGTCTTGTGCCTACGTATCCTCGTCTGGTACGATAAATCAGAGCAAACGTAGTTCGGGCTAACAAGACCATAGGTTTGTTCAAGTGTTTTACCTGAGTAGGGTTAAAACTTAGTTCTAGCAGTTAGGTGTATGCAACTCGACCATTGGAGACTTCGGCGTTACCTATTTGCTGTAGAACAAAGAGTTAACAAAACTCTCCTTATGAAAATGGTTTTGCAAATTAATCCCGAAGGGAAAAAATATTTGATATTTGTTTTTGAAGTCTTTTAGAGAAGAAGTGAATTGAATTTTGTTTGTAATTCATGTTGCACTAAAGACTATAATTTAGGAGCGAATGCGTCGCATATCGTCCAAAGGACATACGTTGAACACTCTAGACAATTAAGAGAAGGCCCCCCAATCACCATTTCCCAAATACTTAAGGCTCGTATCGTACAACATTCATTATCCTTTGTTAAATGTTTTGAAGAAGTTTGAAGATGAGAAGAGAGAGACACAACTCTAAAGGGAGACTAAACTCAACCTAATGTTCTCATACAAGGTGTACCTATGATTGGGATGAAAAGGGAATACTACCTAATATTATCATACATAGGTTCAAGCCTAAGTTCTATCATAATCAATCTTGAACGAGAGAGATTAGAGGTCCTAAGGGAACATGACAAAAAAGAAAGAAGAAGGAAACATAAGATAAAAGAGGAAAGAAGATGCAAACATGTAATGCACAACAAAGATGAAGAAAGGAGGGAGGAACAAAGTGTGGGGAAGTAGCCACCACAAGCACATCTCAATGTCAAGCATGCAAATGAGAGAAGCAAGACCAAATAATGAAAGCACACAAAAAAGCATAAACAAGTTCACACAAAAGTGGGATGAAGTGGGAGAAAATACCATTCCTACAACCACTCAAACATCAATCACAAGCCCAAAGGCAAACCAAAAAGAAGCGAGAAGAAGACATGATCCATGAGATGATGGGAGATAAAGTGAGGAAACTAAGGAACTCAAATAAGAAACTCAACCATAAACATCTCAATAATCATTCAAGCAAGCACACAAAAGTTCTCAAAATGAACCACCATTTAAGACAAACTCAAAGTACCTCCAAAGGAGGGACCAAATCATCTTAGATGGGACTCAAAGGACCTAGGGCAGAGATGAGAACAAGAAGAAAGAATGCACAAATCAAAGAAGAGAACACACCATAGCAAGTTGCAAGAATAGGAATGGTAAAGGACCTAGGTCCTAAACACTTTCAACATTTGAAACCAAATGGAAGGCCTAAAAAGAATGCAACTCACAACAAGCACCAAACAAGTGTATGACCTAAATATTTACAACCAACTACTTCAACACGTTAATAATGTGAATCAATAGGAGTTGGGAGCATTTGGGATCCACAAGGGTCATTTTCCATCAAAACTAGGTCAAGTGTATGTGTGAACCATCCTTAGACGTAGCTTGACGAAAGGTACCTCAAAAATAGGAAAAAGGTTCAAATAAGTCCCAATAAAATGCTCAAAGCACAAGAGAATGTTGGTAACCAGAGGCTGAAAGCACACGACCAATGTCCATTCAAAACATCAACAAAGGATTTGATCCACAAGGATGCACCATTTTGAAGGAGGGTTGTCGAGGGTCAAACAAATGATCATAAAGGTCAACCAAAATGAAATCAAACTAGGGCCAAAATCATCTTCAAAGACCCCTCAACTCATCATTCAAATAAGGAAAAAGTCTTATTCATAGGAGATGTCAATTGGTCAAGAAACAAGCAAGAAACCAAAAGAAACAAATGAAAATCAATTCAAAAACCACTCCAATCATAAAATTCCATTTTAATTGAAACATAAATGAAAAACGAAAATAAAAAAATCAAAAATTAGTTAACACATTAAAGCGTCCTAAAATATTTTTTTGTGGAGTTTTATCACAATTGAAGCTATTTTTAAATGATTTAAATCAAAACAGAAAATCAAATAAAATAACAACAAAAGAAATAAATGAAGCATGGAAAATATAAATAAAATACGTGCAAACAGCTGGGCTGGATCATGAGTGGGGTGTGAATAACAACCAAGGCCCACCTCCCTTCAGCAAAGTGAAACGATGCGTTTCACTAATTGACTTGGCAAGTCAAATTACACGCACGCAAGTCAGAACAGATCCTGGCCACACATTAAGGCCAGTTAACTAGTCAAACAAGAAACACCTCATCACGCCTAAAAAAGAACCAGATGATGGAGCCCTAGCTCCGATCATCTTCTTTAGCGAGGTGGCCGGAGTTCTAGGTTCCAAACCTCACCAAATCACAAGAAATCTTATATCAAAATGAACGCCAAGTGACGTAGATCATGAATCCAAGGTTCAAATTCATTTATCATGCTTAAATCGTGAGATTCAAATAAGGAAAGTTTTGAAAGCTCACTGTAAAACTCATCAAACACCACAATTAAGATGCCAAATATTGCCTATAAGGTGTAAGGCTTCAAATGCACCAATAATGACCTAGATTAAGTGCCTAACATGAGATATATTTAGAATGGAAAGTTACCTAACAGAGTCACTCAGTTGGTACTTCAATTGAGGTTGAGCTTGCAAGTTAACGTGCAGATCCACTCTATTGAACTTGAGGAGAAGGCATATCACTTCAATTTTTCTTGAATTGAGCTAGATCTGGATTCACGATTTTCAAATTTGCTCTCACTTTCCAAGTTTGAAATCTGAGCTCTCTCCATGAATTTCACCTTCTGAGCTCTCAAACTTCATTCTAAGCTTTTATATTATGGATATCGGATGCATTGGAGGCCCAATGAGGCTTTAACTTGCTGAAATTTTGAAATGCCCAATTTGGCAACTCACCTCATGCACACGTGATTATGGCATGCTACACCCTTGAAATTGATTTCATTCTTCAGCTGGGAACTTGGATTGATCATGTAGATTGAAAATGGGCCTTGAATTAATCCAACTATTGAGTTTTAAATGCAAACATTTTCATGAAGCAAGCTTAAATACCACGTGTTTTTCCTTACACACACCAAAGTTTCTTTGTGCATTTTACTTGTTGGACAATTGTGAACAAAATTGGATACAAACATGGTATGAAAAATTCCTAAAACTTGATCAATTGAAATGACTTCTTTAATGTCCATTTCCACTTGAATTTCTTCACCAATGACCATATCCACTCATAATTCATGCCAATCTTGAGTTTCATGATGAAATTAAGGTCATTTAGCACAACTTTCATGTTGGTGAAAGTTTCATTTGAAGTACTTAAAGGCATGAGAATGACCTATAATCAAAATGACTTATAATCAAAGTTTCCCAAAATACCCCTTCCTTGCAAGCTTCATAACTTGAGTTCTACAAATGAGATGAAGGACTTCTAGGACTTTTTGGAAAGCAGAGATCATAAGGAACAACTTTTATTTTCATCAAAAGTTGAGGAGAAACATGATTCTAAGCCAAAAGTCTCTTGGAAGTTGGTTGACTTTTGTTGACTGAAAAATATGTTCATTTGAGACCCATAACTTAATGGCATCATAACTTGAGTTCCACAAACGCAATGGATGAGTTCTAGTACTCAAAATAAAGCTTAGAGCATGTCCTACAAGTCTTATGCTTGCATCAAAGTAATATTACACTTGTATATTGAGATATGTGGTCTTGAAGTTAAGCACTAAGTAGGAGATTTTACACTAACAACCTTCTGAAACCCTAATTTAGTAACTTCTCACACTCTTGATTCTTCTTGATTTGAACTTGAAAACATCCTAGATATCTCAACATGACTTCTCATGACTCTAATGACTTAGAACCAAGTCTCAAACTCCTTCAAGTCCACAGTTGACCTTGCAATAAGCAGATGAAATCCTAGGTGCACAATCTTTGACATCACCCTCTTGAAAATGATATGACCACTTGGATAAGCTCTTTAATGACTTCAAAAGCACTCAATGAGCTTCTCCAAAATCTCTTGTCTATAACCATGGCCTGGTGAACCCCTGATGATCTTCAGTTGACTTCCAATATAGGAGGTGAGCAACACTTGTCAATCTTCTCCCTCAGAGAACTTTGACCACTTCTTGATCGGTATAAGCATTTGATAACTTGAGTAACCACTATTGCTTGATCTTGAAACCTTCTGAGACTCTTCTCTTAAATAGGCACATCTCTCTTGATCCCCTGAAAAGGACAATGCTATACGGATGCAAATGCTAAGGCAATGAAATGAAACACAAGCCAAGTAAAGAAAAAGGTTGGGCAAATTTTGGGGTACAACAGCTGCCCCTATTCGAGCGACTTGGACCTTACTGGGTGAAAAGAGAATGGATTTCAAACAATCAAGGTAAAAGACGGTTGAATACCAAAGAAACCGAAAATTATCCAACCACAAAAATAGAACTGCAGACACTCCTAGGGACAAAAATCTTCGGAAATAACAAAATCTGATAGTTGCAACGACAACAAACTAACTGATTACCAACCAGAAAGAAACGACATGCAGTCGGAAGAAACATCTGCTAATGTGTAAGCAACGACATTAAGTCGGAAAGATCATCTGATATCACCATCAGGCATCTATTGTAACAATAGGCATCGATCCCGAAGGCCGGATAAACACGCAGTTGAGAAGAACATCTGACATCGCCGTCAAGCATTTGTGGAATAAAAACATGCATCGCACCCGAAGGCCGGCTCAACACGAAGCTGAGATCATCTTCTAATCCAAGCAGGCATTCGCTAAATAAAAGTGAGCATCAACTCGAAGGCCGGCTCAAGATGAAACAGAGAAAAACATCTGACATCCCCGCCAGGCATCTCTTGAATAAAAACAGGCATCGAACCCGAAGGCCGGCTCAACACGAAGCTGAGATCATCTGCTAATCCAAACAGGCATTCGCTAAATAAAAGCGAGCATCGAACCCGAAGGCCGGCTCAACACGAAGCTGAGAAAAACATCTGACATCGCCACCAGGCATCTGTTAAATAAAAACACGCATCGAACCCGAAGGCTGGCTCAACACGAAGCTGAGATCATCTGCTAATTTAAGCAGGCATTCACTAAATAAAAGCGAGCATCGAACCCAAAGGCCGACTCAACACGAATCTAAGAAAAACATCTGACATCGCTGCTAGGTATCTGTTAAATAAACACAGGCATCGAACCCGAAGGTCGGCTCAACACGAAGCTGAGAAAACTTCTGACGATGATTCACAAAAGAACTCCGCTGGGGAAAGAGAAACTTAAACAAGCAACTCTGGCAAGGGTAGAAAAGAGAAACTTAACCAAGCAACCCTGGTGGCAACTTCGTTGGGTAAGAAGGGAAAAAGAAGTCATCCATCTGCCATGGTCTGGATAACACACGGGAAAAGGAAAATATCATAATCTTCCATGGTTTGAATACCATACGGGCAAAAGAATTAATATCACAAATTTCCATGGTCTGGATACCATACGGGCAAAAGAAATCCTCCATCTGTTGGGAATACATCTGAAAAACAAGAGGTAACAACCTGGCTTATGTTTCAGATGCACATGTTTGAATATGGCGTAATTCTCCATACGAAATGGAAATGCTACGCGTTTTTAAGAATGCTATGCAAAATGCACCAGAATCGAATCAGCAAAATAAATGCTGAAGAGACAAAGGCCACCCTGCTGGGGATGGATAGAACATGCCAATTACGATTGGACTTATGCTGGGAAAAACGAACCCATAATGGCTTTCAGAAAAAAGAACTTCCTTGAATAATATTGCTTTTACAAGAACAAAAATCCACCCTGCTGGGAATCAACGCAAACTCTACTGCGGAAAAATGCCCTGAATGGCCTACCAGAATACCACTCTTCTGGGGTTCTCCTGACTCGGCTGGGGAGAACAAATCCACTCTACTGGGGAAATAACACCACATGCTGCCCAACAACACTACTTTGCCAGAGATCAAATCAAATCCTGCTGAGAGAAAATGCCCTGAACGGCCTTCCCAGATACAAATTTCTTGGGGAGTAGACGAACCGACCAGGGAAAGACAACCAAACGCTGGAGATAAGTCTAACCTGTTGGGGGAATCAACGACTCTGCTGGGGATAAGAATCAACCACCGAGATTAACTTCACATTACTGGAGAAATCAGCCCTGAACGGCCTCCTAGAACACCAAAGTCCCTCTAGGGTACAAAACACACCTCTGGGATCAAACCTGCTCCGCTGAGGATCAAAAATCCGACCTATCGGGGACTGTCTAGCTGGGGAATCAACTTCTGCTGTAGATTACATCCAACTGCTAGGGATTACTCAGTGGGGATAAACGAATACGATTGGCTGGGAAACGATCCCAAACTCTCTCTATTGAGGAAGAATAACAATTCTCGGGGAGTATCTTCACTCTACGGGGAAAAGTAACTGCTTTGCTGACTCAAATGGGGATTGGACAATGAGAGGAAACCTCTTCGACTTCTGCTTGGGGAATGAATCACCACTTCTCAGACTCTGTGGGGAAACAAAAATCCTGGATTTGCTCCGCCACTGGGAAAACAGTTCTAAACCTGCTTGGAGAGGAATCTCATCTCGAATTGCTGAGGAGTAAGTGCGTACCTACACTTCACCGGGAATATGGGCACATACCTAACCTGCTCGAGGGATATGAATCTCGACTTTCTGGGGGATGATTCTACCCTGCTGGAGAATTCAGTCTTGAACTGCCGAGGAATGAGTGTTTACAAGCGATCTGCTAAGGAGAAAGGCCTACAAACGCTCTGCTGAGGATAAAGGTACCCATTCAACTTGCACATCTTTTGTTGTAGAAACAAAACCTTGCTGGGGACGGTGATCATACCGGGGATACACCTCTGGAAATCTGCCCCAAGGGTAACGACCCTGCAAAAATGAACAAACAAACAAGATATCCTAATAAAGGGAACTATCTCGGGCATCATCGGCGACGTTGTTCAAATAAATCAAAGTTTTAATGATTATCGGCCAAAGCCTGCAAATTTATATATGTGTGATTTTATCAGATTATCGAGCGTTTTTCGTAAAAAAAATAGTAAAGATTAAAGCAAGACAAACAATTACTGAATAGTATATGTTTTATTGACAAATGGCCTATAAATAGGCAGATTTTATAACAGATTAACCCTTGAAAAGAGGCAGCTGCGCAAAAATTACAGAAATGCACAGAAATATACAGAATGTCGGCAATGTGGCACAGACAAGCACCATTAGCTGATCCATCTATGACTCACTTCAATTTGATGATTCCCCGACGCTTTGTCCCCTGGAGAGATTGATTCGGATAAACGACCCTCAGGCCCTTTTGGGTTTTCGATTCACCGGGATATTCATTTTTGCCAAAGTTGCCTTTTCAGGTTTTCAACTTTGCGGGTTCACATCTTTTTCTTTCATATCCCTAACTTTTGCCCGAACCCATTCTTTTTATGGTTCTCCGGGATGCCCCATTTTTGCCTGAATATTCTTTTTTCATTCCAGCGGGTCTCTTTAAGCAAAGTATTTTTTAACTGCGTCTGCGTTCACAAGGGATGTAAAATCCTCACCATCCATGGTTGATAACAGTAAAGCTCCTCCAGAGAATACCTTTCGCACGACATATGGACCTTCATAGTTTGGAGTCCAATTGCCCCTGTGATCTGTTTGTGGAGGGAGAATCCTCTTCAATACTAACTCGCCCCTCTGAAAGCTTTGAGGGTGCACCTTCTTGTCAAAAGCTTTCTTCATCCGGCCCTGATACAACCGACCATATGCTATAGATGCCAGCCTTTTCTCATCCATTAGGCTAAGCCGATTCAATCTATTTCTTATCCATCTGCCTCATCAAGCTTGATGTCGACCAGGACTCTCAAAGAAGGAATCTCGACTTCTAATGGTAGGACAACCTCCATACCATACACCAGCGAGAAAGGAGTTGCCCCGGTTGAGGTACGTACCTAAGTACAATATCTATGCAAAGTGAAGGGCAACATCTCATGCCAATCTTTATAGGTTACAACCATCTTCTGCACTATCTTCTTGATATTCTTGTTGTCCGCTTCAACAACGTCGTTCATCTTAGGACAATACGGAGATGAGTTGTGATGCTTAATTTTGAAACTCTGGCATAATTCCTCCATCATCTTGTTATTCAAGTTCGAACCATTATCAATAATGATTCTCTCAGGCACTCCATAGCGACAAATGATGTCCTTCTTGATAAACCGGGCTATCACTTGCTTAGTGACATTAGCATAGGAAGCTGCTTCCACCTACTTGGTGAAGTATTCAATGGCTACCAGGATTAAATGATGTCCATTATATGCGGTGGGCTCAATCTTGCCAATCATGTCAATGCCCCACATGGAAAAGGGCCAAGGCGATGCCATGATGTTCAGCGGACTCGGCGGCACATGAATCTTGTCAGCATAAATTTGGCATTTATGGAACTTCTTTGCATGCTTGAAGCAATCTGACTCTATAGTCAACCAATAATACCCTGCTCGTAACAACTTTCGTGACATGGCATGCCCACCGACATGTGTACCAAAGGCACTTTCGTGGACCTCTTCCATGAGCATACTCTATTCTTTTTCATCCACGCATCTTAAAAGCACCAAGTCATAGTTCCTTTTGTAGAGTACACCATCCTGTTTCAGATAAAAGTTTCTAGCTAACCTCCTCAGAGTCTTCTTATCCCGGGTCGACGCCCCTGGCGGATATTCTTCGTTCTTGAGGAAATTTTGGATGTCATAATACCAAGGCTTGCCATCATAAGCTTCTTCAATGGCGAATACGAATACCGGCCTATCAAGGCGAGAGATGACTATTCTTGGAGCATCATTCCAATAGTTCACCTTATACATTAAGGATAAAGTTGCTAAGGCATCCGCCATCTGGTTCTCTGCTCTCGGCACGTGATTGAACTCTACTCGATCAAACAAAGGTAACAACCTCCTTGCATAGTTCATGTAAGGTATCGGATTAGGCTGCCGGGTTTCCCATTCTCCCTTGATCTGATTGACAACTAGCGCTGAATCGCCATATACATCTAGATTCTTGATCCTCAGATCAACGGCTTCTTCCAACCCCATAATGCACGCCTCGTACTCGACTTCATTATTAGTGTAGGGAAACATTAACCTGGTAGTGAAGGGGATATGAGAACCATGAGGAGTCGTGATAATTTCCCCAATTCCACTACCGTATAAGTTAACAGCGCCATCAAATATCATCTGCCATTGAGAACTCTTCTCCGGACCTTCCTCGGGTAATGACTCATCGCAATCTTTCATCTTTAATAACATGATGTCTTCATCGGGAAATTCAAACTTCATAGGTTGATAGTCATCAATTGACTGTTCAGCAAGATACTCTGACAAAATACTCCCCTTGATAGATTTCTGGGAAACGTACTGGATGTCATACTCTGTCAAAACCATCTGCCACCTGGCAATTCTCCCCGAAAGTGCTTGCTTTTCAAAGATGTACTTAATCGGATCCATCTTCAAAATCAGCATGGTTTTGTGGTTCAGAATATATAGTCTCAGGCGTTTAGCAGCCCAAGCGAGTGCGCAACAAGTTTTCTCCAACATTGAGTACCTGGACTCACAGTCTGTAAACTTTTTACTCAAGTAGTATATTGCATGCTCTTTTCTTCCAGTCTTGTCATGTTGACCAAGAACACAACCCATGCTGTTCTCAAGAACCGTTAAATACATGATCAATGGCCTTCCAGCTACTAGAGGTATCAGTATCGAAGGCTCCTGCAAATATTCTTTTATTTTATCAAATGCCCTTTGGCAATTTTCGTTCCAGACGACCGCCTGATCTTTCTTTAGCAATTTGAACATTGGTTCACACGTGGCTGTAAAGTGAGATATGAACCGAGAAATGAAGTTCAATCTACCCAAGAAACCACGAACCTCTTTCTCCGTTTTCGGCGCTGGCATATCTTGAATAGCTTTTATCTTTGTAGGATCGACCTCGATTCCTTTTTCACTGACAATGAACCCCAACAACTTTCCGGACCTGACACCAAAAGTGCACTTGTTCGGATTCAACCTTTGTCTAAATTTCCTTAGCCTTTCAAACAACTTCATAAGGTTTACCAGATGTTCCTTCTCCGTTTGCGACTTTGCTATCATGTCATCTACATAGACCTCAATCTCGTGATGAATCATGTCATGAAACAAAGTGACCATAGCCCGCTGATAGGTTGCCCCGACGTTTTTCAAACCAAAAGGCATTACCTTATAACAGAACGTCCCCCATGGTGTAATGAACGTTGTTTTCTCCATATCCTCCGGTGCCATCTTAATCTGATTATACCTGGAAAAACAGTCCATGAAGGAAAACACAGAATATTGCACAATATTATCTACCAATACGTCTTTGTGGGGGAGCGGGAAATCATCCTTCGGGCTCGCTTTATTCAAATCCCTATAATCAACTTACATCCGTACCTTACCGTCCTTCTTTGGTACCAGTACGATGTTAACGACCCACAGAGGGTAAGTTGTTACAGCGAGAAATCCTGCGTCCAACTGCTTCTGGACTTCTTTGATTTTCACAGCCATATCTGGTCTGGTCCTTCTGAGCTTCTGCTTGACTGGCGGGCACACTTCACACAAAGGCAAGCGATGGACCACGATATCAGTATCAAGACCGGGCATATCTTTGTATGACCAAGCAAAGATATCACTATACTCACGGAGCATTTCAACCAATATTTGCTTGATATCACTCTGCAACCTAGCCCCTATCCTGACATCTCTTCTGACTTCCTCGGTACCCAAGTTGACGACTTCGATTTCCTCCTGATAAGGCAGAATGATTTTCTCTTCCTGTTTCAAAAGTCTGGCTAGCTCTTCTTGCAAGTCTTCATCTTCATCAATCTCTTCTTCGGCTTGAAATATCAGATTATCAAAGTCAAAGCGAGTCATAGACGACTCTGGAACGGTGTCATCTGCAATATGAAACCTGCAATGATGATGATTTAATGCTTAAAATGATATGCAAACAAGCACAAACCACATTGCCATTTTATTGTTAAAAATAAAAACAGGAAAGACAAGGATAACAATACTTGAATGCAGAAAAACACCCTTTGATTGATAAAATGATTGTTCAAACATAAACAATTAGGCCCTAAAGACAAATATCGTAATGCTCTGGGTAGAACATAGGGCTATACAATAATCAGAAAAACAGATCATTACTCTTATGTCATCACTTGGATGATTTCTTCGAAATACCAGTTGTTTAGGCTTTGTCCTGGAATGCATGGCTGAATCCACGCGTCCATGTCGCAGTCGTTGTCACCGTCTTCATAAGATATGGCATTAATCTGCTCAAAGATTACACCCCACCGGTAAACTTGACAGGCCCCTTATAGCGCGACACACTCTGGGAGGAGGAAGATGGGTTGTATCCCAAACCAAATTTGTCTTGCTTGTTGGGGATGTTCAATACTTGACCCCAACCTTGTGATGCCCCAGCCTTCACCACTGCGTGGGCTTCCTTGAAGGATGGCATGGCTACTTCAGGCGCTTTGCTCATGACCAGTGCTTTATCCTTGATTTGCACAGTTTCAAAGGCCTGGCACAGAGTCTCATGGATTTCTCCATCGACCTCGACATACTTCAATGAAGATAAGTGACTAATCATTATATCTTCCTCTCCGCAAACAGTAACAACACTGCCACCCACCATATACTTCAAATTTTGGTGCAACGTAGAAGTTACGACACCTGTCGAGTGTATCCAGGGACGTCCCAGCAGAATGCTGTAAGTTGGCTGAATATCTATGATGTAGAACACTACATCAAACACCTCAGGACCAACCTGGATAGGCAAAGTCAATTACCCGAATACAGACCTGCGAGTCCCATCAAAAGCTCGTACTAGCAAGTCGCTTGACGTACACAATATACCACAGGTGTCTAACTTCATCAGTGCCTTCTTCGGAAGTACGTTCAAGGATGACCCTGTATCAACAAGCACGTGTGACAAAACGGCTCCTCGGCATTCAATAGATATGTGCAGCGCGCAATTATGGTTCCTCGCCTTTGGGGTCAAATCCAAATCAGTGAATCTCATCCCATTACCTGCATTTACATGTGCCACAACTCCCTCGAGTTGGTTCACAGAAATCTCCTGTGGTACATAAGCTGTATTCAGGATTCTCAACAAAGCGTTCTTGCGCGCTTCCGAGCACAACAACGAGGACAAAATGGATATCTTGGACGGAGTCTGCTGTAAGTGATCAACAATCTTGTAATCACTCTTTCTTATCAAGCGCATGAACTCCTCCATCTCCTTCTCCAAGGAATCCTTCTCGCCAGCTTGAGAAGTTTCTTCCACCACTACTTTCTTCCCCTTATTAGCTCTTTCAGCAGCCACTTCAGGTGACGAAAATACTCTTCCACTCCGAGTAATTCCATCGGCTCCACCCAAGTTATCCATAAAATCCACCAGTAAACTCTTTAAATCCTGTTTCTGTCCGTTGCAGTATACCTCGACTCCGTAGTTCCACGGAATTGCCTTGGTACTTTCATATGGTATAGGACCATCTTTGGTAATGATGATGGTTGGCGGCCTCGGTGGCGCAGAAATAGTAATAGTCTTGTACGGAATCGAGATTGTCGCAATCTCATCCCTCTCTTCAACCACTAATTCCTCAGTCTCTTTCTCAGCAACTCTATCAAATTGCAAGACACCATCGTTCATCAACTTTTGAATATGGTTTTTCAGCTTCTCACATCCCTCGGGATGGCTCAAACATTCAGCACAAGCTTCATCACAACATGGGAATACTCCTCCCCGCAACAACTTGCTCTTTACAAAGCTCAGCGGCGTCTTCAACTAATCAACATCCGACACCAAATTCAAGCTCTCATCTTCAAGGATGGCACTGACCCCAACTGCCCCATGATTAGGCATGGGGTTCTGCACGACATTGGGCGCATCGTGAGAAACGTTTATAGCCTTACTGTCTATGAGATCCTGAACTTTATGCTTAAACGCCTTGCAGTTGTCAATATTGTGACCCAGAGCACCAGAGTGAAACTCAGCGAGCATTAGCGTCATAACCAGGTGGTGGTGCACCTGTCAGTGGAGCCAAAGTTCTCTTTTGTATCAATTGCAACTGTAATAATTGCTAGAGTAATTGAGAATATGGCATCGGAGGCGCGTCAAACTGTCTATTTACCGCCCTGCCCCGATCCTGAAAACGTTGAGGAGCATAATTCTGCTGATTCTTTTGTGGTTGTTATTGCTGTTGTTGTGGCACTGCAGATATTTTGGACACTGCGTTGGTTTCTCCTTCACGCTTCTTATTACCAAAAGCCTTTCTATTTCCTCCTCCTGCCGAGGACCCTTTGCCAGCTTGAATCTTCCCTAGCTTAATGTCATTCTCGACCCTCTCCCCAGTAATGATCAGGTCAGAAAAACTTCCAAACATCGATCAACTTCTCATAATATACCCCTGGTAACGTGGCAACAAACATATCAATTAACTCCCTTTCTACCATGGGAGGTTGCACCCTAGGTGCCAGCTCACGCCACCTCTGGTCGTACTCCTTGAAGCATTCACCATTCTTCTGAGACAGATTCTGCAGTTGGACCCTGTTAGGCGCAAGGTCGCTATTATATTGGTAGTGCTTAATGAAGGCCTCAGCCAAATCCTTCCAGCATCGGATATTGACCGGTTCTAAGCTCATGTACCATTAAAGAGAAGGACCCGAGAGGCTGTCCTGGAAGAAGTGCATCAACAACTTTTCATCATCTGAGTAAGCAGACATCTTACGATAGTACGAGCGCAGATGAACCCTAGGACAAGTAGTGCCTTTATATTTGTCAAAATCAGGAACTTTGAATTTCAAAGGTACTTTCAATTCTGGGATCAACCCCATATTAACCATGTCCAATCCCATGGAGTTCTGATTTTCAAAGCTCTGCATCTTCTCTTCAATCAGCTTAAACCTCTTATCAGCCTCAGACAACAATCCTACACCAATATCTCGCATAGAGAAAGCATCTTCCTGCCGATCTTCATCCCACTGAGAAATATTGTTGGCATGCACATTATAGACCATTTCAGGCATAAGGATTCCACCTACATTACCTCCACCCGGAGGAATCACAACTGGAGGAATAACATTAGCATGTGGCATTCCACCATCATTACGAGGAGGATTAGCAACAGCTCCCCCGTGAAGTACACCATTACCATCAACTCTTGCAATAAGTGGTTGTACCAAAGTCCTCAATTTCTCTTGACCATTTGCCACACCCTGCATCAAATCCATAAATTGGGCCATCTTGTCCCGAAGTTCCTGCATCTCAGCTTGCATCTGCTCCATGACCTTGTGTTGATTCCCTCTAGTGGCATACCGGTAAGTAGTCTGGTGTTCAATCCTGAAACGAACTAACAAACCACGAAAATAAGGTTAACGGTCTTGGGCACCTGCGATGCAAAAAATGAAGAATGATGCAATATGCAGACAAATATATATGCATTAGGGAAATTTCCCCCTCGATTATAGTTCAAAGCGAACAACATGACAATGGAGAGCTAACAGATAAGCAATAAGCAAACTCCTCATAAATAAAATGAGAGCCAAGAGTCAGATACAGAGCACAGTGTTACATCAATACAATGAAATCAGAATGACCTCAGCCAACAGGTCTGGTGATGGTCAATACATACATCATAACAAAAGGCTGAAAAGAAATACAATCAAGTACGACACCAAGACTGGAAATCCTTTAACAGCTCCTTCGTCTCTGGATGGTCAGGCCTGATAAGAAAACCTCGAATAAGCAACTCTCTCTGGCTAATAGTGATCTACGAGTCCTGAGCATAGTCCTCCCAAGCTCCCTCACCAAAAGCCTCCTCAAGCTTACACCTCTTCGAATAAGCTCTAGACATGTAATCATCCAACGTTGCAAGCGCTTCGTTCAGTCTATAATCACTGTCACGTCTGAGTGAGGCTTCAACTGCAATCTTCTCATCCTTCACTTGGAGTTGAGCTCTCAGCTTGACAATCTGTTGTCTGAGTACATCTTTCCGCTCCTTGTTATTAGTGAGGGTAGGATTCCACTGATCATTAAAACCTGGAAATCTCTAGGTAAGCTCTATCCAACTCCTTCTTCTTAAAAGTAAGGACATCTCTAGGTAAGCTCTATCAAATCTAAACCCAAACGCTCACGAGCGCGAATCTCTTTGGTAAGATCTATACCTAGCTTGTTTACCAACTTCGGAGCTGAATAATCTCTTTCTCCAACTCTTCATTTGCCTTGCGCAACTCCTCTTTCTCGGGCCACAACTGATTATATCTCTGAATATCAATAGTAGTAGACTCCTCAATCATCAGAGGGTACAGAGACTCATGAGGCGGAAAAGGCATCAACACTTTCTCAGCTCTCTCCTGAATCCAAGTCACATAAGGATCGTAAGCTCGACTGTTACTCTTCCCCAAAGAAGCTTTCCCTTTGCGATGAATTTTGTTCCAGGCCTTCTCAACTCTAGTCAAGGTATCATTCTCCAGCAAGCCTATAAAATACAGAGATTCCTATATTTCCTCTTCTCTCAAAGGCTCTCTCAAGGCATACTAAAACTGCCGCACTGCAAGGGATGGGTTATAGTTAATGCATCCTTTCCTTCCGACCAACGGGATGTTAGGAAAACCACCATAACTGTAGATAATCTCCGTACCTAGCATGTCTCTATCAAACTAGATGATGTTCTCAGACGTTAATCCCATCAATCTCTCTGACCACTCTAGGATACCTGCAGTATCAATGAAAGGACCGGTCTTGGGAAGTTGACTCTCAAACCACCTGTACAACAAAGGTACGCAATAAGATACGTCCTTCCCTCTCCGATTCTCATTCTTGTAATGCACAAAATGATAGAATTCGCCCAGAAGCGTAGGTATAGGATTCCCTGAAGCAAAAATATGGAAGGCATCCACATCTACAAAATTTGGAATATTAGGAAACAACATGATACCATAGATGCACAGTGCCAGGATGGAATTAAACACAACCCAACAACCCTCCTTTGCAAAGTGTCGAGCTCTAGCAACCATAAAAGGTAATGGAAAACCAGGAATTCCATTTCTCTTGACCAACTTCCCTTGTAGCTCAGAAGCATCCAAATGAAGGGAACCAATAACCTTAACCAGATCAGGCTCAGCATCAGTGTGATAGAATGGCATCTGGTCCAAGATAGGCACTGCAAGTAGAATAAAGAACTCCTCTAGAGTAGGTAGCAATACATAACCTGGAAACGTGAAACACCGTAACTGGGAATCATAAAACTGCAACAGAGTATGAAGACCACCCAACTCATAAACTGAGGGCTTGCAGACACAAGTCAAAAGCTTCCCATATGATTGCTTGAAATCTTCCATCACCTTCCTGTCAGCCACAGAAATCAAACTTAGCAAAGATCCAATGTCTGGAGTAGGGAACTTATATACCACTATCTTATTTAGAATAGGCTCCATGTCAACAGAGAAATGAGATCACTAGAATCGAAGGGAAAATATGCACCTGCAACATAAATACATGTCAATGTTAATATGCAGATGAAAAATGCAAATGCAAATGCAACAGGGGATCAAGGCTGTTGTGCTGTTGATTGAGAAGAACCAGCGCTCCGCTTTGACAAGAACCTAACACCATCATAAGGACCCTCTATATCAAAGTCTCAGGTTCACACTGACAAGAACCGGGTAGGTTGAAGGTCAAAGTTTCCTACATAACCTACCCACTCACAGGTATGGACCTATCTCTGATAAAGGTTCGACATCCTATGCGGTCGTCAGCATCACGGACTTTCGAGAAACGATGATACGTTCACCATTTCCGGTTTGGCATCATAGTCTAACGAAGCGGCCTCACTTAGCTGACTCCTAAATGATCGGTCCCCAGAGTCGACAACCCTCAGATCCAACAACCTCTCAACTGTCCAAGACGGACTTGAAAAGTAGTCGTCAAAGAGAATCTCGTCTGAGCACAGATTTCGTGGGAACTAGTGCATGCCAAACATACAGGTTCACCACTACTTTCCGCTTCTAATGCTATGGTTGTACTCAAGCCAACGGCACAACGCAATGATAATATACAATGCTGGAAAGTAAAATGTGAATGCAGATAAAATACAACACACCCAGAGATAAACACATAAGCGCTAGGATTGACTCGCATAGGGGATCAAGAAATATTCCCCAGCAAAGTCGCCAGCTGTCGCATCGCAGCGAAGAGGGGCCGACAAGGACAGAGGATTCACCACCGTTCGTTATTTATCTCAAAGAGAGGGAAAGGAAATGATCAGAGAAAACCTACGAAAAGGGAGAAGATAGGTCATCGCAACCAAATCTTAGGTTCGGGAGTCCGTTACGCAAGGGGAAGGTGTTAACACCCCTCACGTCCGTCATACTCGACGGGATCCACGCTCGTTGTCTATCTAAAAGGGTGTTGAAATATCTAAACTACAGGCCACAGGGACAAAAGAAAAGAAAAGAGACTCGATAGAGCATCGCCACTCTATGCCTACGTATTCCCTCGTGCAATGGGAAAGTTAGAGTTAACTTAGTTCGGAAAAATACAGGTGACGGTGGGGGAAGGTTGCTCGCCAAGACATCGCCATCTTGTGCCAATGTATCCTCGTCTGGTACGAGAAATCAGAGCAAACGTAGTTCGAGCTAACAAGGCCACAGGTTGGTTCAAGTGTTTTACCTGAGTAGGGTTAAAACTTAGTTCTAGCAGTTAGGTGTATGCAGCTCGACTATTGGAGATTTAGGCGTTACCTATTTGTGGTAGAACCAAGAGTTAACAAAACTCTCCTTATGAAAATGGTTTTCCAAATTAATCCCGAAGGAAAAAATATTTGATATTTGTTTTTTAAGTCTTTTAGAGAAGAAGTGAATTGTATTTTGTTTGTAATTCATGTTTCACTAAAGACTATGACTTAGGAGCGAATGCGTCGCATATCGTCCAAAGGACATACGCTGAACACTCTAGACAATTGAGAGGAGGCAACCCAATCACCATTTCCCAAATACTTAAGACTCGTAGCGTACAACATTCATTATCCTTTATTAAGTGTTTTGAAGAAGTTTGAAGATGAGAAGAGAGAGACATAACTCTAAAGGGAGACTAAACTCAACCTAATGTTCTCATACAAGGTGTACCTATGATTGGGATGAAAAGGGAATACTACCTAATGTTATCATACATGGGTCCAAGCTTAAGGTCTATCATAATCAATCTTGAACAAGAGATATTAGAGGTCCTAAGGGAACATGGCAAAGAAGAAAGAAGAAGGAAGCATAAGATAAAAGAGGAAAGAAGATGAAAACATGTAATGCACGACAAAGATGAATAAAGGAGGGAGGAACAAAGTGTGGGGCAGTAGCCACCACAAGCACATCTCAACCTCAAGCATGCAAATGAGAGAAGCAAGACCAAAGAATTAAAGCACACAAAAAAGCATAAACAAGTTCACACAAAAGTGGGATGAAGTGGGAGAAAATACCATTCATACAACCACTCAAACATCAATCACAAGCCCAAAGGCAAACCAAAAAGAATGGAGAAGAAGACATGATCCATGAGATGATGGGAGATAAAGTGAGGACAGTAAGGAACTCAAAGGAGAAACTCAACCATAAACATCTCAATAATCATGCAAGCAAGCACACAAAAGTTCTCAAAATGAACCACCATTTAAGACAAACTCAAAGTACCTCCAAAGGAGGGACCAAATCATCTTAGATGGGACTCAAAGGCCCTAGTGTAGAGGTGAGAACAAGAGAACACACCATAGCAAGTTGCAAGAATAGGCATGGTAAAGGACCTAGGTCCTAAACACTTTCAACATTTGAAACCAAATGGAAGGCCTAAAAAGAATGCAAATCACAACAAGCACCAAACAAGTGTATTACCTAAAAATTTACAACCAACTACTTCAACACATTAATAATGTGAATCAAGAGGAGTTGGGAGCATTTGGGATCCACAAGGGTCATTTTCCATCAAAACTAGGTCAAGTGTATGTGTGAACCGTCCTTAGAAGTAGCTTGACTTGCAAGGTACCTCAAAAATAGGAAAAAGGTTCAAATAAGTCCCAATAAAATGCTCAAAGCACAAGAGAATGTTGGCAACCAGAGGCCAAAAGAAGACAACCATTTTCCATTCAAAACGTCATCAAAGGATTTGATCCACAAGGATGCACCATTTTGAAGGAGGGTTGTCGAGGGTCAAACAAATGATCATAAAAGTCAACTAAAATGAAATCAAACTAGGGACAATATCATCTTCAAAGACCCCTCAACTCATCATTAAAATGAGGAAAAAGTCTTATTCATAGGAGATGTCAATTGGTCAAGAAACAAGCAAGAAACCAAAAGAAACAAATGAAAATCAATTCAAAAACCACTCCAATCATAAAATTCCAATTTAATTGAAAAATAAAAATAAAAAAATAAAAAATTAGTTAACACATTAAAGTGTCCTAAAATATTTTTTGTGGAACTTTATCACAATTGGAGCTATTTTTAAATGATTTAAATCAAAACAGAAAATAAAATAAAATAAAAACAAAAGAAATAAATGAAGCGTGGCAAATAGCAATAAAATCAGTGCAAACAACCGGGCTGGATCATGAGTGGGGTGTGAATAACAACCAAGGCCCACCTCCCTTCAGCAAAGTGAAACGATGCGTTTCACTAATTGACCTGGAAAATCAAATTACACGCACGCAAGTCAGAGTAGATCCTGGCCATACATCAAGGCCAGTCAATTAGTCAAATAAGAAACACCTCAGCACACCTGAAAATGAACCAAATGACGGAGCCCTAGCTCCGGTCATCTTCTCCGGCGAGGTGTAGGGCTTCAGATGCACCAAGAATGACCTAGATTAAGTGCCTAACATGAGAGATATTTAGAATGGAAAGTTACCCAACAGAGTCACTCCGTTGGTGCTTCAATTGAGGTTGAGCTTGCAAGTTAACGTGCAGATCCACTCTATTGAACTTGAGGAGAAGGAATATCACTTTAATTTTGCTTGAATTAAGCTAGATCTGGATTCACGATTTTCAAATTTGCTCTCACTTTCCAAGTTTGAAATCTGAGCTCTCTCCACGAATTTCACCTTCTGAGCTCTCAAACTTCATTCTAAGCTTTTATATTATGGATATCTGATGCATTGGAGGCCCAATGAGGCTTTAACTTGCTGAAATTTTGAAATGCCCAATTTGGCAACTCACCTCATGCACACGTGATTATGGCATGCTACACCCTTGAAATTGATTTCATTCTTCAGTTGGGAACTTGGATTGATCATGTAGATTGAAAATGGGCCTTGAATTAATCCAACTATGGAGTTTTGAATGCAAACATTTTCATGAAGCAAGCTTAAAAACCACGTGTTTTTCCTTACACACACCAAAGTTTCTTTGTGCATTTTACTTGTTGGACAATTGTGAACAAAATTGGATACAAACATGGTATGAAAAATTCCTAAAACTTGATCAATTGAAATGACTTCTTTAATGTCCATTTCCACTTGAATTTCTTCACCAATGACCATATCCACTCATAATTCATGCCAGTCTTGAGTTTCATGATGCAATTAAGGTCATTAGGGACAAATTTCATGTTGGTTAAAGTTTCATTTGAAGTACTTAAAGGCATGAGAATGAGCTATAATCAAAGTTTCCCAAAATACCCCTGCCTTGCAAGCTTCATAACTTGAGTTCTACAAATGAGATGAAGGACTTCTAGGACTTTTTGGAAATCATAGATCATAAGGAACAACTTTTATTTTCATCAAAAGTTGAGGAGAAACATGATTCTAAGTCAAAAGTCTCTTGGAAGTTGGTTGACTTTTGTTGACTGAAAAATATGTTCATTTGAGACCCATAACTTAATGGCATCATAACTTGAGTTCCACAAACCCAATGGATGAGTTCTAGTACTCAAAATAAAGCTTAGAACATATCCTACAAGTCTCATTTTTGCATAAAAGTGAGATTACACTTGTATCTTGAGATATGTGGTCTTGAAGTTAAGCACTAAGTAGGAGATTTTACACTGACAACCTTCTGAAACCCTAATTTAGTAACTTCTCACACTCTTGATTCTTCTTGATTTGAACTTGAAAAAACATCCTAGATTCTCAACATGAATTCCCATGACTCTAATGACTTAGAACCAAGTCTCAAACTCCTTCAAGTCCATAGTTGACTTTGCACTAACCAGATGAAATCCTAGGTGCACAATCTTTGACTGCACCCTCTTGCAAATGATATGACCACTTGGATAAGCTCGTTAATGACTTCAAAAGCACTCAATGAGCTTCTCTAGCATCTCTTGTCCATAACCATGGCCTGGTGAACCCCTGATGATCTTCAGTTGACTTCCAAGATATGAGGTGAGCAACACTTGTCAATCTTCTCCCTCAGAGAACTTTGACCACTTTTGGATGGTTATAAGCATTTGATAACTTGAGTAACCACTCTTTCTTGATCTTGAAACCCTCTGAGACTCTTATCTCGAATAGGCACATCTCTCATGATCCCCTTAAATGGACAATGCTATGCGGATGCAAATGCTAAGGCATTGAAATGAAACACAAGCCAAGTAAAGAAAAAGGTTGGGCAAATTTTGGGGTACAACACTCACGTCCGTTATACTCAACGGGATCCACACTTGTTATCTAAGTCTATGGGTGATAGAAACTATCTAAGGATGCTACTAAACGGAGAAAGAACTGACTCGATAGGACATCTCCGCCCTATGCCTACATATTTCCTCGTGCAATGGGATAGTCAGAGTCAACGTAGTTCGGGATACTACGGGGGAGGTTGCACGCCAAGACATCGCGTCTTGTGCCTACGTATTCTCATCTGGTATAAGAAATCAGAGCAAAACATAGTTTAGGCTAACTACGGGAAAATGAGGTGTTCTCGATCGCATGGGGACGAGAGAAAAGGTCCGGGTAGACGATGCTAGCATATGGATTCTAGCAATTAGGTGTATTGCTGCTCGACCATTGGAGACTTAGGCGTTGCCTGTTTGCATTAGAACAGACGTAGCATGACATGGGTTAAAAGGTACGGGGAACCTAAAAGCTTAGAACAAAAGGATGGTCTCAATTGCGCGGGGCAACAGAAGGGGAAGTTAGTTGTTAGCGGGAAAGTCTCGATCGCAAGTAGGTGAGAGAAGAGAGAAATTAGTTATTAGTGTGCTTGCCAAGACATCGCGTCTTGTGCCTACGTATTCTCATCTGGTATGAGAAATCAGAGCAGCTGTAGGCCAACTACAGGAAACGGTTCTCAATCGCAAGGATGCGAGAGAAAAGGAGTCTCAATCATACGGGGGCGAGAGAAAGGGATCCTAGGCCTGAAGCGCCTAAGCGAAAGGGAACCGGAAAAGTGCTTGCTAGGATTATCGCAATCCTATGCCTACGTACTCTCAACAGATATGAGAGATCAGAGCAGCCGTAGTTCGGCTACTACTGGAAACGGGTCTCAATCGCAAGGATGCGAGAGAAAAGGAGTCTCAATCACACGGGGGCGAGAGAAAGGGATCCTCAATCGCACGGGGGCGAGAGAAAAGGAGTCTCAATCGCACGGGGGCGAGAGAAAAGGGTCCGGGACGCATACTTTAAATCCTAAAACGTAGGAGTGAATGCTTCGCATATTGCCCAAAGGGCATATGCTAAACACTCTAGACGAGAGAGAGGAGGCCCCCCACTCATCATTTCCTACGCGTCTATCGCTTATGGCTCACGACGCTCGGTGGTTGAATATAAAGATGAGATTAGAAAAAAAAAGTTACCGAACGGAGTGGTTCTGTTGACCCTTTACATTGCGTGCAAACTTCATTTCCAAGCTCCTCTTCTTTGATCCTTGATGATAATGTTTTGAAATACGGCTCGAAAGGGTCAAAGTGAATTGAATCGAGTTCAATGTGACGCTAAACCGTTGTAGCTCGACTTATGAGTGGAAGTCAAACTATAGGAGGTCGCATATTGATATCCGTGCTATGGACAAGATAGAGAAATGATATTGAGGATCATTCTCCAATTGAATCGTGTCGCACGAACCAAAAACAGTGGGATCTCGTCTTACGGATATAAGACTTCATCGATCCAAGAAAGTCAAAATTAAATCGAAAGAAGAAGAAAATGAGGAGCGAAAAGAGGTGGTCTCGGATCAGACATTATCCATCAATAATTTGACTAATAACGGCTTACGGAGGTCTCATCATCGACCCAAAACAGATGAAAGTAGAACAAAAGCCCAATAAGAAATGAAACATAAAATCTAAACTCTAAGATAAAATACTATTAAAATTATAAATAGAAAATGTTAAGAAATTTAAATAAAACTCTAAATATATAAAACTATAATAATATATAATATATAATAATAACTCTGAATATAAAATACATAATATATATACAAAAAAAATAGAATATATACAAACTAATAAACCAAATTATAATAACTACTAAAAATATGTATAATATTTAAAAAAAAAAAGAAGAAGAGCAGGAAGGTTTGTGAATGAAACAAGGCGTGTGAGCCAGAAATAAAACAGATGTGTCGTTAGGCCCAGTCAAACTAACAGCCAAATAAACAAAAAGTGAAATAGAGAAAGAGGGTATGTGAGACACGGTGGGGGGTACGGTCCAGAAATACAACAGATGGGACCCTGAGCCCAACTCACAATCAGCAAGAAAACCATAAAAGAGAAACTCCTTCTTCTTGTTCGCTCGTCATCTCCCTCACTCCATTACCCTCTCCGTTCAAAACTACTCTGTTTCATGCACTTCTATTTTTTGCTTAAAAATAAATCCTCCTCTCCGTTTTCGTTTTACCTCTCCTCCGTTGTTGTTGACGCGGGTTAGGGTATGGTTTGAAGTGAGTTTGAAGTTGAACGAGAATGGAGGTTGAGGGTTTGTGTTGTGGTGATGGTGTTGGTTTATGTTTGGGTTGAGGATGGTTTCGACTTGAGCAATTTGCGGAAGAGGTTGATATCTGGATTTCGCAGATGAAGATCTGGGTGTTTTCGATGGTGAGTTGGACAAGCTTAGAAGATGGGTTGGAAATGGATTGCGTTTGATTCACGGTTAATGGTGAAGAAAAAGTATGGTGGAATCAAGGTAAGAAGGTGAGGGTTTCAAATTTCGATGGAGTTGTGAAGGGTTTTGTTGGTTCTGTTGGTAGATGGATTAGAGGTTAAGATGGCGAACGGGTTTTCACGGTGGGTTGATGAAGTTTTTTCAGCTGATGAAGGTGAAAGGTTGTTGAAAAAAAATGGGAGTTGAATGAAAGCGATGAAGTTTATGAATGGGATTCGAAGTGGGTTCGGGTGGCTTGAAGGAATTTGGTTTAATGGAAGTTAAAAAAATGGGTTTAAGGTTTGATGAAATTGAGGTGTGCTTCGAAGGAGAAAGGGGTGGTTTACGGAAGTTTGAGAGGAGTGTTCGAAGATTATTTTTGGGTTGTTTTTTCTGGGTTCTGCTTCAAAGGTTTGAGTCGTTCTTGGTGATGAACATTGTGAATGGCGGCGAATTTGTGGACGAAAAATGGGTCACCATTTTGTTGAGGTGGGGCGGAAAAGAAGATCAAGTGGTTTTCGCAGAAGAAGGTTGGATGATGATGAAGGAGGATCTAAAAGTTGGTGATGTTGAAGGTTGATGAAGGGTGACGATGAAGTTTTGATGATGGAATTTTCGATTTGGAGTTTAAATGGTGAAGAACAAGGTGTCGAGTGATGACTAAGAGATGATGAAGAAAATGGTGCAAATGGAGGACCTGGCACTGTAGCGGCGATTTGTTTTAGGGTTTTGTGAGCTCAAGGAAGGAGACAAACAGTAAAGATATATATACATGAGTTGAAACGTGTCCTGGCTTGACTTTGTTAAAGACATGGTTAATCTGATTAAAATGCTGATTTTGACTTAATGAAATGAAACTAAATTAGTAAAGCCTAATTAAATGACCTCTAATCAAATCCTAACAATGTTAAAAATGAATAACTATAACAAAATTCTAATTACCTAATAATCCTAAAACTAAATTCTAATTAATTTTAAAACTAAAAAAACTAGCTTAATAATTAAAACTAATAATAATATCTATTAATAATTAACAAACCTATTTCTGATCTAAAACGAAATTAATCTAATAATCTAACTAGAATAAAATCTATTCTAAAAACTAATAAAAACTATTTATATACTAATAAAATCCATTTAAAAAAAACTATATTCTAACCATTTAAAAAAACAATATTAAAAACCATTTAAGCTATATTCTAAATAAATAAATAATGAAGCAAAAATAGCAATAAAATGTGAAATGCCATGGAAAAAAAAACCAGGCGAGCACCAAAATGCGCTAAATTATCAAAATGGATTGAATCATAAAAAAAGAGAACGACTTTCGCTCGATTTCGACACCGAACTTGTTTGAATTGATTTGAATCGCCTGAAACGCGAGCAAAGCGGCTAAAATCCTAATAAATTCAATCCGGCTGATAACGTGGGCAAAAAGCGACCTAAATGATATGCAGATGCAATGCAAATCGAAAACCAGTCAAAGTTAGAAAACGGGTGGGAAAATTTTAGGGTGCAACAATTGCCACCTGTATCTCCTGCATGTTGATCTACTGATTCGGGAATTACTTTGGAAGAGGCGACTGATATTTTTAAAGCATATAGGAGGGAGGTAAGAATCCTTATGAATGAATGTGAGGAAGCTAACTTTTATCCAGATAATTTTATTTGGCGAGAATTCAGGTTGGAGGTAGAAAGTGTGAAAGAAGAAGAACAAGGCATTGTAAGAGCAAGAATTGTCTCTACATGTTATCTCTATGTTTTGATGATAACAATTAAGTATTTGTGAAAGAACCATTTTATGTTCTAATGTTTGTTGTGTGCAGATCGTTAAATAAAGATATCAAATCAACAAACAATATCAAGAAGTGCAATAAATTCAATATGGAGTTACTTTGTGTGACGTGACATAAAACACTTATTAAAGAAGCAAGTTTGCCTCTGTATCTGTTCACAATTAGGAAGACCCAAGGATGTTGTATATTGCAAATGCAATGCTCCTGTAGATTCTGCTCTGAGAAGTGCATCTGATCTGAAATCAATCAAAGCGTATTGAAGAAGCAAATATGGCTCTGTATCTGATCACAATCGGAAAGATTCAAAGATGCTGTATATTGCAGTTGCAATGCTCTTGTGGATGCTGCTCTGAGAAGTGTATCTGATCTGGAAGCTATCAACGCATCTGAGATATAGTCCTCTGAAGAACCAAGCTCTAAAGACTCTGATGACTTGAAGCTCTGAAGGTTGAAGGCTCTGAAGACCAAGTGCAGAAAGACTCTAAAGACTTAAGGGTTCTAAAGATCAAGACTCTAAAGACTCTGAAGATATAATCCTCTGAAGAACTACGTGCTGAAGACTCTGATGACTTGAAGCTCTGAAGGTTGAAGGCTCTGAAAACCAAGTGCAGAAAGACTCTGAAGACTAGATTCTGAAGTTGAAAATTATATAGCTTCACCCAGATAAAGACGTGGTAATCAGATAAGCTGTTGCTATCTACTCTGATAAACAAGGTGCTAAAGTCAGACTCTGATGTTATTACACTATCATACCAAAGTAGTTTCTAAACTACTCATCAGATACATTATCAAAAGAAACAAAGCTAGAAGCTGATATGTCCAAGCTGATAAATGAAGATGACATCATTGGTGGATAAGAGCTGTCTCCCACAATGATATATTAACGCTGCAAGAAAAGGAAAAGAAAGTGATGTCAGTACTATACAACACGTGAGTATTCTATCTGTTGGGAAATGACCGTTGGAATATTTGAATGGACATCTCTACCCTCACAACGTCTCTTTTGAATGCACTATGAAAGAAGAACATTTGATTCATTCGAATGTTAGCTCATTACAAAGCAATGATACTGACGAGTGAAGTTAGCACATAGTTAATTAACAAGAAAAGCTTTATGCTTAGAAGCCGCAGTGCTCACATAAGAAAGCTTTTAAGAAATATGGAAACTATTGTTCTAATAATCTCATAGAGATTTATCTTTAGATTAGTTTCTATATTAGAAAGCAAGGAGTTGTTGCTCAATAATTTCTATGTACTTAATTAGGAGTAATCTGCTTGATAAGAAGCACTCATGTAATCTTCGGCAACACAAATTCAATTTTGAATTAGTGGTTCCTCAAGTGATCTTGTGAAGATCAGAATACTTGAGATGACAAGTGACAGTTGTCATTTGTGGAATTCTAATAGGAGATCTTTTGTGATAGGATTCTATTAGATGTCAATGAACGTTATATCCTAAGGGATCCCTGAACGAGTCATTGCCTATTTGTTAGTCACCTGCAGTTAGCTTGTGCAACATTAATCAGTTTGGTTATAGTGGATTAAGTCCTTGCTTGAGTGAGGCGAAATCACCTTGGAAGGGTGGACTGGATTAGCTTTAGAGTTGCTCAAGTGAACCAGGATATATCATGTGTTATTTACTTGTGTTATGCTTTATTATTTATGCTTCCGCAATGCATCTTATAGAACTCTATAGAAAGCAACAAGTGAAGAAACCACGAAAAAGTTTTAATAGAGTGAATACCCAATTCAAACCCCCCCTTTTCTTGTGTAATTCTCACACCTTTAGTTGGTATCAGAGCTCGGGTCTTTTATTGATGGATACCAAACACCTAACAGTGTCAGATAAATATCCAAAAGCCGTGTGAAGAAATACTTTTGGGGATTTTTCACCTCTCTTACAATTTCAGTCTCATATCAGTTTTTGATGAAGATGAGTACTAAAATTGTAATCAAATGAGTTATCTTGAGCAAGTCAGTGATTAGTTGAAGTTTGAAGTTTTGAAGTTTTCAACAACAAAATCTTCTCCACTAGAGCTTGGAAGAAGATTGAAGAATCAAATGACAAGAGAGATTCATCAGATAAGAAGTTTTATGTTGAATGCTTATCTTGTAATACGTTTGGATATATAACGTATTCGCTCAAAAAGATCAAATCATCATAAAGCAAGAAATCTTGTTTGCTGAAGATTATTTCTATGTGAGTATGAGATATTTTCAAGAAACGGATTAGTCCACTCTTGACTTTCTCATGAAAAGCTCATCGAGAATTATCTTTAGTAAGTAAAGAAATATTGTTGGCTAATGAATTTAACTCATAGGAACTTTAGAATAAAAGTCTGCAGAAAAGGGATGGAACAGAGATAGTTCAAAGTTTGAAGCAATGATCCTCCTAATTCAAGGCATCAAAATGCTGTTGTCCTTGAGAAGCTTCAAGGAAATCTATAGATGTTTCGTGTAAAGAAGTTCACTAACTCATCATGGATATGATGTAAGATGAACTCTGAGATTTTATTAGAAGTAGCATGGACAATTAAGTTCTGTTAACTTGAGATTTTATCTCAGTTGAACAAATTGTAATTGGTCAGATGTTATCAAACATTCTCTCTCAGAAGTTCATAATGATTGGATCCTGAAGTCAAGCTGTTCAGAAAGATACAATGACAGAAGTCATTCAATCTGTTTTTAAAAAGGATTTAAGTCACTGATGTTGTTCATAATGAATAAGTCAGTTGGCATTCTTTTTAGAAGCAGATGTACTGTTAACTCTGGTTGAAATAACTCTGTACGAATTAGCTCAACATTGTAAGAACAAAATTGTCATTTAGACTGTGTCATATGATGCATCTAAGTTTGATGATAATTGTATCAAGACTGGATCTGCATTTGAGTCATGCTAACAAAATCAGAAGATGAAGCCTGATGGAAGTTAGATGCTCTAAATCATGAAGATCAGAATATCTGTGCTCTGAAGATGTCTCTCAGAAATCAGATGGATGATATGTTGATGAAGATACTGCAGAACGCAACCAAAGGATATGAGATCAGCTCAGAAGAGAAATACAGAAGATCCTACTTCAGATGATGTTACTGGCTCTTCTCACAAGAACAAGATCCTTCCTCATATCTTCAAGGCTAGTCAGCAAGAAGGTTTTGACTACACAAAGACATATGCTTCTGTGGCAAGGCAGAAGCTGAAATAAGCATGATGGGAAAGCTAACATACTTTCTGGGCATTCAAGTTATTCAGACTCCAGAAGGCATCTACATACATCAAATGAAGTATGTGAAGGAGCTTCTGAAGAAGTTCAACATGACAGAGACTACAAAATGATCTGAACGTTAAGCCGCAACACTTCAGAAGATTCTGAGTGTTTTACAAGAAGCGAAGCTACAGAGGACTCTGAGGAAGCGAAGCTACAGAGGACTCTGAGGAAGCAACTCTATAGAAGACACTGAGCGGTTGGTTGAAAGCGACGTTTTAGAAAACTCTGAGCGAAGAGTTTAAAGCAATGTTTCAGAAGACTCTGAGCACACTTATCACAAAGGCTGCAACTGCAGAGGCTCTAAGAATCAGATTATGCATGGCTCTGAAACGTCAGAAACAAAGCTTACATCTGGATAACAAGGACATCTGAAGAACGAAGATCTGCTCTGATCTAAAGCATTCCTCTGGTTGAACAATTTACTGAAACATTCGCTAGAGCTAAGCTGCATAGATCTGAAGCTTACTCTGGAACTTCATCAGAGGATCTGAAGCTTACTCTGATAAGAAGAAGACAAAACTCCATCAGAGGATTTGATGCAAGGAAACATTTCCATATTTGTTCTCTCAATAGATGCTGATCAAGATAAGTAGAATTTCAACTTCACAGTCAGAAACACTTCTAGGCTTGATGTCATTGAGTGAGCTATCATCTGTTGATGAAGATCTTCTGGGAAAGACTGAATGTCAATGACAAGAAGGACTGACTAACATAACTCTAATAGTTATGGTTTGAAAGTCTGATGTAGAGAATCTCTCCAGAAGATAAAGCAAAAGCGTTGGTAGTTTTTGAAGAAATATCAGAAAGGAAATTTGTTCACTAAAGCTGTTGATACATGAATGTATTTGTTGATGTTCACCTTCTTCTGAACTCTTGGGATTGAGTAGAAGTATGAACTTGAGATTGAATTCGACAATAAGCTTGGAATCAGAAACCAAAGATGGGTTAGTAGAAGAAGTCACCATCAGATGATCTAATGATGGTTGATAAAAGAGCAAGATTGTCATTCAAATAGATGCTAGAAATACATCTTGGTTTGATGCTTATGCTTATTTTGAGAAACTAGCGTTCATTAGAAAACAAGTTGTCTGGAAGAAGATAAAGAGGCGTGATCATTGGTATAAGAAGATGGATGATCAGAAGATGAAGATCAAAGGAAGAATTTGGAATTCATAACTATTGCTCAAGATGATACAAACATCAGAGGAGATATGTTTCTAAGAAAGGAAGCTGAAGAAGTCATTATGATTCAAAAGAAGAATGTAGCAGAAAGAAGATTAATCTGTCAGAGTAGCCAGCTAAGACTCTCATACATTCAATGTACACTCTGGGAAAAGAAGAGGTTAGTAAAAAGGTAGATGAAAAGCTGTACAGAGGTATGAGTTGTTCTCTTCTGTATTTTACTGCTTCTAGACCTGACATTCTTTTTAGTATATGTTTATGTGCTTGATTCCAATCAGATCCTAGAGAATCTCACTTAACAGTTGTTAAAAGATTTCTGAGGTATCTGAAAGGTACTACTAATGTGGCTCTGTGTTACAGAAAATCAGTTGAATATAATTTAGTAGGTCTATGTGATGCTGATTTTGCTGAAGACAGAGTTGAACGCAAGAGCACATCTAGAAGATGTCAGTCAATCTGATCCTTGTTACAACAAGAAGCAACTCAAAATAGCACTCTCTACTGCAGAAGTAGAATATATTGTTGCTGCTTATTGAAGTATCAGATGCTCTGAATGAAGAATCAGCTGAAGAACTACCATATGCATAAGATTGAAGAATCAGAACACATTTTTCACACATTACCTTCTATTGGTGTCAAAAATGCTCTTCTAAAGATCTGAGTAAATCTGAATTTGTAGATCATCTAAAGATTTGAATTATCTAGAGATCCAGATAAAAGAGAATATGGTTTCAACAATTCCTACACCTCCTTCAATTGGTATTCCTCAGTAAACCAATTCTTCTGAAGTTCCCTCTTCAAAGCAACCAGATGATGCAAATCCCTCTGAACCTTTTCCTCTGTTCTTTCAACATATCACCTCTAAGCACTATTCATTTCTCTGAGTACGTTCATGTTAATGAACCTTCATCCTTTGGAGTTTGAGAATTTCTGGAACGTCTTTCAGAAGTGGTTGAACTTTGAATCTGGACGCTTTTCAAGTCACTAGAAGTTGAAGTTAAACTGGTTAAGGAAAGAGAAGACTAGCTAGAAAGGATAAAAAATTTCAAACTTCCTACTTAGAAGCAAAAAGAAGCTGAAGAAAGAGTTGCTGAAGAAGCGAGAATTTTAGCATAGGAAGATTCAAGAAAAGAAACTGTCAGATTGATACAAGAAGTTGTAGATGTTGAGAAGGCTAAGCAAGTTGTTGTAGTTGGTTCTTCTTCTGTAACTAATCTTGTACATTGAGAACGTGACCTTAGTGAGATTCAAGAAGATCAACAAGCTATGAAGAAAGAACAATAAGTTTTCATAGAAAGCCTTGCTAAACAGAAACTTGTCAACAACCCTCTTCTATGCATGCTTCAACAAATTTTGGAAAAGATGTCAACCTATAAGAATTAAACACTCAGGTTTTATTTCTTGACTATCTGAATTTTTTTATACTGATATAAAAGAGGGAGAAATAGAAAATATTTTAAATCTTGTTTTTAATGAAAACTCACCTTTTTGATGATGTCAAAAAGGGCGAGAAATAGAAAATGATTTTGATATAATCTGGAGAGATAGAATATGTAAAGAGAATGCAAAACATCAACTCTGATATAAACCGCGTTTATTACTAACTGTATGTTTGATGTTTTACCGTGGAACTCTGAACAAGTTCACTAGGCATTCTAAAGACATGTCAAATGAATGAACTCTAAGTTCAAATGAACTGGTTGTTCATATAATTGAAGTTATATACTTCGTGAACATATGTTCAGAATCAGATGGACCTAATACTGTTCAAGAGAAATTTAAAGTCATCTTGATTTTGGTATCATAATGTTCAGAAGATGTAAACTGTCTGTGAATATGATAATCAGAGCATAAGAATCAGAAATCTTCATAAAAGAAAGAATTGGTCTCAGACTTAAAATCAAGAACTATCAGATTCAGGGGGAGTTATGAAAATCTAAATATCTGACCTATTGTAGCCAGGGGGAGTTCTCCCAGAAAGGTTAACAAGTCAAAATATTTGATTTTCACCCAGTCTGAAATTTAGGATGTACAAATGCTCTAGAAGACTCTGAAGATATACGGCTCAGATACGATGTTTAGAGAAAATAAGTTCTAAAGATCTGAAGATGGAAGTTCTGCTGAACTAGTCCAGATGCTAAAGACTTATGCTCTTTTATATCGTAGTGAAGTATTCCTTATCTTCTATTTGTTTTTGTTTTTTTATTTAAAATATTTCTATTTTGTGAGTCTTGGGATCAGAGAAAGTCTCTGAACAAGCATAAAAAGAATTTTTAAGGTTAACACATTCAGGGGGAGCTGTTGCTTGAAACTCTGAATATCTTAATGCTTGGTAATTATCCTGTATAAAATGTTCTATCAAAATACATGTTTTTGTCATCATCAAAAAGGTGGAGATTGTAAGAGCAAGAATTGTCTCTACATGTTATCTCTATGTTTTCATGATAACAATTAAGTATTTGTTAAAGAACCATTTTATGTTCTAATGTTTGTTGTGTGTAGATCGTTAAATAAAGATATCAAATAAACAAACAATATCAAGAAGTGCATTAAATTCAATATCGAGTTACTTTATGTGACGTGACATAAAGTGCTTATTAAAGAAGCAAGTTTGCCTCTGTATCTGTTCACAATCAGGAAGACCCAAGGATGCTGTAAATTGCAGTTGTAATGCTCCTGTGGATTCTGCTCTGAGAAGTGCATCTGATCTGAAAGCAATCAAAGCCTATTGAAGAAGAAAATATGGCTCTGTATCTGATCACAATCAGAAATATCCAAAGATGATGTATATTGTAGTTGCAATGCTCTTGTGGATGCTGCTCTGAGAAGTGTATCTGATCTGGAAGCTGTCAACGCATATGAGATATAGTCCTCTGAAGAACCAAGCTCTGAAGACTCTGATGACTTAAAGCTCTGAAGGCTGAAGGCTCTGAAGACCAAGTGTAGAAAGACTCTGAAGACTTAAGGGTTCTGAAGATCAAGACTCTGAAGACTCTGATGACTTGAAGCTCTGAAGGCTGAAGGCTCTGAAGACCAAGTGTAGAAAGACTCTGAAGACTTAAGGGTTCTGAAGATCAAGACTCTGAAGACTCTGAAGATATAATCCTCTGAAGAACTACGTGTTGAAGACTTTGATGACTTGAAGCTCTGAAGGCTGAAGGCTCTGAAGACAATGTGCAGAAAGACTCTAAAGACTAGATTCTGAAGTTGAAGATTATATAGCTTTACCTAGATAAAGACGTGTTAATCAGATAAGCTGTTGCTATCAACTCTGATAAACAAGGTGTTAAAGTCAGACTCTGATGTTATTACGCTATCATACCAAAGTAGTTTCTAAAATACTCATCAGATACATTATCAGAAGAAACAAAGCCAGAAGTTGATCTGTCCAAGCTGATAAATGAAGATGACATCATTGGTGGATAAGAGGTGTCTCCCATAATGATATATTAACGTTGCAAGAAAAGGAAAAGAAAGTGATGTCAATACTATACAACATGTGAGTATTCTATCTATTAGGAAATGACCGTTGGAATATTTGAATGGAAATCTCTACCCTCACAACGTCTCTTTTGAATGCACCATAAAAGAAGAACATTTGATTCATTCAAATGTTAGCTCATTACAAAGCGAGTCAGCTTGTTACAAAGCAATGATGCTGACGAGTGAAGTTAGCAACATAGTTGATTAACAAGAAAAGCTTTATGCTAAGAAGCCGCAGTGCTCACATAAGAAAGCTTTTAAGCAATATGGAAACTACTGTTCTAATAATCTCATAGAGATTTATCTTTAGATTAGTTTCTTTATTAGAAAGAAAGGAGTTGTTGCTCAATACTTGCTATGTACTTAATTAGGAGTAATCTGCTTGATAAGAAGCACTCATGTAATCTCCAGCAACACAAATTCAATTTTGAATTAGTGGTTCCTCAAGTGATCTTATGAAGATCAGAATACTTGAGATGACAAATGACAATTGTCATTTGTGGAATTCTAGTATGAGATCTTTTGTGATCGGATTCTATTAGATGTCAATGAACGTTATATCCTAAGGGATCCCTGAACGTGTCATTGCCTATTTGTTAGTCACCTGCAGTTAGCTTGTGCAACTGTAATCAGTTTGGTTATAGTGGATTAAGTCCTTGCTTGAGTGAGGCGAAATCACCTTGGAAGGGTGGACTGGATTAGCTTGAGAGTTGCTCAAGTGAACCAGGATATATCATGTGTTATTTACTTGTGTTATGCTTTATTATTTATGCTTCCGCAATGCATCTTATAGAACTCTATAGAAAGCAACAAGTGAAGAAACCCAGAAAAAGTTTTAATAGAGTGAATACCCAATTCAAACCCCCCTCCTTTCTTGTGTATTTCTCACACCTTCAGGCATGACGTCAGACGAAGAAGAAGAGGCAATAGAAATAGAAGAATTTGAGGTAAACAATAAATATGGGGAAGAAGAAAGAAGGCAACTTGAAGATGATCTAGTGCTGGATGAAAATATAGATGTAACAAATTTTGTAGATGTAGACATCCAACAAGAAAATCTTCAAGAAAATAGTATCCCTAAAAACTATTTTATCAAGGTAGAGAAAGACAAGAAATTGACAAAGTAATGGATTTCAATTATGCCTTGTTCACAAAAATCCAACTGAGATCATTTGGAAGCAAAATCACCAATACCTTAAGTTCATGGGATTGCTACCAAACAAAAGAAAGAAAAAATATGGTGTGTTCTTTGTTTCATATATGCCACCTTAATAGAGAGTGACCCGTCGAGTCATGCGATGTTAAACAAAGCGCTGCGTGGAAGGAAACCCACGTTTTTAATGATTGAGCATTTTCTTTTTGTTGTTAACTTTTTTTGTTTGTAGATAATAAATGTGACCTTACAAGTGCAAGCTAGAGTGTTGCATTACCCTCCAACTCCTCAGTAAGGATCTCTGTGAGTACATCTCTCCCACTCCTGTTCTAATACATTGAGGACAATGTTTAGTTCAAGTTTAGGGGAGTTTTTACTATTTTGTGTTTCATATTAAGTATTTATAATTTTAATTGTGTTGGTGTGCTTTTGTTTAAAAATCTCTTTGAACCTTCCCCGAATGAGGACTGCAAAAAATTTTTTTATTGAATGTTGTGATGTGTAAGGTAGTCGGGAAAGTATATAGAGTTTGAGGGAATAGGAGTTATAAATAGGGAATTTGGAAAAGTTTGGAAATTGAGGTATAACCTAAACACCCTAGATTCCCCGAATTAAGGTAACGAGTCGAACGTGTAGATTTGTGTCATAGTACTTGGATTTGAGAAGTATTCCCCGATTAGTTCATAATGATGGTCTGACATGATTAAAAAGAATCGCATGTATAAAGTTGATTGAGAGAATGACTTATGGCACCAAAAATATTATGAATAATGACGGTAAAGACAACTGGTCCTTCTAAGTTGGGTAACCCAAAGTGGACAAATAATCGCTAATGTGCGAGAAAAAGAATAAAGGTGCCTCGAAAAAGTCTCGATCAAATCTTATACATGTGAGGGAAAGCGATCAAAAGTGCCTTAATATGATTATCCAAATGAAAAGGGTAGCAAATAGAAGAAAAGAATTAAGCCCAAAGCATAGTTGGAGAAGTTACCAAAATGGAGATTTAGGTATGTGGTTTTACCGCGGTATGTGTTTGTGTAATACCTTCCTTAATGGACGATTACCAAGAGAACTAGTTTTAGCCGATCGGAACAAAGACTCACGTATGAGTATCGAAACACCTTACCTTCACAAATCTTTTATTTGATGTGTACCGTTTGATCTGAAATTTTTTTTATCCAAGCTTGTTGCATGAGGTCAAGCAATGGTTTAAGTTTAGGGGAGTTTGATCAGTGATTTTTATCCGTTATTTTACCATTAGTTTTAGTTAATCGACTTACATGTTTAGTTGAATTTTGATTCCTTTTATCACATTTTATGCTTTGGTTTGGTATTTCCATTATTTTTAAGTTCAAGTAAGCAATCAAGAAGAACCAGAGGGAAAACCAGGAAAAACAGCAGAAATTTGGAAGAGTTTTTGAAGGGAAACAATGGTCTGACACGGCCACCTGTGTCAAGAGGGTACCAAGACAAAGAAAATTGAGTGTTAGACAGTGGGTTGACACGGCCCGTGTCAGCATGTATGGAAGAGGGAGTATTTTTATCAGGCAACAAGGGAGCCAACATGGCCTGTGTTGGCTGACGTGCTTCATCTCCAACTTTCTTGTTTTTGTGACCTTGATGATCCCTAAGGGTATTTCGGGTATTTTCCTATTACTGTGTTGGACCTGGGAGTATTTAAAATGTTTGAGAAGAAAAAAGGGACTTTTTGGGCCAAAGAAGAATTACACGATTAAGAATGGAGAGATCAATGTGACTGGGGCACTGAAGATTTTCATGAGATGAAGCACTTGAAGATCAAAGAATCCTATTATCTTATAACGTCTAGTTTTTACTTTGTATTTTCTTCAAGTAATATGAGTAGCTAAACCACCTAATACTAGGGGGTGTCCCTAATTTGAATCTATAATGACTCTGATATTAGTATTGCAATAATGATAAAATAAAAAGCCTTAGGACAACTATGAGAAGGCATGCAAGAGAAGGTGTATGAACTTTTCCTTGTAATAACATCAAGCCTATTTTATAAAATCACTACGTAATTTAATCGTTACAGGTTTTAAATATTAGTTGACTCTAATTCATTAACAAGAAAACCCTTTGGTATTCTCCCTTTACCCCAATTCCTTGGTGGTATAGGAACAATATCAAGCAATATGATTTATCTAAGACATTTTGATTATAATATATCCTCATTCCTAAGTGATAACACTATCGATTTATAATATAAAAATATTAACCGTGTTTTTCCAAACCTACGGTCAACCCTAAAACAAATCCCATTTTTCTATAAGAAAAGCGTTAAGATAATTATACGATAACAATGGTTTTTAGAAAGTAGTGAAATTCCAATTCAAAAAGGGATAATGTTATTACACGATCAATTCAGGGACACCCCTAGCACTGGGGTGATTAGCTACTCATAGTGTTTACAATAGAATCAAGCTACAAGATAAAATAAACGATTACAAGATAGTGGATGAGAGTTGATCTTCAATTGCAGATGCTCACAAAAATTGCTCCTCCTCCAATTCTTGATCGCATGAACTTCTGTTCTCGTCCAAATATTTGCACCGCCAAAAAACGTCCTATTTCCTCCTTACAAACAGGACTAAATATCACAAATCCAATTCACCAGCCTCCTGAAATCCCCAGAATGCCCTTTAGAAGTCACTTACTCAAAAATCCTAAAAAAATCACATTTTCCACGCTCAGATCAACACGGGCCGTGTCAGCTCCCTGCCCTTGGCCTCCAACCAAATCTTTTTGATTCTTGCCTGAAACGGGCCGTGTCAGTTTCTATGAGATCTCAAAAAAATCATTATCGGACTTTCGGAAAACCCCTATTTCTAGCGTCAGTCATGCGGGTGATTAACCTTGTACCTGAAAAACATTTATAACTACCAAAATGCGTATAAAATTACCAGAATAACAAAAGTACTCTAAGGAATAATGCAATAAGAAAAATTGAGAAAAGTAAAAAACATAACGAAAACATCAATACTTTTAAAGAAAGTGTAACCGATTATAATGACTTTTTGCCGAATAAATGAGTGAAAACTCATAGAGTTGGTGACTGATCACAACCCCAAACTTATCTCATCATTTGTCCCTATTTTAGCCGATGTAGTAAAAAGGGACAAATTCCGCGAATATCGATCTCGCGGACTGCGTGATAATTATAAGTTCTATTTTTAATAAATTAAATAAAAATCAATTGGGTTTTTAAAACTTACTTTTTTATATAAATCGAAAAAATATGAAAATAACAATAAAATAAAAAGCCTTAGGACAACTATGAGAAGGCATGCTAGGGAAGGTGTATGAACTTTTCCTTGTAATAACATCAGGCCTATTTTATAAAATCACTGCTTAATTTAATCATTACTGATTTTAAAGATTAGTTGACTGTAATTCCTTAATAAGAAAACCCTTTGTTATTCTCCCTATACCCCAATTCCTTGGTGGTATAGGAACAATATCAAGAAAAATGATTTATCTAAAACACTTCGGTTGTGATAGTATATCCTTATTCCTGAGTAATAATATTGTCGATTTATGGTATAAAAATATTAACCATGTTTTTCCAAACCTACGGTAAACCCTAAAACAAATCCTGTTTTTCGATAAGAAAAGCGTTAAGATAATTATACGACAACCATGATTTTTAGGAACAGTGAAATTCCAATTTAAAAAGCGATAATGTTATTACACGATCAATTCAGGTACACACCCTAGTATTGGGGGGTTTAGCTATTCATATTGTTTACAATAGAATCAAAGTACAAGATAAAATCAGACATTACAAGATAGTAGAGGTGAGTTGATCTTCAAATGCAGATGCTCATGAAAATTGATCTTCCTCCAATTCTTGATCGCATGAACTTCTCTTTCCGTCCAAATATTTGCATCGTAAAAAAAAAGGTCCTCTTTCCTCCTTCCAAATAGGACTAAATATCAAAAATCCAATTCATCAGCCTCTTGAAATCCCCATAATGCACTTTGGAAGCCACTTACTCAAAAATCCTGAAAAATCACATTTTCCACGTTCAGGCCAACACCGGTCGTGGCAGCTGACACGGATGGCCGTGTCAGCCTCCTACCCTTAGCCTCCAACCAAATATTCTTAATTATTTATTGACGCAGGCCGTGTCAGCTCCCTGCCCTTGGCCTCCAACCAAATCTTCTTGATTCTTGCATGACAAATCTGGCCGTGTCAAGGCCTCTGAGATCTCAAAAGAATCATAATCGGACTTCCGGAAAACCTTATTTCTTGTGTCAATCATGCGGGTGATTAACCTGTACCTGAAAACATTTAACACTACCAAAACGCGTAAAAAATTACCAGAATAACAAAACTACTAAAGGGAATATTGCGATAAGAAAAATAGCGAAAAGTAAAAGAAATAACAAAAAACATCAATACTTTGAAAGAAAGCGTTACCGATTATAATGACTTTTTATCGAATAAATGAGTGAAAACTCATAGAGTTGGTGACTGATCACAACCCCAAACTTTTATCTCATTATGTGTCTCTATTTTAGCAGAAGTAGTAATAAGGGACAAATTTCTCAAATATCGATCTCGCGGACTGCGTGATAATTATAAGTTCTATTTTTAATAAATTGAACAAAAATCAATTGGGTTTTAAAAACTTACTTTTTAATATAATTAGACAAAATATGAAAATAACGATAAAATAAAAAGCCTTAGGACAACTATGAGAAGGCATGCTAGGGAAGGTGTATGAACTTTTCCTTGTAATAACATCAGGCCTATTTTATAAAATCACTGCTTAATTTAATCATTACCGGTTTTAAATATTAGTTGACTGTAATTCCTTAAAAAGAAAACCCTTTGATATTCTCCCTATACCCTAATTCCCTGGTGGTATAGGAACCATATCAAGCAATATGATATATCTAAAACTTTTCGGTTATGATAGTATATCCCCATTCCTAAGTGATAACACTGTCAATTTATGGTATAAAAATATTAACCGTGTTTTTTCAAACCTACGGACAACCCTAAAACAAATCCTATTTTGCGATAAGAAAAGCCTTAAGATAATTATACGATAACAATGATTTTAATAAAACAGTGAAATTCAAATTTAAAAAGGGATAATGTTATTGCACGATCAATTCAGGTACACCACCTCACATTGGGGGGTTTAGCTACTCATGTTGTTTACAATAGAATCAAAGTACAAGATAAAATCAGACATTACAAGATAGTGGATGAGAGTTGATCTTCAATTGCAGATGCTCATGAAAATTGCTCCTCCCTCCAATTCTTGATCGCATGAACATTTCTTTCCGTCCAAATCTTTGCACCGCAAAAAAAAGAGTCTTCTTTCATCCTTCCAAACAGGACTAAATATCATAAATCCAATTCATCAGCCTCCTGAAATCCTCAAAATGCCCTTTGGAAGTCACTTACTCAAAAATCCTAAAAAAAATCACATTTTCCACGCTTCAGCAAACACGGGTCGTGTCAGCAGATACGACTGGCCGTGTCATGCCCTTGGCTTCCAACCAAACCTTCTTGATTCTTGCCTGAAACGGGCCGTGTCAGGTGACACGGCTGGCCGTTTCAGGTCCTCTGAGATCTCAAAAAAATCTTAATCGGACTTCCGGAAAACCCTGTTTTCTTTCGTCAGTCATGCGGGTGATTAAACTTGTACCTGAAAACATTTAGCACTACCAAAATGCGTAAACAATTATCAGAATAACATAAGTACTCAAAGGAATAATGCGATAAGAAAAATTGCGAAAAGTAAAAGAAATAACGAAAACATCAATACTTTGAAAGAAAGTGTTACCGATTATAATGACTTTTTGCCGAATAAATGAGTGAAAACTCATAGAGTTGGTGACTAATCACAACCGCAAAATTATCTCATCACTTGTCCTTATTTTAGCCGATGTAGTAATAGGGGACAAATTCCCCGAATATCGATCTCGCGGACTGTGTGATAATTATAAGTTCTATTTTTAATAAATTGAACAAAAATCAATTGGGTTCTTAAAACATACTTTTTAATATAATTCAAAAAAATATGAAAATAACGATAAAATAAAAAGCCTTAGGACAACTATGAGAAGGCATGCTAAGGAAGGTGTATGAACTTTTCCTTGTAATAACATCAGGCCTATTTTATAAAAATCACTGCTAAATTTAATCATTATCGGTTTTGAAGATTAGTTTACTCTAATTCCTTAACAAGAAAACCCTTCGGTATTCTCCCTATACCCCAATTCCTTGGTGGTATAGGAACAATATCAAGCAATATGATTTATCTAAAACATTTCGGTTATGATAGTATATCCTCATTCTTTAGTGATAACACTATCGATTTATGGTATAAAAATATTAACTGTGTTTTTTTCCAAACCTACGGTCAAACCTAAAAAAAATACCCTTTTTCGATAAAAAAAAGCGTTAAAATAATTATACGATAACAATGATTTTAAAAAAATAGTGAAACTCCAATTTAAAAAGGGATAATTTTATTACACGATCAATTCAGGGACACCCCCTAGTATTGGGGGGTTTAGCTACTCATAGTGTTTACAATAGAATCAAAGTACAAGGAAAAATCAGACATTACAAGATAGTGGGCGAGAGTTGATGTTCAATTGCAGATGCTCATGAAAATTGCTCCTCTTCCAATTCTTGATCGCATGAACTTTTCTTTCCGTCCAAATCTTTGCTTCGTAAAAAAAAGGTCCTCTTTTCTCCTTCCAAACAGGAATAAATATCACAAATCCAATTCACCAGCCTCCTAAAATCCTCAGAATGCCCTTTGGAAGTCACTTACTCAAAAATCCTGAAAAATCATATTTTCCACACTCAGGCCAACACGGGTCGTGTCAGCTCTCTGCCCTTGGCCTCCAACCAAATCTTCTTGATTCTTGCATGACACGGGCCGTTTCAGGTGACATGGTTGGCCGTGTCAGGTCCTCTGAGATCTCAAAAAAATCATAACCGGACTTCTGGAAAACCCCGTTTTCTTGCGCCAGTCATGCGGGTGATTAACCTTGAGAACATTTAACACTACCAAAACGCGTAAAAAATTACCAGAATAACAAACGTACTCAAAGGAATAATGCGATATGAAAAACTGAGAAAAGTAAAAGAAATAACGAAAACATCAATACTTTGAAAGAAAGTGTTATCGATTATAATGACTTTTATCTGAATAAATGAGTGAAAACTCATAGAGTTGGTGGCTGGTCACAACCCCAAACTTATCTCATTACTCGTCCCTGTTTTAGCCGATGTAGTAATGAGGGACAAATTCCCCGAATATTGATCTCGCGGACTGCGTGATAATTATAAGTTCTATTTTTAATAAATTGAACAAAAATCAATTGGGTTTTTAAAACTTACTTTTTATTATAATTCGACAAAATATGAAAATAACGATAAAATTAAAAGCCTTATGACAACTATGAGAAGGCATGCTAGGGAAGCTGTATGAACTTTTCCTTGTAATAACATCAGGCCTATTTTATAAAATCACTGTTTAATTTAATCATTACCGGTTTTAAAGACTAGTTTACTATAATTTCTTAACAAGAAAACCCGTTGGTATTCTCCCTATACCCCAATTCCTTGGTGGTATAGGAACAATATCAAGCAATATGATTTATCTAAAACTTTTCGGTTATGATAGTATATCCTCATTCTTAAGTGACAACACTATCGATTTATGGTATAAAAATATTAACCGTGTTTTTCCAAACCTTCGGTCAACCCTAAAACAAATCTCATTTTTCGATAAGAAAAGCGTTAAGATAATTATACGTTAGCAATGATTTTCAGGAAATAGTGAAATTCCAATTTAAAAAGGGATAATGTTGTTACACAATCAATTCAGGGATACCACCCTAGCATTGGGGGGTTCAACTACTCATAGTGTTTACAATAGAATCAAAGTACAAGATAAAATAAGACATTACAAGATAGTGGATGAGAGTTGATCTTCAATTACAGATGTTCATGAAAATTGCTCCTCCAAATTCTTGATCGCATGGACTTTTCTTTCCGTCCAAATCTTTGCACCGTAAAAAAAATTATTCTTTCCTCCTTCCAAACAGGACTAAATATCACAAATCTAATTCATCAGCCTCCTGAAATCCCCAGAGTTCCCTTTGGAAGTCACTTACTCAAAAATCTTGAAAAATCACATTTTCCATACTCAGGCCAACACGGGCCATGTCAGCTGACACAGCTGGCCGTGTAAGGTCCTCTGAGATCTCAAAAAAATCATAATCAGACTTCTGAAAAACCCGGTTTTCTTTTGTCAGTCATGCGGGTGATTAACCTGTACCTGAAAACATTTAACACTACCAAAACGCGTAAAAAATTACCAGAATAACAAAACTACTAAAGGGAATATTGCGATAAGAAAAATAGCGAAAAGTAAAAGAAATAACAAAAAACATCAATACTTTGAAAGAAAGTGTTACCGATTATAATGACTTTTTACCGAATAAATGAGTGAAAACTCATAGAGTTGGTGACTGATCACAACCCCAAACTTTTATCTCATTATGTGTCTCTATTTTAGCAGAAGTAGTAATAAGGGACAAATTTCTCAAATATCGATCTCGCGGACTGCGTGATAATTATAAGTTCTATTTTTAATAAATTGAACAAAAATCAATTGGGTTTTAAAAACTTACTTTTTAATATAATTCGACAAAATATGAAAATAACGATAAAATAAAAAGCCTTAGGACAACTATGAGAAGGCATGCTAGGGAAGGTGTACGAACTTTTCCTTGTAATAACATCAGGCCTATTTTATAAAATCACTGCTTAATTTAATCATTACCGGTTTTAAATATTAGTTGACTGTAATTCCTTAAAAAGAAAACCCTTTGATATTCTCCCTATACCCTAATTCCCTGGTGGTATAGGAACCATATCAAGCAATATGATATATCTAAAACTTTTCGGTTATGATAGTATATCCCCATTCCTAAGTGATAACACTGTCAATTTATGGTATAAAAATATTAACCGTGTTTTTTCAAACCTACGGACAACCCTAAAACAAATCCTATTTTGCGATAAGAAAAGCCTTAAGATAATTATACGATAACAATGATTTTAATAAAACAGTGAAATTCAAATTTAAAAAGGGATAATGTTATTGCACGATCAATTCAGGTACACCACCTCACATTGGGGGGTTTAGCTACTCATGTTGTTTACAATAGAATCAAAGTACAAGATAAAATCAGACATTACAAGATAGTGGATGAGAGTTGATCTTCAATTGCAGATGCTCATGAAAATTGCTCCTCCCTCCAATTCTTGATCGCATGAACATTTCTTTCCGTCCAAATCTTTGCACCGCAAAAAAAAGAGTCTTCTTTCATCCTTCCAAACAGGACTAAATATCATAAATCCAATTCATCAGCCTCCTGAAATCCTCAAAATGCCCTTTGGAAGTCACTTACTCAAAAATCCTAAAAAAAATCACATTTTCCACGCTTCAGCAAACACGGGTCGTGTCAGCAGATACGACTGGCCGTGTCATGCCCTTGGCTTCCAACCAAACCTTCTTGATTCTTGCCTGAAACGGGCCGTGTCAGGTGACACGGCTGGCCGTTTCAGGTCCTCTGAGATCTCAAAAAAATCTTAATCGGACTTCCGGAAAACCCTGTTTTCTTTCGTCAGTCATGCGGGTGATTAAACTTGTACCTGAAAACATTTAGCACTACCAAAATGCGTAAACAATTATCAGAATAACATAAGTACTCAAAGGAATAATGCGATAAGAAAAATTGCGAAAAGTAAAAGAAATAACGAAAACATCAATACTTTGAAAGAAAGTGTTACCGATTATAATGACTTTTTGCCGAATAAATGAGTGAAAACTCATAGAGTTGGTGACTAATCACAACCGCAAAATTATCTCATCACTTGTCCTTATTTTAGCCGATGTAGTAATAGGGGACAAATTCCCCGAATATCGATCTCGCGGACTGTGTGATAATTATAAGTTCTATTTTTAATAAATTGAACAAAAATCAATTGGGTTCTTAAAACATACTTTTTAATATAATTCAAAAAAATATGAAAATAACGATAAAATAAAAAGCCTTAGGACAACTATGAGAAGGCATGCTAAGGAAGGTGTATGAACTTTTCCTTGTAATAACATCAGGCCTATTTTATAAAAATCACTGCTAAATTTAATCATTATCGGTTTTGAAGATTAGTTTACTCTAATTCCTTAACAAGAAAACCCTTCGGTATTCTCCCTATACCCCAATTCCTTGGTGGTATAGGAACAATATCAAGCAATATGATTTATCTAAAACATTTCGGTTATGATAGTATATCCTCATTCTTTAGTGATAACACTATCGATTTATGGTATAAAAATATTAACTGTGTTTTTCCAAACCTACGGTCAAACCTAAAAAAATACCCTTTTTCGATAAAAAAAAGCGTTAAAATAATTATACGATAACAATGATTTTAAAAAAATAGTGAAACTCCAATTTAAAAAGGGATAATTTTATTACACGATCAATTCAGGGACACCCCCTAGTATTGGGGGGTTTAGCTACTCATAGTGTTTACAATAGAATCAAAGTACAAGGAAAAATCAGACATTACAAGATAGTGGGCGAGAGTTGATGTTCAATTGCAGATGCTCATGAAAATTGCTCCTCTTCCAATTCTTGATCGCATGAACTTTTCTTTCCGTCCAAATCTTTGCTTCGTAAAAAAAAGGTCCTCTTTTCTCCTTCCAAACAGGAATAAATATCACAAATCCAATTCACCAGCCTCCTAAAATCCTCAGAATGCCCTTTGGAAGTCACTTACTCAAAAATCCTGAAAAATCATATTTTCCACACTCAGGCCAACACGGGTCGTGTCAGCTCTCTGCCCTTGGCCTCCAACCAAATCTTCTTGATTCTTGCATGACACGGGCCGTTTCAGGTGACATGGCTGGCCGTGTCAGGTCCTCTGAGATCTCAAAAAAATCATAACCGGACTTCTGGAAAACCCCGTTTTCTTGCGCCAGTCATGCGGGTGATTAACCTTGAGAACATTTAACACTACCAAAACGCGTAAAAAATTACCAGAATAACAAACGTACTCAAAGGAATAATGCGATATGAAAAACTGAGAAAAGTAAAAGAAATAACGAAAACATCAATACTTTGAAAGAAAGTGTTACCGATTATAATGACTTTTATCTGAATAAATGAGTGAAAACTCATAGAGTTGGTGGCTGGTCACAACCCCAAACTTATCTCATTACTCGTCCCTGTTTTAGCCGATGTAGTAATGAGGGACAAATTCCCCGAATATTGATCTCGCGGACTGCGTGATAATTATAAGTTCTATTTTTTAATAAATTGAACAAAAATCAATTGGGTTTTTAAAACTTACTTTTTATTATAATTCGACAAAATATGAAAATAACGATAAAATTAAAAGCCTTATGACAACTATGAGAAGGCATGCTAGGGAAGCTGTATGAACTTTTCCTTGTAATAACATCAGGCCTATTTTATAAAATCACTGTTTAATTTAATCATTACCGGTTTTAAAGACTAGTTTACTATAATTTCTTAACAAGAAAACCCGTTGGTATTCTCCCTATACCCCAATTCCTTGGTGGTATAGGAACAATATCAAGCAATATGATTTATCTAAAACTTTTCGGTTATGATAGTATATCCTCATTCTTAAGTGACAACACTATCGATTTATGGTATAAAAATATTAACCGTGTTTTTCCAAACCTTCGGTCAACCCTAAAACAAATCTCATTTTTCGATAAGAAAAGCGTTAAGATAATTATACGTTAGCAATGATTTTCAGGAAATAGTGAAATTCCAATTTAAAAAGGGATAATGTTGTTACACAATCAATTCAGGGATACCACCCTAGCATTGGGGGGTTCAACTACTCATAGTGTTTACAATAGAATCAAAGTACAAGATAAAATAAGACATTACAAGATAGTGGATGAGAGTTGATCTTCAATTACAGATGTTCATGAAAATTGCTCCTCCAAATTCTTGATCGCATGGACTTTTCTTTCCGTCCAAATCTTTGCACCGTAAAAAAAATTATTCTTTCCTCCTTCCAAACAGGACTAAATATCACAAATCTAATTCATCAGCCTCCTGAAATCCCCAGAGTTCCCTTTGGAAGTCACTTACTCAAAAATCTTGAAAAATCACATTTTCCACACTCAGGCCAACACGGGCCATGTCAGCTGACACAGCTGGCCGTGTAAGGTCCTCTGAGATCTCAAAAAAATCATAATCAGACTTCTGAAAAACCCGATTTTCTTTCGTCAGTCATGCGGGTGATTAACCTTGTACCTGAAAACATTTAACACTACCAAAACGCGTAAAAAAATTACCAGAATAAGAAAACTACTCAAAGGAATAATGCGATAGGAAAAATTTCAAAACGTAAAAGAAATAACAAAAACATCAATACTTTGAAAGAAAGTGTTATCGATTATAATGACTTTTTGCCAAATAAATGAGTGAAAACTCATAGAGTTGGTTACTGATCAAAACCCCAAACTTATCGCATTACTTGTCTTCAAGTGATGCTCGAGAATACAAGACATCCGCCCCCGAATTATTTGTTGCTTTTACTATAATACCGTTAAGATCTTTTGCTATTCATCTTTACGTTCCTTTCAACAATTTCCTTCTTCTCGACTATTGACATTCTACCACACTCCCACATCAAGGTACTTTTTTTCACCTGTCATCTTTTCACACTCTCACCAAATCTCTTAGGTTAAAGTGTTTACGCTCAAAAGTCGCAGTATGCAAAGTCTACTCATCAACTTAAATAACATCTATTTTCTTTTCATAAACACACAATACACACTTTGTGAGGGCTTTATAGGTTGTAATGTGGCTAGGGACAAGGTGGGATAAACCAAGGAAACGGGAAAAACAAAGGGTTTTTTTTTCCAGCTCGGATACAATGTCATATTTATCATTACTGTTTACTTTTCGACTTTTTAGACTCAAGGGTGTTTGATACACTATCTTTTGGAACTCTAGGTAAGCACCTTTTTTCAATTTTCTATTCTTTATTTTCTTTTTCGTTTTTTTTCATTCTTTTTCTCTTTTTTTTTTCAAAGGTACTTATCTAATTCTTATGCGAGTGTATCAACCCCAAACTTATGATTTTACACATATCACAATTCGATAATAATTATCCGAGCACGGTGAGGATGTGTTTGGGCTTACGGTTATATGATGTGGTTAATTAACAAACAAAAGGGAAAAATGGCTCGAAGGGTTAATCAAGGGATAACATACATGGTTGGCTTGAAAGGCTCAGGGCTAAACAGAAACGAAATGCCTCAGTGTGTAGATGTGTGCATATAAATAGTCCAACAGACGGGTACGCAAGCTAAGAGTGACAAAAACATACATGATACTCTCATGATGATAAGGTTTTTGGCTTTGTAGAATCCTCACCATTTTGGTTTTGCTGACAGTTTCCAAAGTACCTCTCGTATGGTGCGGCATCATTTCCGTATCGAGTTGAAGTAATCTCATATTAGTCTCGTTCTGAGAAATAACGTCTGATCATCCACTTTAGCAGTATCCACTTTTGGGGGTTTCTTGGAGACTAAGTCAGAGTTGTATCTTGTCATCCACTCAACCATAAGTTTTTCTATTCATCCGGCATAAAGTTTCTAATCTGTTAACACAAACAAAAAACACAAGCAAAAAAATTCAAATAAATACACACAAACAGAAGTGAAATACCATAAAAAAATGATAAAAACACTAAATAGAAAATCAATAAACCCCCCCCCCCCCCACACACACACACTTGAACTAGACATTGACCTCGATGTTTTAGAACACGTATGAGAGGGGACTCACAAGAACTCACTGAGGAGGAGGGAAACACAACATGAACTGCTACATCATATTGTGCATGTCGTCCATGAGCGCACCTTGGCGAGCTTGCTCCTCCGCTTGACGAGTTTGCTCAGCCCTGAGGTGCCTGATTTCTCCCTGCACCCATGACCAGTTGTTGTCAGTAGTGGATGAGCTTCCCGCGCTAGTATACATGTGCTCCTCCTGAAGAGGAACAAACTGTTCAAATTCGGTCGCCTCCTCCTCTTTGGGTTCACCTGTAGAAAAAGGGTCAGGATGATACTCGTCCTTATCATGGATAACATTGTCATGTATCCAATTATTTGGATCAGAAATACTGATTCTATTAGGAGCAGGGAGGGAAATTACCAACTTATTATGGTTCATTACCGCATAATAGTTTGGTGTAACAGAAATCATACCCTATTGGACCAGGGCCGTCATATCCAGTCTGTTCTTACCTGTCACTTGCCTGTCACTTAAAGCAGCAGGGGCACAACCAATGTACTCGGCTATTTGAGTGATCATACCTCCCACAAAAATTCCCACTTGAGCCGCTCGACCAACTCTACCCAGATAATCTGTCGCAAAAGCGGCCACACTTACCATCTATGCATTGTCAATCGCATACAAGAAAAATAGCTCCCTCTGGGTAGCTACCCCGATGCTATCTCCCCGTCCAAAAAGAGTTTACACCAATCCTTTTTGCACCTACCTGAAATAAGGGTTTTGAGTACCAGATGCCTTGGCACCCTTTGAAACATAAACTGAGCTACCTGTAATAGCTGTTCAGAATGATTTTACATCAAAAGTATTTGGGACAGCTCCAGGACCGTAAAGTGGAAGTCGGAAGAAACCTCCTAAGTCTTCCACACTCAGTTCATGGTCAGCATTAAACAATCGAAATCACATAGTACCATAAAAATATTTCATCGTGCCAGTCCATTTTTTTTCAAGATGAAATTCAACTGTACTCAGAAACTCCAACGTAATACGTTCATACGTTGGCGCTTATAAGTGCATGAATTCTAACGTGCGCAGGCTGTGAAACATTATATTGATTTCTACATTCAAGCCTTATTCTGAAAGAGTAGTGTTACACATATACCTCGTTGGCGTAATCTTACGCTTCAATGGCACGCGTAGCGCTTCCCGTGTTCTTCCTTTTCAAAGATAATATCATGCGCGTTCAGCGCCTAACTTGCTCGCTTTCGTGGCCTCATGGTTTCAGTGTCTACTTGATTTCCTCTTGCTACTCTTCTTGGAGGCATCTTCATGTTGTACCTGAGAATCAGAGAAAAAAATACGAAAAAGAAAAGTGAGCATTAGTGAAAAAAATACGGGAAATATGTCGAGGATGAAGAGGTGAACGATTCTTGGGAAGGGAGTATAAGGTTTTGCTGCGCGAAAATTGAAAAGTTTGGAGCTTTTGATGTTTGGTTATGGAGGTTTTAAGTTTAAAAGGAGAAGATGAAGGTGAAATATGAGAGCGAAGGTGAAAAATCTGATGAGACAGGGTAATAAAGTGGTTTAATTCGCGTGGGGCCCATCAAGAGGGAGAGGAGAATTCAAAAAAATCAACACTCAGCATGGCTGACACGGGCGGCCGTGTCAGCCTACTATTTTTCAACATCATAAATGTGCTTCTCCCAGTGGGTCTGACACGGACTGTCGTGTTAGCCCAGTGTTATTTCTCCAAAACCTGCAAAAAAAATCATTAGACACCTTTCCTGACACGGGCCATGTCATCTGACATGGGCGGCCGTGTCAGGCCCCTGTTTTTCCTTATTTTGATATTTTTTTCGACTTTTTCTAATATCTCCCAAGCACACTTAATTATACAACATTTTCCTCGAAATTACTGCTCAATAGGGTGACCTCTTTATTTTGTGAGCGCACTGCGAGTCGACAAAACCTAGCAAAAACGAGAAAAACAAAAACATTAGAATAAAAACACGTGGGTTGCCTCCCACAAAGTGTAATACCCACTTTAATTATTTAGTCTTTTTGGTGTTATTTTATTTTGCTGTGTCCTTATGTGGGAGTGTGTCTGAGCGCGTTGGTGGGTGTCCTTAATTTATAGGGATTATTTAATAAGCTATAGATTTTAATATTAATATAATATAATTAATAATGATAATAATTTAATAATTAATAGTCATAATGTTATTATTATTATTATTATTATTATTATTATTATTTGTATTATTAGTGGATGAAATAAGTAAAATAGGGAATAAGAGAGATAAGAAGGGTTTTGGGGTAAAGAGGAGAAGAGAACATGATAAACCAATTTTAGAGAAAGGTTGAGAAGGAAGGAGAGAAGCAAGGCTAGGGCTACCCATTCTTCAGAGTTCTTCAACAATCTGAGCAATTAATCGAGGTAAGGGGGAGAAACTGATTGGGATTGGTATTTTACATGAATTGGATAGAGGGGATTCCTTAACCCCATAGGGATTTGATGAATATGATTCGTATTGTTAATATGTTTATGATTGTTGCTGTTATGATGAATTTGTGCATATGTTGTTATATGAATGGTGAGATTCTGTGTAGCAGAGTTATAATTTTGGTGAGCTTCTATGTAACTCTATGGTATTGGGATGAACATGAGTATTGGTTCTGGAGAGAAAAATTAAGGAATAATGATTCGAATAGTGTATAGTAGGTGTAGTAATAATAGGTAGAAGATAGATTAAGAGTAATAGGCTTGGAATTAAGCAAGGTAACATTCTTGGACAGTGAGGGTTTTGAGTATCGCAGACGCTCGCTAGCAGGTTTGCTAGGCGAGCAGGTAGCGAACGTTCGCTAGGGACTCGCTAAGCGAGTAGGCCAGTGAGCGTGACAAAACTTGTTTGAATTTGTTGTTTCCATGCAACAGTGATCTTGTGGTGTAGGACCCCTTTGGTCATGATGAGTATAGGGATGGAGTTTAATGGTGAAGAGTGTATACTTAGTGTGGGATGTGAATGCCCCTTAATATTTAATTTAATTAACATGATTAATTATTGTGTTATATATATATATATATATATATATATATATATATATATATATATATATATATATATATATATATATATATATATATATATATATATATATATATATATATATATATATATATATATATATATATATATATATATATATATATATATATATATATATATATATATATATATATATATATATATATATATATATATATATATATATATATATATATATATGATGATGTATTGTGATGTGATCAGGAGGATCGTGTGCACTTAGTGTGCTTGAATTTACTGGTTGTGTATGGTGATGTGATCAGTAGGATCGTGTGCACGTAGCGTGCTTGAGTTATTTATTGTGCATTTGGTGTCGTGCATATCATAGTGTCTTGGTCGGATGAATCATTGCTCAGGAGGAGTGTATGTGATTTTACCTTACTCCTTTGTGGAGAATGGTAGGATGAAATCGTTGCTACGGAGGAATGTATGCGATCATCCGTACTCCTTTGTGGAGAATGGTAGGGATAGATCATTGCCAAGGAGGGGTGTATGTGATCTATCCGGGGTTCGATTGAATGAACCAATGTGTCGGTACCACATGCATGGTGTTGAGTTGCATATTTTCATTATTATGTGTTGTGTTTGATGATGGAACAGTAGGTCGTGGTTGATGCATGTTAGGTGATATTTTATATGATTGCTACCTTTATTTCATGTATCTTATTACCGATAATTTTGATCATGTTTTCTCACCCCTTTGTTGTTGTTGTGGTTGTGCTTCTTCGGAGGTACAGATAATCCAGGTACTTAGCTAGCTTGGATAGTGGTGTGTGAGTCGAGTGTTAGGATGCTCTGATACGTAGCACGAGACTTGGGTGTTTAATTGTTTTATGTTGAACTTGCTTTACTCCCGTGACGTATCGTATTTGGTGAACTTATTAATGAATAATTTTATGTAATTGGGCGGATGGCCGAGAATATTGGATTAATGATTATTTCCGCTGTTTATTTTGAAAACCGACTAATGAAGATTTATGTTGAACTACTTGATGTGATATCCCATTCGTGAGGGGAAACTCTGATGTTTATTTGAAATAATTGTATTTTATTTAATTTTGGGAAAGTGGGGTGTTACAATTGGTATCAGAGCAGGTCGGTCCGTCCGGCCAGTGTAGTAGTTGAGTCTGTCCTTAGGATAGAGATTATGTACCTTTTAACCTGGTGTTGTTATTGTTAACCAGTATGGCAGGAAGGAATGATGCTGCTTTGGCTGCTGCTATGCAAGCGATGGTGCAGGTGGTTGCTAATCAGAACCAAGTTGCGGGTGCGCAGTTCATAAATTTGGCACAGTTTCGGAGTAACAAGCCATCGAAGTTTGAAGGAGGAATTTTGGATCCTAAAGCTGCACAGAAGTGGCTAAAGGCAATTGAGAAAATTTTCAGGACAATGGGTTGTAGTGATGAGCAAAAAGTGAAGTTTGGTACTCACATGCTGGAAGGAGAAGCTGAGGCTTGGTGGGACAACAGTCTCCAGAGATTGGAGACTGTAGGAACTGCAATTACTTGGGATGTGGTTCGAACTGGTTTTCTGGAAAAGTATTTTCCAGAAGATATACGAAGTGCTAAGGAGATAGAGTTTCTGGAGCTGAAGCAGGGTAATCTGACTGTAGCAGAGTATGCTGCTAAGTTTGAAGAGCTGGTGCAGTATTGTCCTCATTACAATACTGAGGCGGCAATGACTTCCAAGTGTTTGAAGTTTGAAAATGGGCTGCGTCCGGAAGTCAAGCTGGGGATCGCTTGTCAGAAGATCAGGAATTATCCGGAGCTGGTAAGCAGAAGCAAGATTTATGATAATGATAATTGGGCCAGGATTGCACATTATAAGGCTGTGAACGACTGTAAAGGTAAGCAGAGATTTGGTGTTACTCCTTACAGTGTTCCTGCTGATAAGGGAAAACATAAGGCTGTTACTGATAAGAAGTCTAGATAAGGGAAAACATCTGCTGATTTGAAATGTTTCTGGTGCGGTGGCGCGGGTCATCGTGCTAATGAGTGTCCTAATGAGGTGAAGAAGTGTTTCAAGTGTAGTAAGCCAGGCCATGTGATAGTTGATTGTAGGGCCAATATACCTACATGTTATAACTGTGGTGAAAAAGGTCATATCAGTACGCATTGCGAGAAGCCGAAGAATTCTCGGGCGTCTCAGGCCAGCGATAAAGTATTTTTTGTGGTAGGAACTCAATCTGCCAGTGAAGAGCGTTTTATCAAAGGTACTTGTTTCATCAATAATATTCCTTTGACTGCTATGATTGACACGGGTGCAACCCACTCGTTCATTTCTGTTGAGTGTGTGAAGAGAGTAGGATTGGTACCGTCTACTCTTGAGCGACGGATGACTATTGAAACTCCCTCTATTGGTTTAGTGACTACTTCTTTGGTGTGTTTGAAGTGTCCACTGACTATTTTCAGTAGAGACTTTGGGGTAGATCTGATTTGTCTGCCACTTGGTAATTTGGATGTTATTCTGGATATGAACTGGTTGGAGTTCAACCGAGTCTACATCAATTATTTTCAGGAGGTGTTGTTGTTCCTTACTCCAGAAGAGGAAGCATTGGCGGATTCCTTGTCTAATAAGGAATTGAGAACCTTGTTGGAGGACGAAGCTAAAATCTTTGCTTTATTTGCATCATTATCTGCTGACAGCAAAGCGTCAATGAAAGAGTTGGCGGTGGTGAATGAATTTCCCGAAGTGTTCCCTGATGATATTACAGAATTACCTCCGACGAGAGAAGTTGAATTTAGCATTGATCTTGTTCTTGGTACGAGACCTATATCTATGGCTCCGTACAGGATGTCGGCAGTGGAATTAGCTGAATTGAAATCTCAGATTGGAGAATTGTTGGATAGAAAGTTTATCATACTGAGTGTGTCGCCGTGGGGAGCTGCAGTGTTATTGGTAAAGAAGAAGGATGGTAGTGTGCGTCTGTGCATCGATTACCGTCAGTTGAATAAAGTGACCATTAATAATAAATATCCCCTTCCAAGGATTGATGATTTGATGGATCAATTGTTGGGAGCTTGTGTGTTCAACAAAATTGACTTGAGGTCGGGTTACCATCAGATCAGAGTGAAAGAAGGTGATATTCATAAGACGACGTTTAGAACCAGATATGGACATTACAAATATGCTGTAATACCTTTTGGAGTGACTAATGCGCCAGGAGTATTTATGAAGTATATGAACTGAATCTTCCATTCTTATTTGGATCAGTTTATTGTTGTGTTTATTGACGACATATTGATTTACTCTAAGTCTGAGGAAGAGCATGCAGGACATTTGAGGATTGCTTTGCAGGTGCTGAAAGATAATAATCTGTTTTCCAAACTATCAAAGTGTGAGTTCTGGTTGAAGACAGTGAGTTTCTTGGGGCATGTAATATATGTTGATGGTATAACGGTGGACCCATCAAAATTGAGTGCAGTGTTGCAGTGGGAACCGCCGAAGACAACGACGAAGATTAGAAGCTTTTTGGGTTTGGCAGGATATTCTTGAAGGTTTATTGAGAGATTTTCTAATTTGGCGTTGCCATTGACTCAGTTGACGAGAAAGGATTACGTGTTCGTGTGGGATGCTGCTTGTGAAGAAAGCTTTGAAGAACTGAAAACGAAATTGACTACGGCACTGGTGTTAGTGTTGCCAACTCCGAGTGAACCTTTTCTGGTGTACTGTGATGCGTCTAAGATGGGATTAGGCGGAGTTCTTATGCAGAATGGTACGGTGGTGGCATATGCTTCGCGACAATTGAGGGTGCATGAAAGGAATTACCCTACTCATGACCTTGAATTGGCTGCGATAGTTTTCGTGTTAAAGATCTGGAGGCACTATTTGTATGGTTCAAGATTTGAGGTGTTCAGTGACCATAAAAGTTTGAAGTATCTGTTCGATCAGAAAGAGCTAAATATGAGACAGAGAAGATGGTTGGAATTTTTGAAGGATTACGATTTTAGCTTGAGTTATGACCCAGGAAAGGTGAATGTAGTAGCCGATGCTTTGAGTAGAAAAATGATTCATATGTCGGCTTTGATGGTGAAGGAAATGGAACTAATTGAGCAGTTCAGATATTTGAGCATGGTTTGTGAGACAACTGCAGATGGTGTGATGTTGGGCAAGTTGCAAGTGAACAACGAGTTCTTGGATATGATTAGAGAAAATCAAAAGCTAGATGTGAAGTTAGTGGATTTGATTCCTGGAGTAGGAAGTGACTCCGATAGTGATTTTGAGTTGGATAGTACAGGTGTGTTGAGATTCAGCGGCAGGATTTGTGTGCCGGATAATGATGAACTGAAAAAGTCAATTCTGAGTGAAGGACATTGTAGTAGTTTGAGTATCCATCCGGGAGCTACGAAGATGTACCACGATTTAAGGAAGTTATTTTGGTGGTCCGGTATGAAAAGAGGTATAGCTCGATTTGTCTATGCATGTTTGACATGTCAGAAGTCGAAAGTGGAACATCAGAGACCTTCTGGATTTATGCAACTGTTGGAAGTTCCAGTTTGGAAATGGGATTTTATAACTATGGATTTTGTTACGGGTTTGCCGAATACGGCGAGAGGATTTGACGTTATTTAGGTAATTGTGGATCGACTTATGAAGTCTGCACATTTTGTACCGATTAATATCAGTTTTCCGTTGGTGAAGCTGGCAGAGATTTATATTCGGGTAATTGTGAAGCTACATGGTGTTCTGTCGAGTATCGTGTCGGATAGAGATCCGAGGTTTACTTCAGAATTTTGGAGGAGTTTACAGGAAGCTTTGGGTACTAAGTTGAAGCTGAGTTCAACTTACCATCCGCAAACCAATGGTCGGTCAGAGAGGACTATTCAGTCGTTGGAGGATTTGCTGAGAGCTTGTGTGTTGGAAAAGGGTGGTGCATGGGATACTCATTTACTGTTGATCGAGTTCATGTACAACAACAATTACCATTATAGTATCGGAATGGCACCGTTTGAAGCTTTATATGGTAGAAGATGCATAACTCCTCAGTGTTGGTATGAGACATGTGAGAATATGGTATTGGGACCAGAAATTATGCAGCAAACTACTAAGATAATTCAGATGATTCGTGAAAAGATGAAAGCGTCTCAGAGTAGGAAGAAAAGTTATCATGATAACCGAAGAAAAGAACTGGAATTCAGTGAAGGTGATCACGTGTTCCTAAGAGTTAACCAAGTGACTGGTGTGGGTCGTGCGTTGAAGTCCAATAAGTTGGATCCTAAGTTTATTAGACCGTATTAGATTTTGCAGAGAATTGGTGTTGTAGCATATAGAGTGGCGTTACCGCCTGAACTGTCGAATTTTCATGACGTGTTTCATCTGTCTCAACTTCGAAAGTATGTCTCGGATCAATCACATGTGATTCAGAGAGATGAAGTTCAAGTCTGGGAGAATCTTACCGTTGAGACGATGTCGTTGAGGATCGAAGATCGTAAGATGAAAAAACTTCGAGGGAAGGAGATATCTTTGGTGAAAGTGGTTTGGGGAGGTGCTACAGGAGGCAGTGTGACCTGGGAATTGGAAAGCAGGATGCGGGAAGCGTATCCGGAATTATTTCCATCAGGTAATTTTCGAGGACGAAAATAATTAAAGTGGGGGAGAGTTGTAACACCCATTTTAATTATTTAGTCTTTTTGGTGTTATTTTATTTTGGTGTGTCCTTATGTGGGGGTGTGTCTGAGCGCGTTGGTGGGTGTCCTTAATTTATAGGGATTATTTAATAAGCTATAGAGTTCAATATTAATATAATATAATTAATAATGATAATAATTTAAAAATTAATAGTAATAATGTTATTATTATTATCATTATTATTATTATTATTATTATTATTATTATTATTATTATTATTAGTGGATGGGATAAGTAAAATAGGGAATAAGAGAGATAAGAAGGGTTTTGGGGTAAAGAGGAGAAGAGAACACGATAAATAAGTTTTAGAGAAAGGTTGAGAAGGAAGGAGAGAAGCAAGGCAAGGGCTGTAAGAACACAGATTATTTCTTAGTAATATCTCTATGTTTTGATGATAACTTTTATGAAATTTTGTATTAAAGAATTATATACTCTAAAATTGGTTCATGAATATTTGCTGCAGATAATTAAAGTATATATATCCAAGAGCAAATTAATCTGAACATAGAACTATGGAAGGCTCTGAAGAGTCAGAATCATCTTATAGAAGAATCTGAGCGCTGTCTGCAGAAGAATCTGAAGCAGAAGCTACAGAAGAATCTGAAGCAGAAGCTGCAGAAGAATCTGAAGCAGAAGACTCTAATAAGATCTGAAGACTCTGAAGCATTAAAGAACTTTGTATGAGAGTTAAGAAGCTCAGTTTTTCAGAAGACTCTGAGAGTACTACACGCTGCATGTACTGAGGATCTGATTCATAAAACTCTGCTCTGAAAGAACTACACGCTAAAGCACACTTGCTTCCTTACTCTGATTCAGCAAAATCTGATGGGAATCCAAGACTCTGATCATGCAAGATCAGATGGTTACCCTGCTGAAAAGAAATAATTATTGAAGAAGAATTCAAAGTAATATCCTTTGATTTAGCTCAACGACTCTTTCCTCTTTCATGCTTGACACTAGAACACAGACCAAAAGCATTTCTCTGTGCATTCTACTTCCAGGAAAGGTCATGTGATGTAAAGACAAAAAGGTTCAGGCTCTTTCAGTACACAGCCTCCAATGTCAAGACTGTGTGGACTACTGTGCATATAAAAGCAAGTCTTCATCATCTTCTTCAGAAGTGATCTATCAACCAACGAATCTCAAAAAGAAACTCTTACAAGCTCTCATAAAATATTCTTATTGCTGAGTTTATTCTTTTGTTCTTAAACATTAAGTGAAAAATCACTGTTGTGATAAAGCTTGTTAGAAGCATTCATACACTTGTATTAATCTTACATTTTATTGTAATAGTTCCTTAAGAAGATCCAGTTGGGATCAGTAGTTCTTGAGAAGACTTTGAACAGTTGTTCTTAGTGGTTACTATTGTAATCAGTTGATTAAATAGTGGATTAAGTCCTTGTTTGAGAAAGGCAAATCACTCTAGATAGGGTGGACTGAAGTAGTTGAGTTCAACGAACCAGGATAAAAATACTTGAGTTTTTACTTCTAAGTTTTATCTTCATACTTATTCAACCCTCCCTTCTAAGTATTTTCTCACCTTCAGTTGGCATCAGAGCTCCGGTTCTGTGTGTGCTACCACTTCACAGTGACAGAAAAGATCCAGTGAGAAAAAAACTTTGATACTTATATTTGGTTGTTTATAATGGCTGATGTTTCAACATCTAACAAGTATGAAGAAAGAGACAGAATCAGTACCAAACCCCCTATGTTTGATGGGGAGAAATTTTATTATTGGAAAGACAGGATTGAAAGTTTTTTCCTTGGTCATGATGCTGATTTTTGGGATTTGGTCATAGATAGATATGTTCATCCCATTGATGGGAATGGCAAGAAAGTAGATAGAAAATCTATGACAAAAGCCCAAAAGAAGGAATTTAGAAATCACCACAAGGCTAGAACAATATTGTTAAATGCAATATCTCACACTGAGTATGAAAAGATCACAAATAGAGAAACTGCATTTGACATGTTTGAGTCCTTGAAAACGACTCATGAGGGAAACTCTCAAGTCAAGGAAACAAAGGCTCTGGCTCTAATTCAGAAGTATGAAGCTTTCAAGATGGAAGAAGTTGAATCTGTTGAAGCCATGTTCTCCAGATTTCAAATACTTACAGCTGGACTAAAGGTTCTGGATAAAGGTTACTCTACTGCTGATCACGTGAAGAAGATCATCAGAAGTTTACCTACCAGATGGAGACCTATGGTGACTGCGCTGAAAATGGCTAAAGATCTGAACCAGATTTCCTTGGAGGAACTAATCATCTCACTAAGGAGCCATGAAATTGAACTTGAGGAAGATGAGCCTCAAAAGAAAGGTAAGTCAATTGCCTTAAAATCTAATAAATCTGCTAAAGCGTTGCAAGTAATAGAGGAAAGCTCTGAAGAATCCTTTGAAGGTGAGATAATACTTAGAAGGGGGGTTGAATAAGTATGGAAGATTAAAACTTTGAAATAAAAACACAATTATTTTTATCCTGGTTCGTTGAACTCACTTACTCCAGTCCACCCTTCCTAGAGTGATTTGCCTTTCTCAACAAGGACTTAATCCACTATTTAATCAAACAGATTACAATAGTAACACCTAAGAACAACTGTTCTTAGTCTTCTCAAGAGCTACTGATTCCAACTGAATCCTCTTAAGGAAATCCTTTACAATCAATGTAAATCTAATACAAGAGTATGAATGCTTCTAAAAAGCTTTTATCACAACAGTGATATTTCTCTTAAGTTTAAGTACAAATAATTCTAAGAAGAATATGAAAGTATGAGAGCTTTGAATGTTATGATTTCTTTTCAGCAAAATGTCTAACTGAATAATTTGATGGAGTCTTCCTTTTATAGGCAGCTGATCCAAGGAAGCTGAACGTTGAGAAGAGTGTCCCAAAAAGGTCTGAGCCTTTTTGTCTTCACATCAAGTGACCTTTCCTAGAAGTAGAAAGCACAGAAAAATCCTTTTTGTCTGTGTTCTTATGTCTAGCACAAATGAGGAAAGAGACGTTTGATTTACTCCAACGGATATATTCTTTGAATATTTCTTCTTCAGTTTTCAGCAAGTTCATCAGAATCTGATTGAGTCAGAGTCTTCTAATGATGTTCAAAACTTTGCTGTATCAGAGTCTTCTGCAGCATGTGTGCTTTCAGCGTGTTGATCATCAGAGCATATTTGGCACAGAACTTCAGTACTGGCAACTTTAGTACTTTCAGAAACTTCTGTAGAAACTATGCTTTGAGAAACTCTTCATACAATATTCTTCTCTGCTTCAGATGCTTCTGACTTGCTTCAGATGCTTCTGCTTGCTTCAAATTCTTCTGGAGCTTCTGCTTCAGAATCTTCTGGAGCTTCTTGCTTCAGATCCTTCTGGAGACTACGCTCAGGATCTTCTGTAAACAGCAATCAGAATCTTCTAATGAATGCATCTGGCGCTTCAGAGTCTAGATAACTTCTTGTATACAATTCATATTTGCTTCTGGAGTGTTAATTTCATTACAATCTGCAGTAAAACTCTCAAGCAAATTTTAGAGTATATAATTCTTAAATACAAAATTTCCTAATAGTTATCATCAAAACAAAGAGATATTATTAAGAACCAATCTGTGTTCTAACAATCTCCCCCTTTTTGATGATGACAAAAAGTATCAGAAATTTTGTTTAACTGAACATATTAGAATTATAACTCCCCCTGAGATGATGAATCTCCCCCTGAGTTAAATATAAATAAGGAATAGAAACTTCCCTTTTGTCTTTGAGTAATCTTCAGAGTTAGATCTTGTTCGTTCTTATAACATTTGAAGGTCAGAATGTCTTGCAGATTTAAGATTCAGAGTTTGATAATAGTCAAATGATCTGATAGACTCAGAGTTTCTTTTATAGAATGTACTTATCAAATGTTCTGAAATAGTCAGATTAAATGTTAGATAGAATAAATATGTCTGAAGTTTCATTCTGGTGAAGTTATATTAAACAGTTCAGATCTATATTTTCTCCCCCTTTTTTGTCATAAGAAAAAAGTAAAAACTTTAAAGACACAATTAAAAGGAAACAGTAAATAAGATAATTCAATGGAGAAAACTTTTATTCATTCATAAGATAAGATCAAGAGTACATAGGCAAACATCAGAAGATATAGCAATAAAGTACAGATGCAAACAACAGATGCAAAAACATTAGAATGAAAAAAAAATCTAAGAGTGTTTGGACAAAAGCATCTTCAATAGATCTGTAATCTCAGAGGATGATTGCTCTTGCTTGGACATCCACTTAGCCATAGTTTCATTCTTTTCATCTTGCTTTGACATCCATTCTGTCATATCCTCAGATTTCTTATCCTGCTTTGCCATCCATAACTTGATCTCTGACTGGCCAGCTTCCAGAGCAGCAATCTTATCTTCAAAATCTGAATGTTCCTTCTTTAACTCAGATGAAGAAGTATGATTAGGTTCTGGAGCTTGAACAGAGTCAATTTCCATTGGTTCTGTAGATTCTGGAGCATTGGAATTAGAAGGAGGGTCTACCAGAGTCATAGCCAACAAATTTTCTTCAGATGCAGTGTCAGTAGATTCTGTTGAAGATGGAGGAGCATCTGTAAGAAGCAGAGGTTTAGATTTCTTGACAGTCCAGAATAGAGTCCTGGCAGCCTCAGCAAATCTGAGCTTCGCATCATCAGAACAGACGTTCTTCAGATTTGAGGCCACAGAGTTGAATCTGTTGATGAATCCATTCCAGATGATGTCAGATTCTTTGGCATCCATTGTTGCTGAGCATTTCTTCTGAACAGTACCTAAATACATCTGTATTTCTTGCAAAAAAGTTTGAAATAAATGATTAACATTAAGTCTGGGCTTTGGACGTAACAAAGTTTCCAGAGTTACAGGTTTAGGTTGGGGAGTTGGTGGAAAAAGAGATTTCTGAATAGAGATCAGAGGAGGAGGATAATATGGAATGAAGGGTATCTCAGGAGCTTTTTCTTTTGATCTGATTAAAGCATTAAGCAAATGAGGTTTTTCTCTGGTGTGAAGGGTAACTACATCAAAATGTTCATTTGAGTAGGGTTGGAAAGCAGATTTTGGTGGTGCATCAGATGCAACAGTGTTATCAGATGTAATTGGCAGAGCTGAAGCAACAGCTTTATCAGATTTTGCAGAACATGATATGGTTGCTAAAGATCCTACATCTGACATAGATTTTATGTAATCAAGAATCACAGATGGAAGGGTCATGGTGAGTTTTGGTTTCAGAGGGTTGATGGGATCAGAAGGTTCAACTCTGTCATAAAAGTCTTTTAGTTTGAAACCATATGCCAAATTATGAAACAGAGAGGATACTTGGGCACAAGATATAGAAGATCTTGGGTTTGAAGTAGGAATCAATATCTCAGATGATGGTGTGGGTGTGGGAAGAGGACCTGGAATAAGAGCTTTAGAAGGTATAGGAGGTTCAGGTTGGTTTACCTCAGAGTATTTTTCAGATGGAGAGATTAGAAAATCTGGGTGGAGGTCTGATTCTGAGGAGTTAGAAGATGTGGTTGGTGTGCAGGAAGTAGAAGATACTTGAAACACTGTTTTTAAGGGTGTGACATCAAGAACTTCTGTCTCAGGGATGTGAGGTTCAGAAGTGTTGGTTTGTTCTGAAGGAATTTCAGATGATTTGGATGGTTGTTCTGAGATGGGTGAATCAGATGGAATGGTGATTGATTCTGATGAAATTGGAGCAGAAGTTACTTTTGTAGGTTCAGAAGTAATAGATGCAATGGGTTCAGATGATGGATTATTTGATGGTGGATTTTCAGAGGCTTTTTCTGGTTGAGATTCTTGTTGTTTTTCTGGTTGTTCAGATGATTGTTGTTGTACAGATTGTTGTGGTTGTTGTTCTGTAGATTGTTGTTCTGTAGGTTGTTATTCTGATGGTTGTTGTTCTGAAGATTGTGTTTGTGGAACAGACTGTTTGATATGAATTTTTGGTTGAGATGATTTGGGGAAAGAGACTGGTGGTGTTTGAGTGATTTTTGTTGTTGTTGTTGTGAGAATAGAAGTTTGTTTTTGTGGTGATTTAGAACTAGGAGCAGTAACAGAAGTAGTTTGTGTTAAGGGTGGTTTTGGAACAGACTTAATATTGGAATCATTTATAACAATATTTGCAGAAGATACAGAAGATTTAGTACCTTTTATTTTGATCCTCTTGGCTGGTACAGAAGCAGCGTCTTCAGATTCTTTTCTCTTGAAGAGCTTCTTTGGCTTCTCAGCAATCTTGACCTTCTTCTGAGCAGGTGCAGAGTCTACTACTGGCTTAGTCCTTTTCCTCTGTAGTTGTGCTTCTTCTTCTTCTTCTTCTGCATCAGGTAGGGGTTGTCTAGCTAACTGAATTACATTTGCAGGAACAGGCTTTCCTTCCTTCTTGCATTCATCAATGTACATAACAACTATGTGTCTGGGCTCTTCAGCAAAGAATAATGGAAAGTCATCTACAGGAACCCTCTTCTTACTCAATTCAGACACATTCAGCTTCTTGGGAGCTATTGTGAGTTCATCAACAATTTTGAGTCTCTGAAGACTTTTAGCATTCAGAGGCTTTCCCATTATAAATTCTAATTCCTCTGTAACTCCAGCAGCATACAGAGCAGTGACCAAACCATTCTCAGTAAGAAGATTTGAGATCAACCTTCCAAAGGGGATCCAGGTTCTGATCTTCTGTCCTTTCTCTTTCACATACTCTCTAGATGCATTTATATGGTTCCACAGATGCATAAAAAGAATGTATGGAAGATCTACCTTGGTGCTCTGATTGAGGAAATACATGAAATAGAGCTGTTCATTATTGACATAGTCTGGAGAATTAGTTGACTTCCTATGGTGGATGCATCCCATGAAGATCTTGGCCCAGATCTTGTAGTCAGGCTTCAGATCCTTGAATTTGTTAGAAGCTTGACCAGCAGTCATCACTTCTTCATACACCTCATCCATGTCCACACGCCCAGCTGGCAAGTGGGAAACACCATCTGTTTCTTCATATCCAATTAATTTTCTGATCAGATCCTCTGTGATAATGATTTCTTTTCCCAGTACAGAGGATAAGATGAACTTGGGGTAAACTGAGGCATGGATCCAGAATTCTTTTACAAGGAGGGGGTAAACTGATCCAAAAAGTCTGTCAAAGTACTTAACCCATCCTTGAGCTCCAATGATAGAACGAAATTCAAATCCATTGTCTGCAAGTGAGTCAAATTCAACCATGGATTCACATAAAACTTCCAACTTCTCAACAGGGGTTAAAAGAGTTCTTTTGGGAGGAGAATAAGGAGTAACACCCATGTTTGTAGAAGTTACTGCAGCCATTGAAGATTGGAATTGAGCAGTTGTTGATGATGACGTTGCCATTGAAGAATGCTTTGTCAAACGCTTAGGTTTAGGGTTTTTATGCAGAGCAAAGAGAAGATGAAAACGCATATAATTTTTTGAGAGTGTGAAAAGTGTGAAAGTGAATACAAGTCATGTATTTATACTAAAACACTTAGGCATATCAATAGTCAGAAATTTGCACGTTTTAACAAGCAATAAATGAAAAGAATAATAATCATTTCAAACATTAATTGCTTCTGACAATTTGGGGGGAAAATCAAGATTTTCACTATTCAAACTTCACCTCAAACGTCTCTTCAGTAATGTACACGCCACCTCTTCAGATTTGGTGTGACACATGTTTGCTTGCATGTCTTCTGAATTCTCTTAAGAAATGAAACGTTAGCCAACGTTCATATCTTCTAAATATTGTTAGTTCAGAGTTTCACAAAAGAAATATTGAGCAGAATAAATAAGCAATCAGAAGAAATACTTCAGAGCATTAGGCATTTTTTCATCTGTAAAAATTTGCTTCTGATAAATATCATTCTGGACAAAAATCTATACCAATATTTTTCAGAATAAATTTGAATCTATCTTCAACAAGGGGTTTTGTAAAAATATCTGCCCATTGATGATCTGTATCAACAAAGGCTAAATTTATGATTCCCTTCTGAACATAGTCTCTGATGAAATGATGCTTAATTTCTATATGTTTTGCCTTAGAATGTAAAATGGGATTCTTGGACAAACATATAGCAGAAGTATTATCACAAAAGATAGAAATTTTACTTTCAAAAATTTGATAATCTTCTAGTTGACTCTTCATCCAGAGCATCTGCGTGCTACATCCAACAGCAGCAATGTATTCAGCCTCTATGGTTGAAAGTGCAATTGTGGGTTGCTTCTTGCTGTACAAGGAGATTAGATTTCTTCCTAGAAATTGACAACTTCCAGAAGTACTTTTTCTTTCCACTCTGTCTCCAGCGTAGTCAGCATCACAGAATCCAACTAATTTGAAATCATCAGATTTTCTGTAACACAGACCCACATTAGAAGTACCTTTCAGATACCTTAGAATCCTCTTGACAGCTGTCAAGTGTGATTCTCTAGGATCTGATTGGAATCTAGCATACAGACAAACACTGAACAATATGTCAGGTCTAAAAGCAGTAAGATAAAGAAGAGAACCAATCATACCTCTGTAGAGCTTCTGGTCTACTTTCTTACTTACCTCTTCCTTGCCAAGTGAGCTAGTAGGATGCATGGGAGTCTTTGCCAGCTTACTATCAGACATGTTAAATTTCTTTAGAAGTTCTTTAACATATTTTGTCTGATGTATGTAAGTGCACTCTGGAGTTTGATTAACTTGGATTCCTAGAAAGAATCTGAGTTCTCCCATCATGCTCATTTCAAATTCTGCCTGCATACATGTAGCAAACTCCTTTCCAAGCATAATATTTGTTGATCCAAAAATAATATCATCTACATAAATTTGGCAAATTAGAAGATCTTTCTTAATTGATTTACAAAAGAGTGTTGTATCCACTTTGCCTCTGATGAAATTTTTCTCTAGAAGAAAATTGCTCAATCTCTCATACCAAGCTCTGGGAGCTTGTTTTAAACCATATAGAGATTTCTTTAATTTGAAAACATGATCTGGAAATTTTTCATTTTCAAAACCAGGAGGTTGGTGGACATAAACTTCTTCTTCTATAATACCATTAAGAAAGGCACTTTTAACATCCATTTGATACAGAGTGATGTTATTTTGTGCAGCAAATGAAATAAGAAGGCATATAGATTCTAACCTTGCCACTGGAGCATATGTCTCAGTGTAATCAATACCTTCTTGTTGACTGTACCCTTGAGCAACCAGCCTTGCCTTATTCCTTTCAACTTCTCCTTTCTCATTTAGCTTATTTCTGAAGACCCATTTTGTACCAATTATATTGAATCCTTGAGGTCTTTGAAATAGATCCCATACATCATTTCTGGTGAATTTATTTAGCTCTTCTTGCATGGCAATAATCCAATCATTGTCTTGCAGAGCTTCATCTACAGAAGATGGTTCAATTTCTGACACCAGTCCAAATAGTGATGCTTCAGATGATCTTAGAAAGGATCTTGTTCTGATGGGATCATCCTTCTTTCCAATAATAACATCCTCTGGATGAGAAGCTTTAATTCTGGATGATGATCCTCTAACAGTTGATTCTTCAGAAATGTTTAGATTATTCATCTAAGAAGTTAAAGGAGTAGCATCTGGCGTTGCTTCTGGTTCCTTCACTTGAATTTTGTCTGCTTCTGGAACTTCAGAGTCAATGAAGACTACTTCCCTATCTGCAGAGTTTTCAGACTGCTTTGGCTTTTCAGAGCCAAGCTTATCATCAAATCTGACATGAATGGATTCTTCCACAATCTGTGTCTCAGTGTTGTATACTCTGTAGCCTTTAGAGCGTTCAGAATATCCAAGCATGAAACACTTTTGTGCTTTGGAATCAAACTTGCTCAGATTTTCCTTAGTGTTTAACATATAGCAAATACATCCAAAAGGATGAAAATATGAAATGTTGGGCTTTTTGTTCTTCGACAGTTCATAAGGAGTCTTTTTCAGAAGAGGTCTTACAGAGACTCTATTCTGAATATAACATGCTGTGTTGATTGCTTCTTCCCAAAAGTGGTTTGCCAGATTTGTCTCATTGATCATGGTTCTGGCCATTTCTTGCAGAGTTCTGTTTTTCCTCTCTACAACCCCATTTTGTTGTGGAGTTCTAGGACAGGAAAAATCATGAGCAATGCCATTTTCAGAAAAATATTTTTCAAAATATTTATTTTCAAATTCACCACCATGATCACTTCTGACTTTTATAATTTTGAAATCCTTTTCATTCTGGACTTGCTTGCAGAAGTCAAAGAACACAGAATGTGACTAATCCTTGTGTTTTAAGAACTTTACCCATGTCCATCTACTATAGTCATCAACAATGACTAATCCATACTTCTTGCCTCTGATGGATGCTGTTTTCACTGGTCCAAACATATCAATATGAAGTAGTTCTAGTGGTTTGGAAGTAGAAACAACATTTTTTGATTTAAAAGATGTTTTTGAAAACTTCCCTTTTTGGCATGCTTCACAAAGAGCATCTGAAGTGAACTTCAGATTAGGGAGTCCTCTGACAAGATTAAGTTTATTAATCTGAGATATACGTCTCATATTAATATGCCCCAATCTTCTGTGCCAGACCCATTGCTCTTCATTAACAGACAAGAGGCATTTAACATTTTGAACTTTAAGTTCTGAAAGATTTATTTTATAAATGTTGTTTTTCCTCTTACCACTAAATAGGATAGAGCCATCCTTTTGACTAATAGCTTTACAACGTTTTTTATTAAAGGTGATATCATAACCATTGTCACTTAATTGACTTATGGACAATAAGTTATGCTTCAACCCTTCAACAAGTAAAACATTAGTAATAGAGGGATGTTTACCATTTCGAATAGTGCCAGATCCAATGATCTTGCCCTTCTGGTTCCCTCCAAACTTCACATCACCTCCAGATCTAAGTTCCAGGCTTTGGAACATAGACTTTTCTCCTGTCATGTGTCGTGAGCATCCAGAGTCCAGGTACCATGATTGGCGTCCTGACCTTGCTGCTAAGAACATCTGCAACAGGAATTATTTTGTTTTTAGGTACCCAGATCTTCTTGGGTCCTTTGGGGTTAGTTGGTTTGTAGGTTTGTGTAAACTTCTGTTTTTCAACATAATGTTTATTCTGACTTGCCTTGGGTTTAAACACATAAGTATTCTTCTCAGAGCTTGTGTGTTTAATGTCATTTAAGTGACCAAATTTAAATTAAGAATACAGAGGTGTCTTCTTGATGAAAAGTTTGTCAACAGATTTTGGATTACTTCCAGATGAAGATTCATATCCAATACCTCTTCTGTTGTTCCCACTAACACCATAGATCATAGAAGTCATCTTGCTTCTGTCTATGCTCTTAGTAAGGAATCTTTGAAAGCTAAAGTCATATTTTTCTAAAAAATTTTCACATGACTTAGTCTCAGATTCAGATTCTTGTTGAGTTATTTCAAAGTTATTTTTGATTTTCAAATTAATTTCTTTTTGCTCAACAAGTTCTGTCTTCAGAAGATCAATCTCAGATTCAAGATTGCTTTTCAGCTTCTTGTATTTGAGTTTGATATTGTTATAACTTTTAAGAACTTCTGATAAAACTTTTATAAGTTCTTCTTTGGTAAGTTTAGCCATTACCTCTTCAGCATCATCATCAGATTCAGAATCTGATTCATATCCTGAGGTTCCTTCCTCCTGATCTTCTGTGTTGGCCATCAGTGCAACATTAGCACATTCTTCTTCTGATTCAGAAGAGGATTCAGATTCATCTGAGTCATCCCATGTTTCCATCAGAACCTTCTTCTTTTTGTTAAACTTCTTCTTGGGTTTTTCTTTTTGAAGCTTGGGGCAATCATTCTTGTAATGCCCAGGTTCTTTGCACTCATAGCATACAACTTCTTTCTTGCCAGATCTTCTGTGCCCAGAAGATTCCTTTCTATGATCAGATCTTCTGAAGTTGTTGAACTTCTTTCCCTTGTGCTTCCAGAGTCTGTTGATCCTTCTGGACAGCATGGATAATTCATCTTCTTCAGAAGAAGAAGATTCTTCAGAGCTTTCTTCAATAACCTGCAAAGCTTTAGAAGATTTGTTAGATTTTAAGGCAACAGATTTACCTTTTTCTTTCTTCTGAGGTTCATCTTCCTCAAGCTCAATTTCATGGCTCCTTAGTGAGCTGATGAGTTCTTCTAAAGAGATCTTGTTCAGATCTTTAGCCATCTTCAAGGCAGTCACCATTGGTCTCCATCTGGTAGGTATACTTCTGATGATTTTCTTTACATGATCTGATGTAGAGTATCCCTTGTCCAGAACTTTTAGCCCAGCTGTGAGGATATGAAATCTAGAGAACATGGATTCAACAGATTCAGAGTCTTCCATCTTGAAGGCCTCATACTTCTGGATCAGAGCCAGAGCTTTTGTCTCCTTGACTTGAGAGTTTCCCTCATGAGTCATTTTTAAGGATTCAAACATATCAAAAGCAGTTTCCCTGTTTGTAATTTTTTCATACTCAGTATGAGAAATTGCATTCAATAATATAGTTCTGGCCTTGTGATGATTTCTAAAATCTTTCTTCTGAGCATCTGTCATAGATTTTCTGTCTATCTTCTTGCCATTCCCATCTGTGGGATAGACATATCCATCTATGACTAGATCCCATAGATCAACATCATATCCTAGGAAAAAACTTTCAATTCTCTCTTTCCAGTAATCAAATTTCTCCCCATCAAACATAGGGGGTTTGGTGTTGATCCTGTCCCTTTCTTCATATTTATTGTTAATGTTGGATATTGTATTATCAGCCATTGTAACAAATATATATATATCAAAGTATTTCTCTCTGGATCTTTACTATCACTGTTAAGTGGTAGCACACACAGAACCGGAGCTCTAATGCCAACTGAAGGTGAGATAATACTTAGAAGGGGGATTGAATAAGTATGAAAGATTAAAACTTAGAAATAAAAACACAATTATTTTTATCCTGGTTCGTTGAACTCAACTACTCCAGTCCACCCTTCCTAGAGTGATTTGCCTTTCTCAACAAGGACTTAATCCACTATTTAATCAAACAGATTACAATAGTAACACCTAAGAACAACTGTTCTTAGTCTTCTCAAGAGCTACTGATTCCAACTGAATCCTCTTAAGGAAATCCTTTACAATCAATGTAAATCTAATACAAGAGTATGAATGCTTCTAAAAAGCTTTTATCACAACAATGATATTTCTCTTAAGTTTAAGTACAAATGATTCTAAGAAGAATATGAAAGTATGAGAGCTTTGAATGTTATGATTTCTTTTCAGCAAAATGTCTAACTGAATAATTTGATGGAGTCTTCCTTTTATAGGCAGCTGATCCAAGGAAGCTGAACGTTGAGAAGAGTGTCCCAAAAAGGTCTGAGCCTTTTTGTCTTCACATCAAGTGACCTTTCCTAGAAGTAGAAAGCACAGAAAAATCCTTTTTGTCTGTGCTCTTATGTCTAGCACAAATGAGGAAAGAGACGTTTGATTTACTCCAACGGATATATTCTTTGAATATTTCTTCTTCAGTTTTCAGCAAGTTCATCAGAATCTGATTGAGTCAGAATCTTCTAATGATGTTCAGAACTTTGATGTATCAGAGTCTTCTGCAGCATGTGTGCTTTCAGCATGTTGATCATCAGAGCATATTTGGCACAGAACTTCAGTACTGGCAACTTTAGTACTTTCAGAAACTTCTGTAGAAACTATGCTTTGAGAAACTCTTCATACAATATTCTTCTCTGCTTCAGATGCTTCTGACTTGCTTCAGATGCTTCTGCTTGCTTCAGATTCTTCTGGAGCTTCTGCTTCAGAATCTTCTGGAGCTTCTGCTTCAGAATCTTCTGGAGCTTCTTGCTTCAGATCCTTCTGGAGACTACGCTCAGGATCTTCTGTAAACAGCAATCAGAATCTTCTAATGAATGCATCTGGCGCTTCAGAGTTTAGATAACTTCTTGTATACAATTCAGATTTGCTTCTGGAGTGTTAATTTCATTACAATCTGCAGTAAAACTCTCAAGCAAATTTTAGAGTATATAATTCTTAAATACAAAATTTCCTAATAGTTATCATCAAAACAAAGAGATATTATTAAGAATCAATCTGTGTTATAACATCCTCATCTGAAGATGAAGATGAATTTTCCATGCTGTCCAGAAGAATGAACAAACTTTGGAAGCATAAAGGAAAGCAGTTTAGAAACTTCAAGAAGCCTGACCAAAGAAAGGAATCTTCTGGACACAGAAGATCTAGCAAAAAGGAGGTTGTCTGCTACGAATGTAACGAACCTGGGCATTACAAAAATGATTGTCCAAGGCTTCTGAAAGAAAAGCCTAAAAGAAAATTTGATAAGAAAAAGAAGGTTCTAATGGCAACCTGGGATGATTCAGATACATCTGAATCTGAATCTGAGGCAGAAGAAGAATGTGCCGATGTAGCATTGATGGCAGACATAGAAGATCAGGAGGAAGGAATTTCAGGTTCTGAATCTGATTCTGAATCTGACTCTGACGCTGAAGAGGTAATGGCTAAACTCACTAAAGATGAACTTATCAAAGTGTTATTAGAGGTTCTGAAGAGCTATAATAATATTAAGCTCAAATACAAGGAGCGTCAAAGCAATCTTGTATCTGAGAATAATATTCTCATATCAGAAGTAGCTGAGCTAAATGAAAAGAACTTAAAATTGAAAAATGATTCTGAATTAGCTCAACAAGACTTTGATTCTGAAACTGAATCTGAATGCAAAAATATTTTGGAAAAATATGACTACAGCTTTCAGAAGTTCCTTGCTAAAAGCATAGACAGAAGCAAAATGGCTTCTATGATCTATGGAGTTAGCAGAAATAACAGAAAAGGAATTGGATATAAATCTTCCTCTGGAAAGGATTTAAATCCAAAACCTGTTGATAAAATTATCATCAACAAGACTCCTTTATATTCCCACTTTAAATTTGGTCACTTAAATGATATTGAACACACTCGTTCTGAAAAGAATATTCATGTGTTTAAATCTAAGGCTAGTCAGAATAAACCTTATGTTGAAAAACAGAAGTTTAGACAAACCTTCAGAACAACTAACCCAAAAGGACCCAAGAAGATCTGGGTACCTAAAAGTAAAATAATTCCTGTTGCAGATGTTCTTAGCAGCAAGGTCAGGACGCCAATCATGGTACCTGGACTCTGGATGCTCGCGACATATGACGGGAGAAAGGTCTATGTTCCAAAGTCTGGAGCTTAGATCTGGAGGTGACGTGAAATTTGGAGGGAATCAGAAGGGCAAGATCATTGGATCTGGCACTATTGGAAATGGTAACCTTCCCTCTATCACTAATGTTTTACTTGTAGAAGGACTAAAGCATAATCTATTGTCCATAAGTCAATTAAGTGACAATGGTTATGACATAGTCTTTAATAAAAAAATGTTGTAAAGCTATTAGTCAAAAGGATGGTTCAATCCTATTTAGTGGAAAGAGGAAGAACAACATTTATAAAATAAATCTTTCAGAACTTAAGGTTCAGAATGTTAAATGCCTCTTGTCAGTTAATGAAGAGCAATGGGTCTGGCACAGAAGATTAGGGCATATTAATATGAGACGTATATCTCAGATTAATAAACTTAATCTTGTCAGAGGACTTCCTAAGTTGAAGTTCACCTCAGATGCTCTTTGTGAAGCATGTCAAAAAGGGAAGTTTTCAAAATCCTCTTTTAAATCAAAAAATGTTGTTTCTACTTCCAGACCATTAGAATTACTTCATATTGATCCGTTTGGACCAGTGAAAATTGCATCCATCAGAGGCAAGAAGTATGGATTAGTCATTGTTGATGACTATAGCAGATGGACACGGGTAAAGTTCCTAAAACACAAGGATGAGTCACATTCTGTGTTCTTTGACTTCTGCAAACAAGTCCAGAATGAAAAAGATTTCAAAATTATAAAAGTCAAAAGTGATCATGGTGGTGAATTTGAAAACAAATATTTTGAAAAATATTTTAATGAAAATGGCATTGCTCATGACTTTTCATATCCTAGAACTCCACAACAGAATGGAGTTGTAGAGAGTAAAAATAGAACTCTGCAAGAAATGGCCAGAACCATGATCAATGAGACTAATCTGGCAAAGCACTTTTGGGCAGAAGCAATCAACACAACATGTTACATTCAGAACAGAGTGTCTGTAAGACCTCTTCTGGAAAAGACTCCCTATGAATTGTGGAGGAACAGAAAGCCCAACATTGCTTATTTTCATCCTTTTGGATGTGTTTGTTATATGTTGAACACTAAAGAGAATCTTAGCAAGTTTGATTCTAAAGGACAGAAGTGTTTCATGCTTGGATATTCTGAACGCTCCAAAGGCTACAGAGTATACAATACTGAAACACAGATTGTGGAAGAATCTATACATGTTAGATTTGATGATAAGCTTGGCATTAAAAAGCCAAAGCAGTTTGAAAATTCTGCAGATAGAGAAGTAGTCTTCACAGACTCTGAAGGCTCAGAAGTAGACAAAGCTCAAGTGAAGCAACCAGAAGCAACGCCAGATGCAATTCCTTTGACTTCTCAGATGAACAACTTAAACATTTCTGAAGAATCAACTGTTAGAGGATCATCTTCCAGAATTAAAGCTTCTCATCCATAGAATGTGATCATTGGAAAGAAGGATGACCCTATCAGAACAAGATCCTTCCTCAAATCCTCTGAAGCATCATTATTTGGATTGGTGTCAGTAATTGAACCAACCACTGTGGATGAAGCTCTGCAAGAAAATGACTGGATTATTGCCATGCAAGAAGAGCTAAATCAATTCACTAGAAATGATTTGTGGGACTTAGTTCCAAGATCAAAAGTGTCGCTACTGTGAAAATCGGCGCCGGCTAAACAGAAGAGTCGCCACCGTGCGTTATTTATCCCAAAGGAGGGAAAGGAAATGCTCGAAGTAAACCTCACGCAAACGGGAAAGGAATGGTCATCGCAACCAAATCCTGGATTCGGGAGTCGGTTACGCAAGGGGAAGCTATTAGCACCCCTCACGTCCGTCGTACTCGACGGGATCCACGTTTTTTTTCTAGTACGGATTGTTATTCTAACTACTCTAAAGGTCTAAGGTTAAAAGAAAAGAAAATGACTCGGCAAAGTATCGCACTTTATGCCTACGTATTCCCGTCTGGAACGAGAAATCAGAGTCAACGTAGTTCGCCTACCTACGGGAAAGGAGGGGAAGGTTGCTCGCTAGGATATTGCATCCTATGCCTACGTACGTTCATACAACATGAAAGATCAGAGCAAACGTAGTTCGGGCTACGGAAGACACAAGCTTGTCTGACTGTTTTTTAATCTCCTTATGAAAGGGTTTTTCATGATTAAGAGTCCAAGTGGACAAAAATGACATTTTGATGTTTGTTTTCAGTCTTTTACGCAAGAACTGTTTTTTATGATGTTTGCAATCTATGACGCACTAGAGACTATGATTTGAGAGTGACTACATCGTATGTCACCCTAAGGGTAATACACTAAGCAATCAGGTTACTGAAGAGTGACCCTCCGGCAACCTTTCTCGAATAGCTTAAAGCTCGTAGCGTATGACGTCGATTATCCTTATTACTGTGTTTTGAATTGTTCTGAGATAGAAGAGAAAGAGGTCTACAAAACCTAGGGTTTGAAAGGGGAATCAAAACTACCCTAATGTTATCATGCATGGATTAACACCTAATGTCTATCATAATTCCCTCCTGCACAGAGGAAATCAGAGATCCTAGGGGATAAACGGAAAAGAAATAGCAGATATACAGTTAAACAGTAAAATGCATGAGATGCAACAACAAACAATAGGCAAAGTGAAACAGCTTCACTTCAAACCTAAGGGGCAATCAACAAACAATACAGCAAAGAAAACCACACCCAACACCACCTCAGACAACCATAACAGCTCCTACAGCAAGCAGTTCAAATAGCACCAGTTCTGGCAGCTACAGTTGATTAACAGCTAAAGGTTGACAGTAACAATCTTCAAGTAAGATCCCATCTTCACTTTCCAATGATATCCAAGCTTCAGATAAGCTCTTATCTTCAATAATCTTCAGCTTTGGCAAGCACTGAACCCCAATAAGCAAACAGCTTCAGTCAGCAGCAAAAACCCTAATTTCACAGTTAACCCGCTTTGACAGGTACAAACTTCATCTTCTCTAGTCATCAATGAACTTCTTATCTTCAATAGGCTTCCATCTTCAATGCAAACATTCACAGGAGAGAATCCACTAAAAGATGAAGTTGGAATGTTAAGAGACTTAGTGAAAACCCAGGGAAATCACCAAGATCTTATCATAGCAAGTGAGAGGTATCCTCAAGGTTCTACCCAATCAAAGCATGCTCTACATCCCTCCTAAGGAGAGATGGAACTTCTTTGGGGACCTTTTGTTATAGGATGGAATAGAGGCACAAGAAGCTCTCTATGGTTGACAGAAGAAGTCAGTCTACTCTAGAGCTCTCCCTATATCTCCTATCTCCTAAGTCTTCATCCAGCAATCTTCAAGCACAAGCAATTTAAGATACAAGCATCAATATTTGTCTTCAATCTTCCTCAAACTCTTCATGAGCTCCAACAAGCCAAATCCAAGCCCAATCACCCAAGGGAAAGGCCCAAAACCCATCAAACAACACAATATCCCAAGAGGGAACACACCAATATCAACCAACTGGAAAAAATCACATAAAATGGCAATACTCATCATAAAATCCTAAATTTATTTCTAAGGGATCCTACCTAGGTACCCTATACCCCACATAACCCCCAAGGCTTAAATCAAACTAAAAACCCAAAAACTATGTGTTGAAATGCACCTATGTCAAGTTGAAACCCTAATTCTAGCACCCTAAAGTTCCTTATTCAAAACTAACTAAAATTAAATCACAAAAATGTGATAAAATTCCAAGGGGAACCTAATACTATACTCTAATCATAGAAAAAAGAATTACATCAAAATGTGAAGTGAAATGATCATACTAAATTCAGCAAGTAACATGTATCAAATGAAAATGAAATAAAAGCTATTAAAAGTAAAAATAAACCAAAAAATGAAAAATGAATGAAATAACATTTTTATTGTTTTGATTATTTTCTTGATGTCTTGAGGAAAATGGGGAGAAAACTCTCATGCAAAAATATTAATTTTCCAATTTATTATGAATTTTCAAAGAACTTAAAATAAATGTGAAAATAGAAGAAAATATGAGAAAATGGAAAAGCTGCGTGTCAAATAGTAATAAAAATCAGTGTAAAAACCAACTGGGCCCAGAGAGGGGGTGTAGATAGCCAAGCGCACCTAAGCCCAAGATACCATCAGAAATTAAGTGGAAAATAGAAAGAAAAATGAAAAATTCGTGGTGTGAAAAGTAACTGAGATCAGTGTAATTCTCAGTGGGCCTCCCAAGTGGGGTGTGGATACCAAATTAACCTAAGCCCACCCAATTGCCCTTAATTGAAACGGGGCGTTTTGATCTTCAGAGCCCCCTTCACAAATTGAAACACAACCACAGCCATTAGATCCCGTTTTGGTCAAAGGTCCTATTCTAATCTAAGGGTGCAGAGGTTATCTTCAACCTTCAAACCCTGAAAGGAGGGAAACGCCATGGATTGAACAGAGTTTGAACTTCATCTTCCCCAATTCGTGCTCCCTCAATTCTTCACCAAAAATCAAAAGTAAAAAACCTAACTCACTCGATTTTTCACCAGCAATTCAACCATGGTAATTAAACACATTGAAACATCTTCCTCCTCAAAACACGATTGAATCCTCAGAAATTACTCAAGAATGGAATCTCACCAAACCTACAATTGAGTGGCCTAAACTCTTCACCACTTCACCCTGATCAATTCTAGCTATCAAACTAAGATTCTATCACAAAATTCATCAAGATAATTGCATGAACAGAAATTGCATCACTCCACTAATTGTCTCTAAATCAACCCTAATGCTACAAGAAAGCTTCATACACTAACCTACATTGAATCTAGCTATTCAAAACCAATTGAAACTACCTAAATCAAGCCATGGAGTGAAGTTTTCATACATGCAAATTTGAGATGAACAGAGTGATCAAAGCTTCAAGATAAGCTTCAATACTTTCCAGACACCTTCACCAACAACAAATCAAGCTTCTGTATGCAAAGAGATGAATTGAAATGGCTTGGATTCGTGAATTCGATCTTGAGTTTCAGGCTGAAAATTTCAAAGGCTATCACACGATTCTCCACCAATCTTGCTATGGATTCTATCTGAAATCATCCAC